>JAWNLI010000476.1:2212500-2287500 GCA_035042405.1 Drosophila demipolita | reverse complement strand
GAGAGCTTTTTTTCTTGTTTTTGTTTTTTTTTTGAATATATTAGAATATTTTTGCTTGCCTCTTCTGCTGAATTTCCGCATTCAGAACTGTATTTTTTTTTTTTTTTTTGCTATGTGTTTGTTAGTTTTAGCCATTTGATGAGACTTTTGACGAAACGTTCTATAATATTCATATGTATGCATTATATACTTTCTATAATTTGTTGTGTGCGAAATTCTATCTAAGCAAACATTGATAAAAATAACACTGAAATGTTTTTAGCCTTGAGGTGGCTTTCAATCGTTTGGTTGTTGTATTTTTTTCTGGTTTGCTAAATTATTTATATTAGTTTATTTGTTTTATGTTTAGCTGCATTTGGCAACATTTTGAACAATAAGCCTAAGCCAAACGTTTTAATGGAAACCCTTTTAGAGTTTCAACAAGTAGCTGTATATATTGTGGGTGAAAGATTTCTATGAAAATACTTCGAATGTAGTTGTTGGTTTTGCCTCTTCTTCATTATTCGCCAATTTTTGGGTGAAAGTTTAAACGGAACGTACATATTTTTCCCTTCTTCTTGTGCTGTTCTACTTTCGATAGAGAAAGAGAGATAGACGCAATACGGTATTAATGTTACCCAGGGGGAATTTATTCGCTTACTTCTCGTTTACTTTTTAGGAAGCTCAGATTGATTTCTCTTCTAAGTAAAATGCGCTGGAAAACAGATTTTTTTTATTATTTGTAATAAAAGCATTTGTGGGGTTTTTAAGTTGTTGCTTTGTTGTCGCTGTTGACGTTCAGATTCAAGAATGTTGCCAGACTCTCTCGCTGTCTGGCGAATCACCGACATTGTCGATTTTTACAAATTACTTGGCACGTTTTATTCAAAAGCCCTTACAACAAATGCAATGAAAATAAAAGTGAAGCCAAGCAATGCGATTATACATTTGTATGTATAGCTAATAGCATGAACTTTTTTGTATGTATGTGTGGAGACATTGAGATAATGCCAATGTCAAGGTGCATGTAAGAGGTATATACGGTTGGAAACTGTTATAACTAAATAAAGATCAACATCGTTCATTCCTGTTGATGAATTGGTTTTGCTAAATTAACTAAATACATACAGTGTTCGCTCACTTTGGTGTTCCTCAGGCTTCCTAACTCTTGAATAACTGTTTTTGCAACTATTTTTCGTATAGAAAAAAACCATGCTTAAATTAAATAGTTATTCGCAAATGATCATCTTCATTCAAGTCAGGAATTCTCATTAAGCTTATCTTTTTCTTTCTTAATAACTAGGTTAGATTAGATTACATATTGTTAATATTCCCCATGCATATTAACTAGTCCGAGGTGTTCTAAAATTTGTATTATACCTACCTCAAGTTTTTTTTTCCAGATACAGTAGCAAAAATAATAATAAAAAAAAACATTGCATAAATTAAAGCACCCAAGTTATCCACATATTCTGTTGTTCTCATGAAGTTATTAATATTCCAAATTGAATATTTATGAACTACAAACCAGACTGTTATTAAGAAATAACTTGTCATTACAATGTTTGACAGAGATAAAGGGGGCAACTGTTTGCATTATAGACAGACAGTCAGAAGCACTTGTTCAAATTGGTAACTTCGTAATTACCTATGTTGGTAGGAGCAATGGTAATAACAACAATGCGATTATACAGCAATATCAGTGGTAATCGGGGGGAAGCTATTTTAATATACATTGATTGCATTGTTATATACAGTTCATTCCGGCTCGATTTTGATTTTTTTGTATTATGCTACTCGTTAACGAGTGTCTTATCAGTAATTTCTTATTGCGTTTTTGTTGGCCAACTGGTTTGGCTCTGTTCATTTGTGTTTTCTGATAAGTGAGAACAGAGCGATTATTACTACAAAAGCGCGTGCCATGCAAAATAGATTGGCCTTGTTTAATTATGGCCAGAAGACAGCCAGCAGCAGCTGTGAAAAGTGTTAATGAGCCCGCCCACAACACTGCATGCTGTGTGAATCAAATAAATACAATATGCACTGCTTCAAAACAAAACAAAATGAAAACAAAATACTTATCCGACATCGTTAGACTGTAATCGCATTAACATTTTTTTTTATGAACGAGTGTCGATAAATGCGCATTGACAAAGAACAATGTGGCCACACTGGCCACGAGCTCGGTGAATGCCTTCCCCATTGATGATAACACAACGCAACTGGTGTGTGAGAGCGAGAGGGTTGGAGCGGGACAAATACAGAAAGGGAAGCAACTGTTTTACTACGATTGCTGCCTAAATAAAAGCTGCTGCTGCGAAAAGGATTTCAAAAAAGTTGTGCTTGTTTTTCTTCCTCGTTCTTCACATACACAGCTTTCTCCACAAATGCTGTGCTGTTGCTGCTGCTGCTGATGGCATCCAGCTTTTGTTTTTCTTCATGTCAATTTATACGCTTTTTGTCGTCTATCGGCATGCGTCAAGATGATATGTGTACATGCTTTAAATATACTTGCTTCATACAGTAAATATGCAAACTCAATTGCACTTGGAATCAGTTAAGCAAGTGCGCTTCTATCATTATTATTATTTTACCCACCCCATCCCACTGTACAACCATTTTTCATACAGACAATTGTAAATTAGTCTACACACACATATACACATACACACATACATATGCATAAAGTGCACGTTGCTGCTGTTGAAAAAGATAGGTTGCCGTTTGTTGCTGACGTCGACGCTGTCGCCTCAGCCAGCTGCAGTTGCCAATCAAACTGGCTACAAAAATCGCGCCATTCGATTTTTGCGATGTATGCAAAACACTTTTGTATACCCTGTTAGACGAGTGCATTACAATTTTGTCGTGGCATGTGTGCAACGTATTGAAGGAGACTACATAATGTATACATGTGTATATATATTCTTGATCAGCATCACTAGCCGAGTCAATATAGCCATCTCGGTTTATCGTTCCTTGTGTAAATAGCGCTGCTTGAGTCTTAAAGCAATCTTGTTAAATCTTTAAATATATTTATCTATTGCTGATCTGATTGAACTACTGTATTAAATACAGTTAATAGCCAGCTGTGAAACAGAAGACATGAAATCATATTATACAAGAGTATGTCGACTTCGGTGTGCCTTAATTAGCCGTTCGTCATTTTTTTAATTTTTTTTTTTTAATTTAGTTTGTTATGTGATCTGCTTTTTTTTTTTTGTTGGTGACCTCTGCTTGCCGGCAAGTTGACAGTTATAACAGCGCTGTCGCGGTTGCATTCAAGCGGCGCAGCGTCAATTTGCTTCGATCGATTTTTATTGTTTTTTGCATTTAGTGCACAATTTTTAGTGTTGGCGCATCGATCGCTGCGACAGTTTCATAGTATTATTTGTTTTATTTTGTTTGCTTTTCGTTTCTTTGTATGCATCTTTCTTGCGTTGCATTTATTTTGAGTATTCTATCTATGGCGGCACGCTGTTTTACAACTTTACAGGTAATTGCAACTGCACATACACTCACACACAATCTCACACACTCGTGTATACATCTGACATCTGATCGGCTCTCCAAGGCTGTCTAACAAGTGGTTGTGTCTTCAATTGTTATTTCTATTACAAAACTCGCCCATTGTTGTTTGTTGCTAATGCGCATTTCTATTGCTGTTGCACGAATCAATGCAGTTATTATTGAACTGCATAACTAGTTTAATTCCAGTTGTATTAATCAGCAAGAACAATTAAAACACCACACGGTGCACACTTGAGCCATATTGTTGTTGTAAAGTGATCGACAATTGGAACGACAAACTAACAGAGGTAATACCAATAAGCAAACTAAAATCCATTTTAGCAAGTGTTGCCTGGAAAATGAATCAATTTCAGCCAATAAATTAAATATTTTAAGGCTAATGATTTCCTAAGCGTCTAAAGTGTTGACAAATTCAATACTCGAATAAAAACCAATAAATGCATAAATAATAAATAATCATAAATCACAAGCCGCAATATTAACAGTAATGTATTTTGAATCCACTTAATTTGCAGCTTGATATGCGTAATAAAAAAAAGAAATCGTATACAATTTGCAGTTATTTTTCGCCAAAATTTGTGTGATAGTGTGTGTGGGTGAGTGGATGCATGAGAGATTAGTGTCTGATCCTGCTGTTTGTTGATGTTTGGCCTGTGTGGCAGCAATGACCTTGACGGAGATCGTTGTTGTCTCGGCTATTTTAAGTTCCGCAAGTCGAGTTCAATTGATAAAGACGGATTGTCGTCGTCACTCGAGTGTAAATATGTCATTTGTCTTTATCTGTCTACCCTATACACACACACTTTCATTTATATTGCTGCATGTGGTGTGGAAAGTTATTCAGCAACGATTATGCATAAGCTGATAATTTGTTGTAATTCAGAACACTGACTCGAGCAGATTACATGTTGCATCTGATTTGCTTGCAATTGTTATTAATATATATATTTTTTTCATATTGATCTTGCGTAACAGCTACAGGGCTAATCAAACTGAAGATCAATTTCATTTCTTTGCATGCGTAAAATATTTTTTAAATATTCTTTGGCACATTATTATGCTCTTATTATGTGTTTCTTCTTCTGTTCTTATCTCTTGTTTCCTACAGTATTTTGTTGAATTACAATTTTAACATTCAAATAGTAGCCAAAAGACAGAACGAGATGTCAATAGTGTTAACAGCGTCGATAACGGCAGTCTAGCAACCACAGCAACAGCAAAAGCAACAACAATATTTCTACCTCACTTTTAAGCTCCGCAATTAGCAGCGCTGCGTAGAACAAGAAGCAACAGCAGCTGGAGCAAAACACGAGTGCTTCACAATTTGTGTTAATCGATTGCTAATTACAACCACGTCTGAACTATCGATAACAAAAAACGAAATTCAATCCAAATACGCAAGTACACGTACACAATGACAGCCACTCATGCATATGCACGCGTCCCTCTTGCTTCAACCAACAGCTGTTTACTCGTATCTACTACTAAACACACACATCTAAATAGATATGCATACATTTGTTGCTTTTTTATCGCCCACGCTCACAACACGTTTTTGTGCTCTCTTCATCACTTCTCGTTTCGTTCTTTAGCAGTTGGTACGTATTACGTTTTCATCCATTCTTACGCGTTTGTTCTATCAATCGTACGTTTCGATTCTCAAGTGCAAAGAAGTCAAACACTTATCGTCTATTTTGCACACATCCATTCACACATATGTTTAAATATATATGTATATGCGTTCCCACTTTTCGGAGAGTGTTTGAGTGTGTGTGTTGCTATTTAGTTTATTCGGTTTTTGATTATTTTTACTCAAACAATTGTGGATTCTGGCTTATTCTCGGGTATTGTTAACTTGTTTTTATTTATACTCATTTTTACTACAATTTGGTTGATTCTTTGCTAACGCTTTGCCACACAATAAATTTTGCCCAATACTTCACACACACACATATTTATGAATAATATTGATGAGGTGCTTCATGTGGAACCCAAAACATCTTCATCTACAAAAACAACCAAATCCATTCCATTCAAAACAACAAAAACACAAACAACTAAAACAAATACTCGCCTAATTTCATGTCTCACACAACAACAACAACAACACCACCAACAACAACAACCACTGCTAAATACAACAGCGCCTGCAACAACAACAACAATAGCACCATCAGTAGCAGTATCGTCAGCAGCAACAACTACAACAGCAGCAGCAACAAACCAGCAGCAACACAACAACAAAAACAACAACGACCATTCAAAACAATTAATTTATATTACAGCTACCCAAAACAACAACAACAATTGCTTGTTAATCAGCAACAATCAGGAGACAGACCAGGTCTTTAGTGCTGAGAGCAACATAGGCTTATTGTCAACAATACCAACAACAACAAATCAGCAGCAGCAGCAGCAGCAGTTGTTGCTTAACAACAACAGCAACAAGGACAGTAAACAACAAATTAAGTTTGCATCTTGTAATCAAACAGAGCTGAAAATTATTGATGTGGATAACCCTGGTTTATTACCCCCAACAACAACAACAACAACTGAACAATTGTTGCCAACACTTGATAAAGGTCTAACAACAAGTAACACATCATCATCATCAATAGCAACAAATTCCTCATCTCAGCACCCCTCTAATCCGTACACTTCGCTGAATCAAACTCAAATCAGCAGCAGCCCCTCTAAATCCCCCTCAAACTGCACCTCGACCAGTTCCACTTCCAACACCAACTCCAATACCGACTCGACCTGGTTCAATTTCGAGTCGAACACAAGCGAAAAGTTGTGCAGCTGCTGTTGTCAGCAACAGTTGCAAGCGGATCGCGAAGAAAGGGAGCAGCACGCCGCAATTGTCGCTGCATCCGCGTTGCTAGCTAAGCAACTGGTGATTACAAGCATCATGGACATGCCCTATAACACCTCGCCGTCGCTACGCGTGCGCACCACCTCGCTGAATCAGCTGAAGAAGACGACCGATCTGGCGATTGAGAATGAGCTGCATGTCTGTCCGTCTGTGATGTCAGAGGAGTTGCGCAAACTGTTGCCGCCCACATCGGAGACGGTGATGACCAAACCGTTCCCCATTCGGGGCGAGCGGACCATCGCCGACTGCACCACGCCGCACGTGATTGCGATGGTCGGTCTGCCGGCGCGTGGAAAGACTTTCATATCGAAGAAGTTAGCACGCTATCTGAATTGGATTGGGATTGCGACACGTGTGTTCAATTTGGGCGAGTATCGGCGGCATGCGACCACCGCGTACAAGTCGCACGAGTTCTTTCGCGCCGACAATGAGGAGGCAATGGCCATACGGAATCGCTGCGCCAATCAGGCACTCCACGATTCCTGCGATTGGCTGCTGAGCGGTTTGGGTAGCATTGCGGTATTCGATGCGACCAACTCGACCCACGATCGTCGCCAGCTGATTTATGATATTGTGGTTAAGCAGCACGGTTTCCGTCTGTTCTTTGTCGAATCGATATGCGATGATCCGAGCATCATCGAGCAGAACATACTTGAGGTGAAGGTCAGCTCGCCGGACTACATCAATATGAATACGGAACTGGTTGTTCGCGATTTTCGGCAGCGCATCGAACACTACGAGGAACGATACCAGCCCATCGATGAGGTGGCCGAGTCTCATCTGAGCTTTATGAAGGTCTACAATGCCGGCAAGAAGGTCGTCGTCTACAACAACGAGGGCCACGTGGAATCGCGCATCGTCTACTACTTGATGAATATACACATTACGCCGCGCACCATTTACTTGACGCGCCACGGCGAGTCCGAGCACAATTTGAGTGGCCTCATCGGGGGAGATTCGAATCTGAGTGCACGCGGTCATCAGTACGCACGCGCCCTTTCCTCGTTTATTGGCCAGCAGCAGATTGGCGGACTGCGCGTTTGGACCTCCTGGATGAAGCGGGCCATCCAAACCGTGGCGGATGTCAAAGCGCCACAGGAGCGCTGGAAGGCTCTCAATGAAATCGATGCCGGCCATTGCGAGGAGATGACCTATGAGCAGATCAAGGAACGATTCCCCGAAGAGTTCAAGGCGCGAGATGTGAACAAGTTTGCGTATCGCTATCCGCGCGGCGAAAGCTATGAGGATCTGGTGGCACGGCTCGAGCCGGTCATCATGGAACTGGAACGGCAGGGCAATGTGCTTGTCGTCTCGCATCAGGCGGTGCTCCGTTGCCTGTTTGCCTACTTCCTGGACAAGTCCGCCGATGAGCTGCCCTACCTGTATGTGCCACTTCACACGGTGATCAAGTTGACACCGGTCGCCTATGGCTGCAAGGTGGAGCACATTAAGCTGCCCATCGATGCGGTCGATACGCATCGGCCCAAGCCAAAGATACCCGGCGATGTCAGCGAGCCAGGACTCGATGGCCTCAGCGGTGAGCTGGTAGCGCCCGATGGCGTCGGCAAGGTGCTAATAGTAGGCGATGATGTCGCAACGGCAACCAACGGCAACGGCGGTCGTGTCGACACCCAATGACGATATCATCACCCACCCAAAACAGCATCCAAATCGAAGACATTATAAAAGGCAATGCTTCTCAGTCCCACCACACCCCCTACCAGTCAGTTCGTCTGTCCGTTCGTCCGTCAACAGCAACAAATCTAATAACAATAACAATTTTAATCATAATACAAATAAAAATAATTAGTAATATATACAGGAAAACACAGCGCAGGCGTTGTCGAAATCATATTCAAATTCGAAACAATTCCTGTTAACAGACAAAAATTGACCTCGAAGTGTAAACGGTAAACGAACACAGCTTATCAGTAATTGTAAAAGTTAATGCTTACGGCGAAAATAATGTGACTGTTACTGGATTTAACAGTTGGCGTCAATTGGAGCAAACAGAATACGGAATATAACGTGAAATGAAGTGCAATTAAAATATTTAATTTACCTTAATATGAGAAACATATACCCAATACTCTCGCTCGGCATAGCAGCTATTTTGATACAGATTGATTGTGAAATTCTTACAGCAGACATTGTACTCTGTAATGTTAACTCACTCGTACACACACACACAGTTGAACATTTGGCTGTTATCGTTAACAGTCGCAGTGCGCTATGTTTTAACATATGCGAAATGTTTATTTTTAGTTAATTTGTACTTAGTTTTTGAACTTGTTTTTATTATTATCTTTGAATTTCTCTCTGTCTTTAAAACTGAGCTTAATTGTGATTGGATTATACTATATGGAATGTCACTGTTGTTATATCAATGTAGTTTTTACTTACATATATATATATATATAAAAAAATTAGGAAACTATGAACTTGAAACAAGATCTTAAAACAAAAACGTACCGTAACGTAAGACGAACAATTTTACAAAACTACATATTTGTAAGTTTTATTAACATTTATTCGGAGATACATTTACGTGAAGTGTTTTTCTTTTTGTTATTCTTTACAATCATTGATGTTTTTTCGATGTTAGATGTTCGATGTATATTTGTATGTAATTGCGGCAGCTAAAGCCGTGAATTAGATTTAAACTTAAGTACAATTATATTCGCAGACTATATACGCGGATGCCATAACGATAAATGATGAATGATATGCGTGAAACGATAGCCAACTAAATATATAACAATATAAGTCTATTTTTGCGAATCTGATTTTTTCCTTCATTCGATGTTGTCTACATGAGTCGATTATACTAGCTGTAGCCCAGTTTTCCATATTGAACTAATTGAATTTGATGCGCTTACAATATCGATAAATCTATATTTCTATATACACCACTTTACATATATTTAGATATATATATATAAATATATAATATATTGAATTATTGTAATGACGAATAAATAACTGCTCAACTCATTAATAAATGCAAATAAATTACAGCGAGAAAAAAGCAAAAGTATACAGAAATTGTGTTTTTAAACAGGTTTTTGGGATGATCTATTTATAAATAAAGTGAACATTCGCAATTATTTAAAATCAAAATAGATGCATATATGAATGTCCGTCCGATTTCGGTGTTTAATTGGGAAAATAACAGACCAAAAGAAGATATACTTCTGTGTATTTAATCAAGAGTTGAAAACTGTAAATATATTATAAAAGAACTCGTAGATTAAGCTAACTGAATTGTATTGCAATAATCGATACAAATCGATTTCCGATAAAGGACACAATTGTAAAGATGGCTATATCTTATATATATATATACGATTTATATATAATATAAACCCAAAGCAGTCAACTAGTTCTCACCCGATTTTGGCTAGCTGGTTGTCATCGAATACTGTTGGAACTCGGATCCATCCCGCACATCTATGGATAACAGAAGCAAATCCTGGGTTGCCATTCGATTTAATTATAAGTGCACAATGCTTAAAGGAGCTTTCCAGGGGCCTGCCCAACTGAATGTTTATACATATATATAAATGTTAAGGTACAATTTAGTATAGTTCTAGGGCGCTTAAATTATTTTATTCACAGCTAATTAACATTTGAACAGCGCTTGCCAATGTTAATAACATTTCTTGATAATGCTTACAGTTGTTTCTGCGCACATTACAGGAGGAAGGGAAGAGGTCAAAGGGCCAACAAACAACATTAATCAAAGACAAGAGGGAAACAAGGCAGCACCATTGATCCGAAAATGCGTCGCATACGTAACGCTGAGATGGTGGCGACCAAATATCGGCCCGGTGATCCGGTATGGGTTAAATTGAATTCATTGGAGCTATGGTGGCCGGGCAGGGTTTCCAAAACCGAGGATAAATGCTTTATTACCTCGCCAACCCCGCGGTTTGCCGTCGTCGTGTTTTTTAGTGAGAAAAGCTTGTAAGTATTCCGCGTTTCATTTTTTCCACACATGGCTTCTATTGTCCCTATGAATCTTTCAGCGAGGTGGTGAATTCAGCAAAGATGATTTACCCCTTTGACTGTCCTCGCCGATTGGATTTCATCGGACTGGCCAGCAGTGAGTATTACTTTATCAATCAATTAAAACATATTTTTATTTTTATAACCACATGGTGCAAGAACGTAGACAAGAAATCAATTTGACTAATCCCACTCCCGTTAGTACTCCAAATCCATAAAAGCGATAGCTTCCTCCATCATTATTCTGGGAAGTTTCCACTAGTGTAGGGTGTGTGAATTCTACATCCTTCATCTCGCCGGTGAGCCAGGGATGTGCCAAATAATATGAAATTGCAGCCGTTGCTACGATACCGACGATAATTGCTGCCTTAGCATAGATTCTAACAAAATCCATTTTTTTTTTCCTTTTTTTCGCCCCGTACAAAATTAGAGAAAATTTAAAATATTTTTATTTGTTCGGAGCACGATCTGAACACTGCGAGATATCAAATCAAACTGAGCTCCTGTTGTGTGTTTGCCAAATGTGGCAAAGCAAACTCGATTCAAAAATTCAATGGTTACTAGATGGGCTTAGAGTGGAGTAGAAATGGCACTAGTTTTTTGGATCTAAGGAAGCAGCTTTTAGATCGAAATATGTAGCAAATAATTATCTGGATGACATCCTACGTTACTAATTGTAAATAATAATATTTAATAGTAATAATAATAATATAATTATTTATTTTTCAGAAAATAAAAACCTGGATAGGAGACAGCTGTCCTTGTTTTTAGCGGATCTCAAATCGGCAGAAACTCTCAATGCGGAATTACAGGCATTGGACGAAGCAACCGCCGCCGCCGCCGAAAAGCCACCGGGAACCTTGATACAGGCCCGAGTCTCGAATATCGACACTGCCAATGCTACCGGCAGCGAGCAGAATGCAACTGATAAGGCCAAGGTGACCACACATTATTGGTCCTCTAAAGACACTCAGCCAGTCTATCAATATATATATATATATGGAAAACCTGTTAAGAAGACTTATATATGTTGATAGCATGTATCTCATTTGCATCCCATCTCCAATTCTGATGGAATGAAGCAACTGCGATCCCATAAAGAATAGTTGTATATATATATATATATACAGTAATGATCTGCAGATTTTTTTTTTTTTATCAATTTATTTTATTTCGATTTTGTTGTTAAAATAATACCAACTTCTGTTAACAATGATTTTCTAAATTCTGATCCTCCATCTGCCATTATAAATATGATCCGATTCCGGTTGATGTCTTTGTGTGTATCGAAACAGAATTCTAGTGGGAATTACACATCTTTTCCTTTCTTACCCAGCATTATTGACCTATTGATTAAATTATATATAATTTACAGGACACGTCGATACGCATCATGCCCCTGAAACCCACTGTCCGCAATAACGAAGAGCTAGGCCCAATAGCATTTTACTCGTGTCAAACCTGTGACTTCCGTTCGCCGAGGGTGAGTGAGCTGATCCAGCATAGGAACATGCATTTGCAGATGGTGGGTCTGGTGCATCGCACTGGGAATATGACTGCCTCATTTCTTGATCTGCATCGCACATCGCCAGCCGAGATGGCTTATGCATCGTCCGGAACATCGGGCGGAACATCGGCCGGGACCTCGGAACGGCCATCGACTTCAACAAAAGCCAAAGAGGAAGTGAACAAGGAGAAAGGTGTGAATCAGGTGACCAATTTGTATCGCTCCTACACTCCGCATGTGTCCATTGTGGTGGAGGCCGTGTTAACCAATGAATCACAGAAAACACTGGAGTCCGCGGCTCATCATTTGTTTGAAGTCTTTAATCGCTTACATCCCGACGCTGCCACTACAGAAACTACGCCGACGGAAATCAATATCAATCAGAAATCATTTCGCCAAAATTGTGAGTCGAGTCGCCCCTTGAATAAAACGCGATGCGATGCGACTATGCCGGAGCAGCCAGAACAGGACGCTGCAACACCTCTGAGCAGAGGTCTATTCCTGCGCACCGCAAAGCGTAAACTGGAATTCCACCATAGTCCCAATCGCAATCCCAATCCCAACACAAACATCCCATCATCGAGAAGCCAGGAACGCGGCGCTGCATACAACATACGTTTCCCAATGACCGCAATGCAGAAGCAATACCCATACTCCGACAGTAGCACTCCGTCCAAGCGTGGAAAGGACAAGCAGGGGGTCATGTTGAGGAGGAAAAAGTTGACGAAGCGTCGTCCCAGACGAGCTTCTCGAAGCAAACCGCAATATGAGACAGAAACAGAGCAGGAAGCTAATTATGAAGAACATTGTTTTGATTTAAGCCCGGACTCTGAAAGTGAAACAGACGTGCAGCCTGTGATAATAGCGGCAGATGTACATACTTATCCCGCCTCTGAAAGTGAAGCTGTAGCAGACGACTGGATTACAGATGAGCAGTTGGAGGAGCAGCAAATACCACCGGTAAACCAGCTACGCTGCAAGTCCTTCGCCAAGTTCGAGCGTAGCCCCAGCAACGTCTCCGAGAATTCTGAATTGACGGGTCTATCCTATAAGTCACCGCCAGCGAAGAGACAGCGACGCAGCTGCTCACTTCCCGTATTTATGAGGTTGAAGCCAACCGAATTAACCGAATCGGAACTAGAAGACGACGAGGATTCGTTCAAGCTGAGGCAGAGCCTGCTGTCCGAATGGGTCGAGCATCAGCAGCATCCGGGCAAGACTTCGATCGAAAACTGTAAGCAGATGCAGCAGCAGCACCAGCAGCAGCAGCTGGTGTATGGTGGGGGTAATATATACCCGTCAGCAGCGTCAATGATTACAGAAATGGCAGCGTCCAGCCATAAGAAGCGTATACGCAACATACCAAAGAAGGATCGACGCGATGTGGTGCATCAGGAGTTCGCCAAAGTGAGCGGCAATTGGAGCAGTAAAGAGCAGCAGAAAACTGAAGTCATTCTCATCGACAGCGATACCAGTTCGGCGGAAAGTGTTGTCTTCATCGATACGGACGAGATGACAGCAAAAGCATCGAATCGGAAGCCAGCTGCAACAACCAACACCCAGACCGTTGCCAAGCCGGTGCTAACAGCCGCCTCCGTCGACGCCTCCGCCACTGAAAGTCAGTTTGAATGGGAGTCGGAACCACAGCAGGAACCAGAGCCGGGCCATGAAAATAAGCAGTGGCTGCCAAAGCAGCCGGAGCAGCTATCAGCAGCAGCTTCTGCAATAGCTTTTGCTGCAGCAGCAGAAGATATGTCTCTGCCAGCCGCAGCTATTCCAACAACGGCAGCAGCCACAAAAGTGCAGACCCAACTCGGGCACAGCCCCCCATCCAATTGCAACAGGACCCAACAGCGTCGCCGAAGTCAGCTTAACATGGCAAACAGAATATCCAAGCCGAAGGACAAAATCACAGTTAAGTCGGAAATGAAACTGCTAACGCCTCCAATGAGAACATGGTCGTCCTCAGAGGAGGAGAAGGCGACGAAGAAGGTGGTCGCCACGATGACGCGGCTGATGGAGACTACGAACGATCGCAGCGATATATCGCCTCCTCTGAGCAACCAGAGCAACAACAGCAACATCAGCAGCGACAGCAACATCAACTTGTTCCCTTCGAATATTGGCGATGTTGGCGGTGAGGAAGAACAGGAAGTGCAAACATTGGCGGGCTGCTCAAATACGCGTGCCGTCATTTTGGAGAACATATTGCTGCCCACACTCTACAGGCCACCGCCAGTGCGTGACCCATCCAGTTGCAGAGAACATTACGGTAGTTTCATCTCGCCTGTCAGCGATTCATGTGGCACAACAAGTAGAAACAGCAACAGCAGCACCAGCAGCAACACTAGCACCAGCAGCAGTAGTAGTAGTGGTGGTAGTTGTGGTGGAGTAGGAGAAGGAACAAGTGCTCGTTGCTATAATAGAAATAGGCAGGAACAAGATGATGTTCAAGTTGATAATGATAAAATGGACAGGGGGCAGCAGCAATCGCAGCAACAGCAGCTGTCGCAGTCGCAGCAGGATCAGACACTGTGCCCCTTGAGTCGTCGCATTCGCCCTAAAATACGTTTAGTAAAATGTACAAAAGATGAACTGGGGCGGCTGAGTCAATGCCAAGAGGTTTTTGCTGACGAAAGTAACGGGGATGCAGGGCAAGAGTCAACAGAAGGACTTGCAAGCAACGATCCCCCTAGTGTTCCGGAGCCGGAGCCGGAACCAAAGTCGAGGGAGCAAGAGAAGAAAGAGCCGGAAATGAATGAGAAAGAGAAGAAAGATCAGGAGAAGATAGAGCAAGATAAGAAGAAGAAGCAGCTGAGGAAACAGAAGAAGCAAAAGAAGAAGCAGCTGCAGCAGAGGGAACCGCAGCAACAGTGGGAACAGCAACAGCAGATGGAGCAGCAACAGCAAAAGGAGCAGCAACAGGAGGAGAATGAACGTGAGAGGGAAGCCGCTCTGCTTATGGAGATACAAATGGAGCAGATGTTAAATACGCAGTGCGACGATAATGAAGGGATTAGAGAAGATAATGAAGGGGTTAGAGATAATAATGATGGCGAAGACGATGACGATGACGATGTGAATAACGATTTGGGAAACAATGACGCTGAGCTGGAGGACAGCATTACATCTCCGAACATATTTGCCGTGATGACACGCACCGTAGGTCGCTTCAACACCTTCGGCTCGATGGGCAGTAACAACAACTTTACGCCGATATATAATGATTCACTTTATTTGGATAACGAAAATCATTTGGTGCCCGTGCCGCTGAGAGGGATGAGATTGCCAGATGAGCAGGAGGATCACGAGCTGGAGCAGGAGCTGGACCAGGAGATGGACGCGGAGGTGGACCAGGAGGTGAACCAGGAGGTGGACCAAAAGCTTGACCAGGAGCTGGACCAGGAACTGGACCATGAGCTAGACCACGAACTGGACCACGAACTGGACCACGAACTGGACCAGGAACTGAACCAGGAACTGGACCAGGAGGTGGACCAGGAGGAGGTGATTGAATTAACTGAGAGCATGTCGCCGTTTTCCCATCAGGTGACTGGTAATGATGTCGGTGATTTCAATCGGAGTCTCGATGATATTGATATGGTCGAAGCGGCAGATGGCCTGTCGCCAAACGATCTGTATCAGCTGCAACTGGAAGTGGTGCAGCTCAACGTAAACGGGCACCAGTTGCAATTGACCACCAGTAACCTGGTCAACATTATGCAGGAGAGGAACGACGTTATCTGCGAGATCGACGGCGGCGCCCGGACGACACTGCAGGCCAGCGATATCATCCAAGCCTTCAAGGCTTACATGCAGGAGCGTGGCTTGCTCTTCAATATGAGTACAATGAGTGCCGATTATGATGTGGATGATTAGTCTCTTCCAGTCGCCGCTTTGCCCTCCAATGATCTCCTGGCCGCTGCTTTGGCCATCGACGTGGGCAACGCGGACGAGGAGACGGATTAGGTGAAGTTTCAAAAGCCCCAAAATTAAGACTATAAACCGAACAAATAGCTCTACAACATTCGTAGTTGGCAAGTTCAATTTTTTTTTTATAAACATAAGCATATTTATAATAATATATAAAACTATATACGAATATATATAAATATATATAATAATCCAATTATATTAAGAAGTCTCTAATTCTCGCGAGCTGGCAACCCTCGATATTCTTATCTCTTATCTACAGCGTTTCTTTTGTAGTCTATAAGAAAATGCATTAAGTGCACCAAAAGTAACAATACATATATATAAATATATAAATTTTTTTTTTTGAATTGCCATTTTTTACATTATAAATGTAGTTTGAACCAATTAATATATATATGTTATTAGAATTAAGTGGAAGTGCTACGAAAAGCGAACGCAAAGGGATGAGTAAAGAAATTGAAAAAAAAATACATACTAATATTCACAATATTCACTACTAAAATATATATATATATATATATATACATATATAATCACATGAGAACTTAACAAATATATTTATGTGTAGAGACTATTGACAAGCTAACTACAGAAATTATTTAATCAGTTTGAAAATATTAACTTAAGTGTCTATTAAATGGAATTTTTTTTAATAGTTGTAATAATAAATAAATAATAAAAAAAATGATGTTCTTGCATAATAAGCGGCGTCTCAGTTGTTTTCTCCCTTTATTTTGCAGCGATATTTCTATTCTATAATAGCTTTAGTTAAACGGCGTTTCTTAGAATAGAAAAGGTTCATAGGTCGGTCATATCTTTGGTGGTCCTGTAACGCGTGGACTATCAACTGGCCAAAGGACATTCCAATCTTCAAATTCTTGCAGCTTCAGCAAAATAAGGATTACGATTTTACGATCGGCATGCAATGAATGACTTTATAATCCATTAATAGAATCCGATAAATTGCACCATGTCCTTCAAGGATTTGCAAAGACTCGACTGAGTTAGAGTTATTTGTTATAGAGATTACTTAAAAAATGTCGATATTATGAGCTATATCTGTGGATTGTTCGGCCTAAACGTATGCTTTACATTTTTATATATTCCCAAATTGAATTGACCATCTTTAGAGATATTCATCGTTTGAATATTGTTAAAATATAAAGCAAAAAAAAAGGAAGGATATAAATATATATATGGGAAGATGTAGACATGTTACTGAAACAGGCCACTTACATTTTCTGCATTTACTAATTAGGAATGTTTTCGATCCACCAATCAAGAGAAAAATCGCCATTCCGTAAGCAGCAGCAGATTCACCGAGATCGGGCCGATTTGGAGACATTCAAAGTCTGCACCTGGACTATGCGAACACCAAGTTGCAGCGATTGTGCTTTGTCCGATTGATTGGTAATGAATATAGCATATATAATGCGATGGACAATAAAAGCGACCAATCTTTTGGTGATTGCTGAACCGCTGCTGCACTTACCCAATAGCTATGGATACTATTTTCATCGTCCTCCTCGGATCTCAAGTTCTTATAAATATATTTATTAAAGTTTGCCAACTCTAGTTAACTTTACATTTCTTTTATTGAATTTTCCATAAATTGCATGACATTCGCTTGCTGCAATTACGGTACGCTTAATTATCAATAACAATTGAATATCATTTATTTGAAAATGTTTTTGTATTTCAATTATAATAATTAATATTATATAATTATTTTAACCGGCATTTCACTTTTGCACTCAACTTTCGGCTTGACTTTGAATCTAATAATTGTTGTGTGTGTTTGTGTGTGTGTGTGTATGAATGTGTATATGTGTGAGTGTGTATACATATTTTGTGTTGCTCTTTATTTTGTACAATGGATTTTGCTACACATCTTTAACAGAACACAATGAAAAAAAGGATAAATGACTAGGCACAATTAATAAATAATAATTAATTACAATTACTTTTGTTGGCATATATGTAAGAATATGCTATCAGTGTATAATAATAATCAAACAATAATAATTATTTATGGTTTATTAGTTAATTTTATATTTTTGAATGGCGACAAATAAATACTTGACTTTACGCTTATGGCCAAGTCAATTCTTTTTGAGCTAACAAAATTTTAACATGCGAAATTTTGGGAATTAGCTGATAATTCAATTCAATAAATTGATTTTATAATAATTGACGTATTCGAACATAAAAATACTTTGGGTACCTAACTCTCTTTTTTTGTTTTCGAAAATAATAATTAACTAATTAAAACAAAAAATATTAGAAACTGTCGGCTTAGTTTTGTGAGTGTTGATTTTTTGTTGTGTGGTTGTTTAAATTGTTGCAGTAGTTGTTGTTTGCGTTTGCTATTTGGTTTGAGGAGCGAGTGTTTTGATGTTGCTTTTAAATACATCCAAACTGAATTTCTTGTGGTTTTTGTTTCTTTTTTTAACACTCTCAACAAGTTTGTAATATGCTTGGCAACAGAAGGCAGTTTAAAGCTTGGCGCAAATCTCATTCGTAAACTCTGAGCACTTGGCACGTCCACCGAGATCGCCAGTTAGATACTTGCCCTCCTTGATGGTCTCAAAGGCGGCACGCTCAATCTTATCGGCATGAGAATTGAGCTCCATGTGGCGCAGCATCATCACAGCAGACAGCAGCAGCGCCGTGGGATTGGCCAGATCCTTGCCAGCAATATCTGGCGCTGTGCCGTGCACAGACTCAAACAGAGCACCGTTCAGGCCCATATTGCCTGATGGCGTCAGGCCAAGGCCGCCAACCAGACCGGCACACATATCAGACAAAATATCACCATACAGATTGGGCATAACCTAAAATATATTAGAGATGATGTGGCGTGTAGTGCAACACTCAGAAGGAGTACGAGCAGAAATCGCTGTGATCCAACACTTACCAGGACATCGTATTTGGCTGGGTTCTGCACCATGTTAAGGCACACCGTGTCCAAGTAACGCTCCTCGAACTGAATTTCGGGGAACTTCTGCGCCATATCGCGCACACAACGCAGAAACAGGCCGTCAGACATGCGCCTGCCAGAAAGAGGATAGGATTGTTAGAGCCGAATCAAGTAGAAGTGGGAGTCGAATGCTTACATAATGTTCGCCTTGTGCACCACAGTCACCTTCTTGCGGTTGTTGTTCTTGGCATATTGAAAGGCATACTCGGCCACACGCTTGGAGGAAAAAAAAAAAAAAAAAAAAAAAAAAAAAAAAAAAAAAAAAAAAAAAAAAAAAAAAAAAAAAAAAAAAAAAAAAAAAAAAAAAAAAAAAAAAAAAAAAAAAATAACTGGCAAGTCGTAGTTAATATTGTTATACTATTATCCTTTTTTTTCTTACAATTTTCTGTATAAATCTTGCTGCCATTGCGTTGCGTTTGATATTTGCACTTGGTTATTTCACGTATAGAAAAATTTCGACCACTCGCACTTCGGAGACTTTACTTTGCGCCCGCCGTATCGCCACCTAGCGGAAAACTGGTAAATGTCGAGCAGAGCAATCCGATTCGCTCGTTGTTATAATCGAGCACGCCTAAAAGCGTTGCCACACTGCTTCATTCCAATATAATAGACATATTTCTTTTGTGATAACAGCTAAATCTTACCTATTCGCAAAGAAAATACGTGAACAGAAAATCAAAAAAATGTAAGTGCACCCAGTTAATGAATACGTACCTAAAAGGGGTTTTTTATGCAGATGGGGTGGCAAGGAATGTATTAAAATTGTACATACAAAATATTGTATGGCATCATCAGTCTTAAATGTTATCGAAGCACCTCCTCAAAAATTCCGATAACTTCCTTTTCAACCTTGCGTGTTACAGACAGTTTAAATTAATTTCGACTCCTGCGATTTTATTATATATAGGAAACAAGGTTGGTGTTAATTATTAAACAGTGTTTAAATAAAACGCTCTGATATTTGCTGGCACTGTACGAATAAAGCAGTTGCATGCAGCACTGAAGCCACACCAACAATTTACCGACCAACAAAAGACAAAGCTATGCTACGGTCGTACTGGCCAAGTGTGCTGTGAACGGCCAATGCAGAATTGTCATACTCGAGTTTTTTTTTCGCGTTCAGTTTAGGTTTTAGTTACCTGCGCGCAACAACCCCGTCGCTGTTAGACGAGATTGCGTTCTGCGTTTTTAAATCTAAAACTCAACTAACAAAAATCGCTGCCAACAAATGAATGCATTGGCGGTCATCTGGAAGTGCTGCGACTTGTAAATTGGCATTCTAATTGTGTAAATACATAAGCGAAAGCAGCAGTGTACTCTGCGTATTTTTTTGTGAGACGCGCGTCTTCTTTTTTTGTTGTTTCTTGCTGTGCAACGGAACAGCCACGGGCTACATTTAAGGTAAGCTGGATGTAATTTAAATGTGATTTTTACGTGTTTCAGATGTGCATTTTGCTATATGCATCTCAGCTGCTTTGGCCAACAAACACGCACACACTCCCGCCAGCTCACACGTGCATAGTCGTGCTTACATGAGAGTATACACGCACATACGCATATAAATACAGGCTAGGCACACACACACAAATATGCACAAATACAAATGTATAACTGTTTGACAGCACACACTACGGCTACGGTCGTTAACGACAAAGTGCTTGCTTACTCTGCTGAAATGCGCTGCGAATGCTGCAGATTTTCTATTTAATATAAACATTTTTGCTTTAGAAATTAGAGTGTGTAATTCGAATTGACGGCATATTGCTTATATTTCATTGTCGCTGTACAAGAAAAAATTATTTGGATACAATTTTTCTCGATGCGCTTTGCAGTTACTCCTTCGGCTTGGCCGCTTAATTCCTTGACACGCCAACGGTAGCAAGTAACATCTGCACGATGGAAAAGCAAAATAAACGCTCGCAGCTCATGCGCAACAAAGTGGTTTTGGCCGAGCGCAACACCGGCGACATTGTGCGTAATGGCCGCCACTCACGTGGACCCAGTCCCAATACGCACACAAGCGGCGCTGGCAGCGGTGGGAATGCTCATAATTCTGCAAGCGGCATAGGTGCTGGTGGTGGCAGCACTTCCGCAAATGCGGCATCCAATGAAAAGGCGACAGCAACAGTACCGATTGGCGGTACACCGGAGAGCTCCGACGATGATAACTGTAAATATCTAAAGATTAAAATACATAAATCTTATGTTCTGGCAATATCACTTACAACTCTATGTTTATCACCTATTGATCTCAACGCAGCAACAAAACGAAATGGCAAATTCAAAGCTAAGCAGTCGGAATACGAAGGTAAGCCCATAACATACTCATCCATCACATATGCATAGTGTATCAGCTTTTGCATTTCTGTTTGCTTTGACCAGATAAAATACGCGTTGGAAGCGATTATCAGGCGGTGTGTCCGCCGCTGGTGGCCGAACCGGATCGTCGTCTGAAGCACCTCAACGAACGCGCTCTGTTGGTCTGGTCGCCCACCGAGGAGATACCCGACTTAAAATGTAGGTGCAGTCTGGAAGATTATTGGTCGTTGAATAATAATTGCAAGTTTTAACTTTAGTGGATGAATACATTTCGGTGGCCAAGGAAAAGTATGGCTATAACGGCGAACAGGCGTTAGGAATGCTCTTCTGGCACAAACACGATCTGGAGCGTGCGGTCATGGATTTGGCCAAGTTTACACCATTTCCCGATGGGTGGAGTACCGAGGATAAAGTGCTCTTTGATAAGGCCTTTCAGTTTCATGGCAAAAACTTCCATCGCATACGCCAGATGGTAAGCTATAAATATAAGATGATTAAACAAGTTGAAGCGTGCCTCTAATCTTACAATTTGTACCTGGCTCGTTTATAGCTGCCAGACAAATCAATATCCAGTTTGATTCAATACTACTACGCTTGGAGGCGTCCTCGGCGATGAGCTTGATGCTCTGCACGACACCATCGACGATCTCGTGCTCGATGCCAGAATATTCACCCTCTGTGTTCTCGCGGATGGTAACAACATCGACATTATCGTACAATGTCTTGTAGCCCTCCAGACTGCGGCAGGGACGCACATTGGCATACAGATTGAACTCCTTGCTTGTAATAACTGGCAAGTCGTAGTTAATATTGTTATGCTATTATCCTTTGTTTTCTTAAAATTTTCTGTATAAATCTTGCTGCCATTGCGTTGCGTTTGATATTTGCACTTGGTTATTTCACGTAAAGAAAAAATTCGACCAATCGCACTTCAGAGACTTGACTTTGCGCCCGCCGTATTGCCACCTAGCGGAAAACTGGTAAATGTCGAGCAGAGCAATCCGATTCGCTCGTTGTTATAATCGATCACGCTTAAAAGCGTTGCCACACTGCTTCATTCCAATATAATAGACATTTTTCTTTTGTGATAACAGCTGAATTTATTACCTATTCGCAAAGAAAATACGTGAACAGAAAATCAAAAAAATGTAAGTGCACCCAGTTAATGAATACGTACCTAAAAGGGGTTTTTTATGCAGATGGGGTGGCAAGGAATGTATTAAAATTGTATGGCATTATCAATCTTAAATGTTATCGAAGCACCTCCTCAAAAATTTCGATAACTTCCTTTTCAACCTTGCGTGTTACAGACAAAGTTTAAATTAATTTCGACTCCTGCGATTTTATTATATATAGGAAACAAGGTTGGTGTTAAGTATTAAACAGTGTTTAAATAAAACGCTCTTATATTTGCTGGCACTGTACCGATAAAGCAGTTGCATGCAGCACTGAAGCCACACCAACAATTTACCGACCAACAAAAGACAAAGCTATGCTACGATCGTACTGGCCAAGTGTGCTGTGAACGGCCAATGCAGAATTGTCATACTCGAGTTTTTTTTTCGCGTTCAGTTTAGCTTTTAGTTACCTGCGCGCAACAACTCCGTCGCCGTTAGACGAGATTGCGTCCTGCGTTTTCAAATCTAAAACTCAACTAACAAAAATCGCTGCCAACAAATGAATGCATTGGCGGTCATCTGGAAGTGGTGCGACTTGTAAATTGGCATTTAATTGTGTAAATACATAAGCGAAAGCAGCAGCGTACTCTGCGTATTTCTTTTGTGAGACGCGCGTCTTCTTTTTTTGTTGTTTCTTGCTGTGCAACGGAGCAGCCACGGGCTACATTTAAGGTAAGCTGGATGTAATTTAAATGTGATTTTTACGTGTTTCAGATGTGCATTTTGCTATATGCATCTCAGCTGCTTTGGCCAACAAACACGCACACACTCCCGCCAGCTCACACGTACATAGTCGTGCTTACATGAGAGTATACACGCCCATACACATATAAATACAGGCTAGGCACACACACACAAATACGCACAAATACAAATGTATAACTGTTTGACAGCACACACTACGGCTACGGTCGTTAACGACAAAGTGCTTGCTTACTCTGCTGAATGCTGCAGATTTTCTATTTAATATAAACATTTTTGCTTTAGAAATTAGAGTGTGTAATTCGAATTGACGGCAAATTGCTCATATTTCATTGTCGCTGTACAAGAAAAAATTATTTGGATACAATTTTTCTCGTTGCGCTTTGCAGTTACTCCTTCGGCTTGGCCGCTTAATTCCTTGACACGCCAACGGTAGCAAGTAACATCTGCGCTCGCAGCTCATGCGCAACAAAGTGGTTTTGGCCGAGCGCAACACCGGCGACATTGTGCGTACTGGCCGCCGCTCACGTGGACCCAGTCCCCATACGCACACAAGCGGCGCTGGCAGCGGTGGGAATGCTCATATTTCTGCAAGCGGCATAGGTGCTGGTGGTGGCAGCACTTCCGCAAATGCGGCATCCAATGAAAAGGCGACAGCAACAGTACCGATTGGCAGTACACCGGAGAGCTCCGACGATGATAACTGTAAATATCTAAAGATTAAAATACATAAATCTTATGTTCTGGCAATATCACTTACAACTCTATGTTTATCACCTATTGATCTCAACGCAGCAACAAAACGAAATGGCAAATCCAAAGCTAAGCAGTCGGAATACGAAGGTAAGCCCATAACATACTCATCCATCACATATGCATAGTGTATCAGTTTTTGCATTTGTGTTTGCTTTGACCAGATAAAATACGCGTTGGACGCGATTATCAGGCGGTGTGTCCGCCGCTGGTGGCCGAACCGGATCGTCGTCTGGAGCACCTCAACGAACGCGCTCTGTTGGTCTGGTCGCCCACCGAGGAGATACCCGACTTAAAATGTAGGTGCAGTCTGGAAGATTATTGGTCGTTGAATAATAATTGCAAGTTTTAACTTTAGTGGATGAATACATTTCGGTGGCCAAGGAAAAGTATGGCTATAACGGCGAACAGGCGTTAGGAATGCTCTTCTGGCACAAACACGATCTGGAGCGTGCGGTCATGGATTTGGCCAAGTTTACACCATTTCCCGATGGGTGGAGTACCGAGGATAAAGTGCTCTTTGATAAGGCCTTTCAGTTTCATGGCAAAAACTTCCATCGCATACGCCAGATGGTAAGCTATAATTATAAACAAGTTGAAGCGTGCCTCTAATCTTACAATTTGTACCTGGCTCGTTTATAGCTGCCAGACAAATCAATATCCAGTTTGATTCAATACTACTACGCTTGGAGGCGTCCTCGGCGATGAGCTTGATGCTCTGCACGACACCATCGACGATCTTGTGCTCGATGCCAGAATATTCACCCTCTGTGTTCTCGCGGATGGTAACAACATCGACATTATCGTACAATGTCTTGTAGCCCTCCAGACTGCGGCAGGGACGCACATTGGCATACAGATTGAACTCCTTGCTTGTAATAACTGGCAAGTCGTAGTTAATATTGTTATGCTATTATCCTTTGTTTTCTTAAAATTTTCTGTATAAATCTTGCTGCCATTGCGTTGCGTTTGATATTTGCACTTGGTTATTTCACGTAAAGAAAAAATTCGACCAATCGCACTTCAGAGACTTGACTTTGCGCCCGCCGTATTGCCACCTAGCGGAAAACTGGTAAATGTCGAGCAGAGCAATCCGATTCGCTCGTTGTTATAATCGATCACGCTTAAAAGCGTTGCCACACTGCTTCATTCCAATATAATAGACATTTTTCTTTTGTGATAACAGCTGAATTTATTACCTATTCGCAAAGAAAATACGTGAACAGAAAATCAAAAAAATGTAAGTGCACCCAGTTAATGAATACGTACCTAAAAGGGGTTTTTTTATGCAGATGGGGTGGCAAGGAATGTATTAAAATTGTATGGCATTATCAATCTTAAATGTTATCGAAGCACCTCCTCAAGAATTCCGATAACTTCCTTTTCAACCTTGCGTGTTACAGACAAAGTTTAAATTAATTTCGACTTCTGCGATTTTATTATATATAGGAAACAAGGTTGGTGTTAAGTATTAAACAGTGTTTAAATAAAACGCTCTTATATTTGCTGGCACTGTACCGATAAAGCAGTTGCATGCAGCACTGAAGCCACACCAACAATTTACCGACCAACAAAAGACAAAGCTATGCTACGGTCGTACTGGCCAAGTGTGCTGTGAACGGCCAATGCAGAATTGTCATACTCGAGTTTTTTTTTTCGCGTTCAGTTTAGCTTTTAGTTACCTGCGCGCAACAACTCCGTCGCCGTTAGACGAGATTGCGTCCTGCGTTTTCAAATCTAAAACTCAACTAACAAAAATCGCTGCCAACAAATGAATGCATTAGCGGTCATCTGGAAGTGGTGCGACTTATAAATTGGCATTTAATTGTGTAAATACATAAGCGAAAGCAGCAGCGTACTCTGCGTATTTCTTTTGTGAGACGCGCGTCTTCTTTTTTTGTTGTTGTTTCTTGCTGTGCAACGGAGCAGCCACGGGCTACATTTAAGGTAAGCTGGATGTAATTTAAATGTGATTTTTACGTGTTTCAGATGTGCATTTTGCTATATGCATCTCAGCTGCTTTGGCCAACAAACACGCACACACTCCCGCCAGCTCACACGTACATAGTCGTGCTTACATGAGAGTATACACGCACTTACGCATATAAATACAGGCTAGGCACACACACACAAATACGCACAAATACAAATGTATAACTGTTTGACAGCATACACTACGACTACGGTCGTTAACGACAAAGTGCTTGCTTACTCTGCTGAAATGCGCTGCGAATGCTGCAGATTTTCTATTTAATATAAACATTTTTGCTTTAGAAATTAGAGTGTGTAATTCGAATTGACGGCAAATTGCTCATATTTCATTGTCGCTGTACAAGAAAAAATTATTTGGATACAATTTTTCTCGTTGCGCTTTGCAGTTACT
This sequence comes from Drosophila demipolita, assembly GCA_035042405.1. NCBI lineage: Eukaryota > Metazoa > Arthropoda > Insecta > Diptera > Drosophilidae > Drosophila > Drosophila demipolita. The sequence continues at coordinate 2,261,352 of JAWNLI010000476.1, read as the reverse complement.
TCTTCGGCTTGGCCGCTTAATTCCTTGACACGCCAACGGTAGCAAGTAACATCTGCACGATGGAAAAGCAAAATAAACGCTCGCAGCTCATGCGCAACAAAGTGGTTTTGGCCGAGCGCAACACTGGCGACAATGTGCGTAATGGCCGCCGCTCACGTGGACCCACTCCCAATACGCACACAAGCGGCGCTGGCAGCGGTGGGAATACTCATAATTCTGCAAGCGGCTTAGGTGCTGGTGGTGGCAGTACTTCCGCAAATGCGGCATCCAATGAAAAGGCGACAGCAACAGTACCGATTGGCGGTACACCGGAGAGCTCCAACGATGATAACTGTAAATATCTAAAGATTAGAATACATAAATCTTATGTTCTGGCAATATCACTTACAACTCTATGTTTATCACCTATTGATCTCAACGCAGCAACAAAACGAAATGGCATATCCAAAGCTAAGCAGTCGGAATACGAAGGTACGCCCATAACATACTCATCCATCACATATGCATAGTGTATCAGCTTTTGCATTTCTGTTTGCTTTGACCAGATAAAATACGCGTTGGACGCGATTATCAGGCGGTGTGTCCGCCGCTGGTGGCCGAACCGGATCGTCGTCTGAAGCACCTCAACGAACGCGCTCTGTTGGTCTGGTCGCCCACCGAGGAGATACCCGACTTAAAATGTAGGTGCAGTCTGGAAGATTATTGGTCGTTGAATAATAATTGCAAGTTTTAACTTTAGTGGATGAATACATTTCGGTGGCCAAGGAAAAGTATGGCTATAACGGCGAACAGGCGTTAGGAATGCTCTTCTGGCACAAACACGATCTGGAGCGTGCGGTCATGGATTTGGCCAAGTTTACACCACTTCCCGATGAGTGGTCTACCGAGGATAAAGTGCTCTTTGATAAGGCCTTTCAGTTTCATGGCAAAAACTTCCATCGCATACGCCAGATGGTAAGCTATAATTATAAACAAGTTGAAGCGTGCCTCTAATCTTACAATTTGTACCTGGCTCGTTTATAGCTGCCAGACAAATCAATATCCAGTTTGATTCAATACTACTACGCTTGGAGGCGTCCTCGGCGATGAGATTGATGCTCTGCACGACACCATCGACGATCTCGTGCTCGATGCCAGAATATTCACCCTCGGTGTTCTCGCGGATGGTAACAACATCGACATTATCGTACAATGTCTTGTAGCCCTCCAGACTGCGGCAGGGACGCACATTGGCATACAGATTGAACTCCTTGCTTGTAATAACTGGCAAGTCGTAGTTAATATTGTTATGCTATTATCCTTTGTTTTCTTACAATTTTCTGTATAAATCTTGCTGCCATTGAGTTGCGTTTGATATTTGCACTTGGTTATTTCACGTATAGAAAAAATTCGACCACTCGCACTTCGGAGACTTTACTTTGCGCCCGCCACACTGCTTCATTCCAATATAATAGACGTTTTTCTTTTGTGATAACAGCTGAATTTATTACCTATTCGCAAAGAAAATACGTGAACAGAAAATCAAAAAAATGTAAGTGTACTCAGTTAATGAATACGTACCTAAAAGGGTTTTTTATGCAGATGGGGTGGCAAGGAATGTATTAAAATTGTACATACAAAATATTGTATGGCATCATCAATTTTAAATGTTATCGAAGCACCTCCTCAAGAATTCCGATATCTTCCTTTTCAACCTTGCGTGTTACAGACAAAGTTTAAATTAATTTCGACTCCTGCGATTTTATTATATATAGTAAACAAGGTTGGTGTTAATTATTAAACAGTGTTTAAATAAAACGCTCTGATATTTGCTGGCACTGTACCGATAAAGCAGTTGCATGCAGCACTGAAGCCACACCAACAATTTACCGACCAACAAAAGACAAAGCTATGCTACGGTCGTACTGGCCAAGTGTGCTGTGAACGGCCAATACAGAATTGTCATAGTCGAGTTTTTTTTCGCGTTCAGTTTAGGTCTTAGTTACCTGCGCGCAGCAACCCCGTCGCCGTTAGACGAGATTGCGTCCTGCGTTTTCAAATCTAAAACTCAACTAACAAAAATCGCTGCCAACAAATGAATGCATTGGCGGTCATCTGGAAGTGGTGCGACTTGTAAATTGGCATTTAATTGTGTAAATACATAAGCGAAAGCAGCAGTGTACTCTGCGTATTTCTTTTGTAAGACGCGCGTCTTCTTTTTTTTGTTGTTTTTGTTGTTGTTTCTTGCTGTGCAACGGAGCAGCCACGGGCTACATTTAAGGTAAGCTGGATGTAATTTAAATGTGATTTTTACGTGTTTCAGATGTGCATTTTGCTATATGCATTTCAGCTGCTTTGGCCAACAAACACGCACACACTCCCGCCAGCTCACACGTACATAGTCGTGCTTACATGAGAGTATACACGCACATACGCATATAAATACAGGCTAGGCATACACACACACATACGCACAAATACAAATGTATAACTGTTTGACAGCACACACTACGACTACGGTCGTTAACGACAAAGTGCTTGCTTACTCTGCTGAAATGCGCTGCGAATGCTGCAGATTTTCTATTTAATATAAAAATTTTTGCTTTAGAAATCAGTGTGTGTAATTCGAATTGACGGCAAATTGCTTATATTTCATTGTCGCTGTACAAGAAAAAATTATGTGGATACAATTTTTCTCGTTGCGCTTTGCAGTTACTCCTTCGGCTTGGCCGCTTAATTCCTTGACACGCCAACGGTAGCAAGTAACATCTGCGCTCGCAGCTCATGCGCAACAAAGTGGTTTTGGCCGAGCGCAACACCGGCGACATTGTGCGTAATGGCCGCCGCTCACGTGGACCCAGTCCCAATACGCACACAAGCGGCGCTGGCAGCGGTGGGAATGCTCATAATTCTGCAAGCGGCTTAGGTGCTGGTGGTGGCAGTACTTCCGCAAATGCGGCATCCAATGAAAAGGCGACAGCAACAGTACCGATTGGCAGTACACCGGAGAGCTCCGACGATGATAACTGTAAATATCTAAAGATTAAAATACATAAATCTTATGTTCTGGCAATATCACTTACAACTCTATGTTTATCACCTATTGATCTCAACGCAGCAACAAAACGAAATGGCAAATCCAAAGCTAAGCAGTCGGAATACGAAGGTAAGCCCATAACATACTCATCCATCACATATGCATAGTGTATCAGTTTTTGCATTTGTGTTTGCTTTGACCAGATAAAATACGCGTTGGACGCGATTATCAGGCGGTGTGTCCGCCGCTGGTGGCCGAACCGGATCGTCGTCTGGAGCACCTCTACGAACGCGCACTGTTGGTCTGGTCGCCCACCGAGGAGATACCCGACTTAAAATGTAGGTGCAGTCTGGAAGATTATTGGTCGTTGAATAATAATTGCAAGTTTTAACTTTAGTGGATGAATACATTTCGGTGGCCAAGGAAAAGTATGGCTATAACGGCGAACAGGCGTTAGGAATGCTCTTCTGGCACAAACACGATCTGGAGCGTGCGGTCATGGATTTGGCCAAGTTTACACCATTTCCCGATGAGTGGAGTACCGAGGATAAAGTGCTCTTTGATAAGGCCTTTCAGTTTTATGATAAAAACTTCCATCGCATACGCCAGATGGTAAGCTATAAATATAAGATGATTAAACAAGTTGAAGCGTGCCTCTAATCTTACAATTTGTACCTGGCTCGTTTATAGCTGCCAGACAAATCAATATCCAGTTTGGTTAAATACTACTACGCTTGGAGGCATCCTCGGTGATTAGCTTGATGCTCTGCACGACACCATCGACGATCTCGTGCTCGATGCCAGAATATTCACCCTCGGTGTTCTCGCGGATGGTAACAACATCGACATTATCGTACAATGTCTTGTAGCCCTCCAGACTGCGGCAGGGACGCACATTGGCATACAGATTGAACTCCTTGCGCAGAGCCAAGTTCAACGAACGATGGCCCTTGCCCACGGGCGTCATCAGGGGACCCTTCAAGCTGATCTTGTTGGTGTTGACCGAATCGATGGCAGCCTGGGGAATGCCAAATCTGCCATCGGGACCCTATGTACCAATTCATTGAAATTTCAATTTAATTTTTATGTACATATATGCATGGTGTTGCCAATATTGATTTGTCATACATCAAATTCTATTGGGTTAACTGTTATGTTAGTATATAATTGACTAATCGTGCACCTGTGTAAAACCGTTTGAATTTCTACGGCATTTCCACCTGCATAAACAAGTTTCTTTGATATTGACTGTTGGCTGGCTGGCAACTCTCGAAAACGGAGTATTTGTGCATTGATTTAAAAACGTAAAATATATGGCGGAAATTACTTACAGTAAAAATCTTTTGGACTGCAGCAGAGATCTCTGGGCCAATGCCATCGCAGGGTATCAGCGTTACCTTCTTGCCGCTGGACGCATAGCCACGGCTAGCCGCTGGCGTTGTGTTGACCTTCAACAAAAAAAAAAATATGCAACCAGTTAACTAACAATTAAATCAAAAGGTGACAACACACACCCATACAACAACTACACTACACAGTCACGAGACATTTACATATTTAACAGTTATCAAAATTCCAGATGTGTGATTGGTTACATAAGCGACATCATATTGCATGTAGAACGAAGGAGGCGGCAGTGACGGGGGCTACATAGCTGCAACTGATTGTTCCGTGCGTGTTTTCGAGTTGTTGAGGTTAGAGCGCGCATCTGGCAAGCCAAGACACACAAGAGTTGCCAGAACTTTTTTATGCAACCCGTGCAAAAAATAAAACAAATTAATAAATAGAAAGCAAGTAATTTTTGAGGGCTCATCACCAAATGATAATTAAAAAAGTTGTTGGGAAAAAAAATCTCCGAACAAGAAAAGGCCCTTTTCCATCACCGATCATCGCAGTGGCGCCCCCTTCCGGGAGCACTTGTGTGTTATGTAAAAGGAACTTGCGGTTCTACATTTATTTGCGATACGATTTTATAGATGCGCTGTTGCTCCTCTGGAGGGCAGTTGTTCACTTTTAATTTGAAGATGAGGCTGCACGAACCTTGGCTTTAAGCGTTGTTCTGGCCAAGGCCGTTGACTCTGGGGCCGCATCACGCGCAGCCTGAAAACCCAATTGCTTGAGCTGCAAATTTTTGTTTATGTTTTTTTTTGCGTAATGTGTTGGCAGCACGTTGGTTGGTTTTGTCGGTAGCAGTAGGTGTTAATTGTTGCAGGGATTTTTTTTATTGAAAATAAAATCATAGTGTTAGTTTTTTTTCCAATATTATTAGGTTTGTCCCCCATAAGGCCGCACGTAATCAATAGGATGATGGAGAGGGGCGCACAAGCGCACCTTGTAATGTTTGCTTGTAATAACTGGCAAGTCGTAGTTAATATTGTTATGCTATTATCCTTTGTTTTCTTACAATTTTCTGTATAAATATTGCTGCCATTGCGTTGCGTTTGATATTTGCACTTGGTTATTTCACGTAAAGAAAAAATTCGACCACTCGCACTTCGGAGACTTTACTTTGCGCCCGCCGTATTGCCACCTAGCGGAAAACTGGTAAATGTCGAGCAGAGCAATCCGATTCGCTCGTTGTTATAATCGAGCACGCCTAAAAGCGTTGCCACACTGCTTCATTCCAATATAATAGACATTTTTCTTTTGTGATAACAGCTGAATTTATTACCTATTCGCAAAGAAAATACGTGAACAGAAAATCAAAAAAATGTAAGTGCACCCAGTTAATGAATACGTACCTAAAATGGGTTTTTTATGCAGATGGGGTGGCAAGGAAAGTACTAAAATTGTATATACAAAATATTGTATGGCATCATCAATCTTAAATGTTATGGAAGCATCTCCTCAAGAATTCCGATAACTTCCTTTTCAACCTTGCGTGTTACAGACACAGTTTAAATTAATTTCGACTCCTGCGATTTTATTATATATAGGAAACAAGGTTGGTGTTAATTATTAAACAGTGTTTAAATAAAACGCTCTGATATTTGCTGGCACTGTACCGATAAAGCAGTTGCATGCAGCACTGAAGCCACACCAACAATTTACCGACCAACAAAAGACAAAGCTATGCTACGGTCGTACTGGCCAAGTGTGCTGTGAACGGCCAATGCAGAATTGTCATACTCGAGTTTTTTTTTCGCGTTCAGTTTAGGTTTTAGTTACCTGCGCGCAACAACCCCGTCGCTGTTAGACGAGATTGCGTTCTGCGTTTTTAAATCTAAAACTCAACTAACAAAAATCGCTGCCAACAAATGAATGCATTGGCGGTCATCTGGAAGTGCTGCGACTTGTAAATTGGCATTTAATTGTGTAAATACATAAGCGAAAGCAGCAGTGTACTCTGCGTATTTCTTTTGTGAGACGCGCGTCTTCTTTTTTTGTTGTTGCTTGCTGTGCAACGGAACAGCCACGGGCTACATTTAAGGTAAGCTGGATGTAATTTAAATGTGATTTTTACGTGTTTCAGATGTGCATTTTGCTATATGCATCTCAGCTGCTTTGGCCAACAAACACGCACACACTCCCGCCAGCTCACACGTACATAGTCGTGCTTACATGAGAGTATACACGCACATACACATCTAAATACAGGCTAGGCACACACACACAAATACGCACAAATACAAATGTATAACTGTTTGACAGCACACACTACGACTACGGTCGTTAACGACAAAGTGCTTGCTTACTCTTCTGAAATGCGCTGCGAATGCTGCAGATTTTCTATTTAATATAAACATTTTTGCTTTAGAAATCAGTGTGTGTAATTCGAATTGACGGCAAATTGCTCATATTTCATTGTCGCTGTACAAAAAAAAATTATGTGGATACAATTTTTCTCGTTGCGCTTTGCAGTTACTCCTTCGGCTTGGCCGCTTAATTCCTTGACACGGTAGCAAGTAACATCTGCACGATGGAAAAGCAAAATAAACGCTCGCAGCTCATGCGCGACAAAATGGTTTTGGCCGAGCGTAACACCGGCGACATTGTGCGTAATGGCCGCCGCTCACGTGGACCCAGTCCCAATACGCACACAAGCGGCGCTGGCAGCGGTGGGAATGCTCATAATTCTGCAAGCGGCATAGGTGCTGGTGGTGGCAGCACTTCCGCAAATGCGGCATCCAATGAAAAGGCGACAGCAACAGTACAGATTGGCGGTACACCGGAGAGCTCCGACGATGATAACTGTAAATATCTAAAGATTAAAATACATAATTCTTATGTTCTGGCAATATCACTTACAACTCTATGTTTATCACCTATTGATCTCAACGCAGCAACAAAGCGAAATGGCAAACCCAAAGCTAAGCAGTCGGAATACGAAGGTAAGCCCATAACATACTCATCCATCACATATGCATAGTGTATCAGCTTTTGCATTTTTGTTTGCTTTGACCAGAGAAAATACGCGTTGGACGCGATTATCAGGCGGTGTGTCCGCCGCTGGTGGCCGAACCGGATCGTCGTCTGGAGCACCTCAACGAACGCGCACTGTTGGTCTGGTCGCCCACCAAGGAGATACCCGACTTAAAATGTAGGTGCAGTCTGGAAGATTATTGGTCGTTGAATAATAATTGCAAGTTTTAACTTTAGTGGAAGAATACATTTCGGTGGCCAAGGAAAAGTATGGCTATAACGGCGAACAGGCGTTAGGAATGCTCTTCTGGCACAAACACGATCTGGAGCGTGCGGTCATGGATTTGGCCAATTTTACACCATTTCCCGATGAGTGGACTACCGAGGATAAAGTGCTCTTTGATCAGGCCTTTCAGTTTCATGGCAAAAGTTTCCATCGCATACGCCAGATGGTAAGCTATAATTATAAGATGATTAAACAAGTTGCAGCGTGCCTCTAATCTTACAATTTGTACCTGGCTCGTTTATAGCTGCCAGACAAATCAATATCCAGTTTGGTTAAATACTATTATTCGTGGAAGAAAACACGTCATCGCCACAGCGCTATAGAGCGCCAGGAGAAAATGATAAAGCCTGCAGTTAAAGAGGGCTCCGAGAATGGCAGCGAAGTGGGCAGCAATGAGGAATCTGATAATGATGACAAGGTAATTATCACTTAAAATTAAGAGCTCAACAAACAAACGACAAAGCAAGACTCCTTATCGAAACCTCATCCTACCCATTAAGCCTATATTCTGAAATACTTGTGCATATGCGATGGCACTGCACACACAGCCATGCACTCCACTCCATCCATATATCATCATCAGCTCTATCTCATATCCCATATATTCATAAGTAATACATTCCTTAATTCCTACACATTCACACAACCAAACTCACTCTTACACTCAAAAAAACGTAAACGTAAACGCACACGCAATGACAAACACACATCCACAAGCTCACACTCATTTTGTGCATGACTTCTGACTACCACTTGTGCAAACATTTAATTTTATTAAAATTGAATTTGGGAAAGGACTAAGCGGACCAAGAATATAAAAATATTCCAGATTTATAATAGTTTGCTCTGCCGAACGAATTGATTAGTGATTCATAAGTCCTAACAAACTGTGGGGAAAACTTATAGGTATGACCCATTCAATAAACATCATAAACTATTTTATAAATTAATAATTCTGTTCGAATGACACCAAATGACAACATTCACATGTTGTTCAAATATACTTAAAAGTATTTAGTTTAGAAACAGTTCTTCAGTACTTTTAGGGGAAATAAATCAATAGGTATAGATTTTTATTGAACGGTTCTGTTTGCGTTTAAATAAGAAACTCAACTTGTCTTAGCTGAGCCAAAATCATTTTAGAAATGTAAATATTTTAGGGTGTACATAGAATCTTAATATATTTATTAAGATATGAAAAGATTTCCAATATGTCTCACGATGTCTTCAAGCTTACAATATATTTTCTATAATATATTCTCTTGGGATATACAACATCATTTGTAATTTAGTGTCGGGGCTCAAGCTCATATGATTGTTATATATGTAGATGTATGAATCTGATTCGTTATTCTTTCAGATAATCGACATGCCTGCATACATCTCATAAGAACTTAAAGCATATAAGCACCCCACACGACACACATATCACACAACACCACACCAAGCAAACATACATTTCATAAAAGCATATATGAGAATCCGTAGCCAAAACCAAATCATTGACTAGAATTTTTAAGCTGTACCCACACATCAAGATTGTATAATTTGGGATATTCACTTTTTTGTCTGTGCTTAGAAAATAATATTTTATTTTAAATATTGATTTTATATTTTGACTATAATGAATGAAATGTAAGTAAAAATAGCGATCAATTAGCGGAACTTTAGATGTAAGGCAAATAGACTTTTTATATAAATATATATATATTTATTTTTTTTTTTACTTAATATGAGTAATTTGCAAAATGATTATATAGTAAATACAATCTAGTAATTTATATACAAATCAAATACTTAATTTAAACGAAACAAAGCATATCCAAAATGTTACATAAGTACAATAATAGTTATGCTACATATATAAAAGCATATAGCTCAAACAAATAACAATTTATATACCTTGACAATAATGATAATGGTATTATTCATAATAAATATTAATAAATAATATTAAAATAATAATGAGAATCACACATATAATGCTAATAAATGTCAAGAAGATTAAACAAAGAAGAATATCTATATATATATATATATATATATTCATAAGCTATAGGGGTAAAATCAAGCCAAAGAAGAAACAGCAAATGTTCCCAAAAATATATTCTTCAAATTGTTCATTTGGCCTACAGATAAGAGCATAAGGGCAATAGTTCAGTAATTAGTCACACACAAGCGTTCAGCTGGATACAAATACAATCTTTTAGAACTTATGTTCAATTGTGTACTCACACACTCACACGCTCACCCACTCATGCACACTACTCCTATCATACTTCCTAAAATTTCCCAAGCACTTGGATAACTGCATTAACTCTTAACTACTTATTGATAATCTGTATAATATACACTTACACCATATGTGGCGTTCATGTTGGATATGTTTAGTCTTAGTACTATTATTTTAGGTTTGTTTTCCAACTTTGTTTAGTTCGTTATTTAACATATTTCTAATATTTACCACTCCCCAATATAAATCCCCATCTTTTTAGTTTTCTATTTTGATTTTCTTCTCGATTCGTTACTCTTTGCTTATTGGCAAAAGAAAAAAAACAAACACGATGCAATTGGCCTTTCCGCTAATTCGTTGAGTCGTCATCGTTGTGCAAATAGTATTCGTTACTTTTCCTAGCTTAACTCAAGCCAACTTTTCTAGTTTTATTGGATCTAATGTGGAATTATTTTCTTTTATGATATATTTAAGATACAGTGTGAGAGAGAGAGAGAGAGAGCAACACAGGGAGAGAGAAAAAAAAAGAGAGAAAATTTTGCATTTTAATCTAGTATATGTATGTATGTGTGTACATATGTTTATGCATGTATGTATGCATATATGTATATGTATGTATATGTATGAATGTGTTTAAAAGTGCGATATTTTGAGTTTATTTCAGTGTAGAACATTTGGATCAGTAGTCAAAAAACCAGCGAAAATATATCCTTTTTGAAATTTGAAAACGTACAACACACACAAACAGATACATATATATATTATATATATATTTGCATATATACATATTTATATACATTCACTCAAACACATTCCACAAATACCAATGCATAACTTATGCGCTTGGCGGTCGAAAATGCAGCAAAGCTAGTTTGATAAGTAAAACAAAACACAAAAAAAAAAGTCAAGATAAACAGCGTCAACCACAAGATGAAGAAGAAGCACAAGTAGGGAATTACATTTTGTTTGATGCTAGCGTTTTGGGTGACGCCAGAGTGGGGTGGGGTGGGGTGGGGTGGTGTATGACATGTTAGTGTGCGGGATCATCAGCAGCAGAAACAACTACAATAGCAACAGCAACAACAACTTCAATTACAGCTACAACTACAATTAACTCTTAAGTGTTACCAAGTGTACTAAAGCAAACAACCAACAACTTTTTTCTCTTCTCTTTGCATTTAATATCCCGCAAAATCCAAATAAAAATCACACATAAAACGACACTTTTATGTCGTAAAATAACTGTCCGAAACTGGCGTATATTTATACACCGAATTTGTAACATAACGTACCGTACAAACCACAAAACAAAACAAAAAAAAAAATTACAAATATATATACATATATATATATATATATATATTCGCGCTGATGCTGCTATTTTCGACTGCGTTGGCATATTATACAAACTTATCCATCATGATCCCCAACTAAACCCACAACAACAACAATAATGACGAAAACAATTATTCCGGTTGGGCAGAGGACGAACAACAACAATTCGACGACCAACAACAAAAATACCCATAACAATAGCTCCAGTCCCAGTTCTGGAACTTCTGGAAGCTTTGGAAGTAGCACAAACAGCAGCAACAATAATAACGGCGGCGTTGGCAGCAGCAGCAGCAATAATAGCTACAGCAACGATCTGGATAAGAAAAAGCTGTGCATTTATTCGAATACGTTGACCGATGAAATGCTTGGATATGCATTGCCCGGCTTTAATCTGCAATATGATAATGATGATATTGAGAATGATAATGTTGGTGGCAACGAGAATGGCAATAGTACTACCAACAACAATAATAACAGAAGCAACAACAACAATAATGGCGGCAACAATCGACGCGTTGTTGTGGGCGGTTTCTGCAAGAATTGCAATGTTGTCTGCTACATATTGTTCGATTCGCCATTGGGGCGCATGTGTAAAAGTTGTCACACGCATTGGAGGTATATATTCCCATATTCCAATATATGTTAAATATATAAAACAAAAAAAGAACAAAAAAAAATAACTACAAAATGAGCTAAATATGTTGTTACAATCTGAAAGCTAATGCTAACTAAGTTTTTCTCTCTCTCTCCCCTCTTTTCTCTCCTTGAACTCGTACGAAAAACCGACAAAACAACAACAAATAATACAAAAATGTTGCATTACCTGTTATATGCGAAACTACAAATTAAATACATACACATGCATCACACACACTTGTATGACCCGTCCCTCGTTCCCGTTTCGTTCCCTCTTGCATCGCTTTCATTCGCTGCATTGGCACAGACGTACCGCCAATCGGCGTCCCATCTCCGGCCCGGACACCATTGTACTAACAAAACGTTCAACACACACCAGCGCCGCTGCTGCTGCGGCAGCTGATCGCTCCAAGCGCAAATCGCCACGCGGCATGTATATCAACCACGATGATCTCACCGCCTTGGCCGGCTGCAAAAATCCAGTAGATTATATGTCCGACGGCGATCGTAGAGTAGCCTCACTTATGGCCGAAGTAAGAAATGCTCCTGTAAGACATAACCCATACCCATCATCTTTTACTTTGTTTCCTTTCTTGCTACTTTCTCGATTAATAACTGAGAGACTCCAAATTTCACAAGCTAAAATCCCTACCCCAATCCTAGTTCAAGTCGTATGACTCTTATTGGTTCAGTAATAAGTGGAATGGTGTGTTATGTGTTGTTTTCTCTTAGCTTACTTGTGCTTTAATAATAACTTTGAGGTTTAAAGCAATTGTTTTTCTTTAGATCGATTCGATTCGATAGATGATTTAAATTAGAATTCGGAAACTGTGAAATTGTTAACCAGGCTTTGATTGCATGTGTTTTATAGTTTTATAATGGATGTTTTACCATACATACACAAATAAATTCGCATATAATATCACAAAGACTCGCACACATCTTCGAGACATTCGACTTACTGACCCCGCTCGACCCAATTGCAGATACAGAAGAATAGGCAAACGATGGAACAGCTGGATAAGGAATGCAGCGATATTAATCCCGACGAGGGAGGAGGAGGAGAAGCAGGCAACGGCGGTGCTGCCACCGCTGCTGCGACCACCAACACGGTTGCCAACACTGAACCAGTCACTGCTCAACAACGGATTTCGGCCCGTTGGACACCAGATGAGATTCAAATGGCGCGGCTCGCGTTGCGCGACTGGGGCAAAAACTTTCCGGTGCGTAGGACACTTAATCTGACCTAGACTTATATTTTAATTCTAATTCACTGTTGTCGTTTCAGATGATAGCCAAAGTGATTGGCACAAAGACGGAGGCGCATGTGCGCTCTTTTTATCTAAACAATCGCCGACGCTACAATCTTGATCAGATTATAAAGGAGTACGAAGCGAATGCGTCCACCAAGGCGGAAGAGGCGAATGTCGAGAAGAGCAGCGATGCTCCAACTGCAGTGCCTGGACCTGCAACTGCAACGGCAACTGCAACGGCAACTGCTGCTCCTGCTGCTACTGCTGCTACTGCTGCCGCTGCTGCTTCTGCTGCCACTGCTGTGGCTGGTGCCAGTGCTAATGCGGTTGCAGTGGACGGCGCTGTCGTTGTGGACAACAAATCGGCAGCCAACAGCGATGCTAGCGAACTCAGCAGCCAGGAGTTGTCCAAGAAGGAGGAGCCAGCCACAACAACTGCATCGTCATTATCAACATCATCATCATCTTCATCATCATCATCTTCAAATGCCAGCAACACAAAGAAGAAGCCAGAACAGATTAATGCCGCAGCAACCACCACTGCGCCGAAGACAAGCGAGAGTTCTACTGCTGCAACAGCACCTGCTCCAATCGCTTCTGTTGCTGCTGCTGGGAAGGCCAATGGGGCTGCAGCACCATCTGGTAACAAATCAACGGCGATTAGCAAGCTGCCAACCATTACCATTGTGGATGAGTCAGATACGGCAACCAGCTCCAGCAGCGATCTGGCCAACAGCAACAACACCAACACATCGCAAACAGCTGTCAGTGCCAATTCGGGCTCCTCGAGCATTAGTAGCACTACGAGCAGCAGCGCACCAGCCAAGTCATCACCGACGAATAACAACGATGCTGACATCGAAATGTCGTCCGTTTCGTTGAAATCAATTTCCGGCGCGGCTAAGCGGGACCATTCCCAACTGGTAGGTTAACACACATCAATCGCAGACAATTTATTCGTTGCGAATCTTTTGGTAACACTTGTGTTTCTTCCATTTAACCAGAATGACGCTACCGAAATGCCGCCAGCCAAAAAAGTGGCGCTACCTGGCAGCGACTAGTTCCTTGCTAAGTGAAAGGTGCGCCCTGCTAGCCCCGAGCTAGTCTAATCACAGGCGATATATTGCACAACGATATATCTACACCTATCTACATTTATTTACAACAACCCAAAGGTTGTGGTGTGTGTGTATACATTTTTATAGGCTATTTTTTTTTGTTACCCAAGAATTAAGGATTTAAAGGATAACACACACACACATACACACACACATACACACACACACACGCACACGCATACACACACACATGCACACACACCCAAACATACACACACACACACGCACACGCATACACACACACATGCACACACACCCAAACATACACACACACACCCACACATGCACACACACCCACACATACACACACACCCACATATACACACACATACATACACACACACACACACACACACACATACACACACACATACACACACACATACACACACACATACACACACACACATACACACACACATACACACACACATACACACACTCACACATACACACACACACCCACACATACACACACACCCACACACACACACACATACACATACACACACCCACACACACACTCCCACACATGCACACACACCCACACATACACACACACCCACACATACACACCCACACATACACACACACATACACATACACACACACATACACACACACATACACATACACACACACACACATACACACACACACATACACACACACCCACACATACACACACACACACACACACGCACACACAGTTTAATGATCATTGTTGAGTTTTACGCGTCCTTATTGCTGACATATATATGGAAAAGAGCTTATTTTTGAAAAATGAAAATCATTTTCATAATTCACATATAAGTTCGTTGAAATTCAAGAATTATATGTGTATACCCTGAACCCATTCAAAATGTGTAAAAAGGGTGCAAATGTTTGTAACAGGCAAAAGAAAGCATCTCCGACCCCATAAACTATATATAATATCTATCAGGATCAGAATCAACTCAACCCAAATTTAAGAGCTGCCGACATTGATCTCATATCTATCAGCAGCCGCAAGCGTTTTCTGTATGCATCCAACATATGCGAGTGCATGTGTGAGAAAGAGATGACATTAAAATCGACTCGAGCGTATAAATGTTTTTGTGTGTATTCTGCTGAGCCCCGTTATCTAGCATTATCTGTATACGTATACATGTAGCTCACTCGACTACAGAATTCTTACTTGTTTTATTTCTATTTTTGAGTCTAGATAAATGGGCTAAGTTGTCGTAAAAATCAATATATAATCATTATTACTTATAAACACAAAAAACAAGAAATGAAAATCTGTTTGGATACGCGAAGATTATCTTTTATCAAATTATTACAAATAATCATTACTTACGGTTCCTGCATCAGAAATATGCATTCAACCATATGTGTAACATTTCACGTTTTCATAAGTTGATTTGGGGTGCATTTAACAATGATGAATACTAGATGATAAACATTTTTTTTTTCTAGAACATCACAATCGCACGATATCATATAGGCCTGAGAGCAGTCTGACCCTTTATCGACTAGATTATTTTTTCGTTTCCTTTTAATATATAGATATAGATGTTTGCAAATTAAGACATTGCTTCGAACTGTAATATGGAATTAAGGTGTTGTTAGTTTAGAGGAATGTCTTAATTTTACTCACATACACAGACAGACAGACAGACAGACAGACAGACAGACAGACAGACAGACAGACAGACAGACAGACAGATAGATGTTTGCAAATTAAGACATTCCTTCGAACTGTAATATGGAATTAAGGTGTTGTTAGTTTTGAGGAATGTCTTAATTTTACTCACATACACAGACAGACAGACAGACAGACAGACATACAGACAGACAGACAGACAGACAGACAGACAGACAGATAGATGTTTGCAAATTAAGACATTCCTTCGAACTGTAATATGGAATTAAGGTGTTGTTAGTTTTGAGGAATGTCTTAATTTTACTCACATACACAGACAGACAGACAGACAGACAGACATACAGACAGACAGACAGACAGACAGACAGACAGACAGTCCGACAGACAGACAGACAGAAAAAGTTACTACTACAAAACATGTATTTAATAAATATAATATTAATATTAATATAAATATAAGTATAAAGAGAATGAAACAAATATACTTTATGATTATCAAGTGTTACACCTAAAACTCACAAATCCAACAACTTTTTTTTCTTGCTGTAATCTAGCATAAATATATTAATGTATGTATGTTCGTTTGGGTAACGCTTGTGTACAACAACAACAATTACAACAACACATACACACAGAACAATATCACACACTCCACAGAGCATGACGGGTGTTTATTATGGTACAATTTTCTTATATAAATATATGATAAATTATAAATATATTTTTTTTAAGAAATCTTATATTATTATTTTTTTTTATCTTTGTTTCACATAATATTATATAAAAATACAACCACTTACACAAACAAAAACACACATAATAACGATTGAATACAACAAGCGAAAAGCCCGTCGAAAACAAATAAAATAAATAATAATATAATTAATGGATTTATGCGCATTTTCATTAAAAATACAAAATTACAAATGATAAATGAAATTGAGGATTCGGTGAGATCTTAGCCCAAGTGGAAGCAGTTTATAATATTGCTTAACTCGATCCGAACAGGAGACGGGTGCCTAAGAGTAGGCCTTCAATTTTTGGAGTTGCTATTTAAGAGACCTTTCATTGTAGGGAGCGATTCGAACTTCAATCTGTTCTGTAATTGCATAAAGGCTGGGAGGAGCTGTTGCCCCCAAATATGCACATCTGTGGCTGGAAGCGGGTCTCTCTCAACGCCTCCGATATGTTCAATTACAACGCTTTCGCTGGAAGAGCATAGAGCTGGGCGATACGCTACGCAGTCGCAACGGGTTGCATCACATTGTGGAGCACCTGGGACGGGAGTTTACGGGTATCTGACCAGCAATATTTGTATTCCCCTCTCTGATGCAATGTCGCGAAATATATGCGCCCGTCAAATACCCAACTGGATCAAATGTCTGCCCTACTTTGTGTGCTGCGTGCCACTCCTTGAGCGTTGCCTGCCCCCCGACTTACCCATCTAGATTGATAGACCCCATAACAAACAAACAAATAAACAGACAGACAGACAGACAGACATTGTGGGCGGGGCGTCTCTCGCATTGAGAGAGGGTGGAGACAGGTACAGTCTCAGTGACAGAGACAGAGAGCAACAGAGCCGCAGAATGATTTTTCTTTTACTTTGTTCGATATTTCGGGGATGGGCATATCAGGCAAATCCTGGATTTCCTATTTTTTGTTCTATTTTTGCAGGTTGTCTTAACGAGCATATCGATTGCCAACGATTAAATGTGCACGTCTGCATTTACATACCTGCTTAAGGAAATACACGATGAGTTGAGGCAAATAACATAAATACATCTATGATGCATTTGTACATCTATATTAGCCATATAAATCGAATAAACCTTCAGGCTTTGTTTACTATATGAATGAAAATGCGTTAATAGTCTGAGGCAATAAACTAAGTAGAGGCAATCTGATTTAATTTGAGTTCGAAGTACGGTGTTATTCCATAGTTGATACCATAGTATCAATAACATTTCATCATTTCTAAACCTTAAATGCGTATACATAAAATATAAATATTTATTATAAATAAAACTATAAACAAACTTAAATTTTTTTCCACATTTGCCAGTTTTTTATTATTGGAGTCAATCATAAATATATATATGTACAAAGCAAATGTGAGATTTTTGTTTAAGTGACTCACCTTAGTATCCCCTTTTATTGATTATGTCATCAATAAATATGCGAGCTCTCATATGGCACATCCTGTATACAATTCAAAACGATATCCAAAGATAAACAAAACAAATTTTTTTTACTTACGTACACAAGAAATACAGTGCCATCTGTTAGGGGAGCCAATGGATAAATTGCTGAAGTCTGCACTACTCAGATTTCGTAAACATCATGTGTTATTTTTGTGGGAAGATAGTATAAAAAAGAACTGTTGAATAATTTGGAGCTTTAAAGATTTTAATACCCCAAATAAAAACCCACACAACAATTAATCTGAAAAGCACTGCAACCTGATTAAGCTGAGATTTATATTTACAAAAAAAAAAGTATTTAGATAATAACTGTAATGACACAAATTTGTTTTGTTTTTTATTAGTTTTATTTATTCTTCATTTTGCTGTTTTTTTTTTTGGCATAATTTGTTAAACATGTTTTTGGTTTTGCGTATTTAAATATATATAGTTTATGTAATTTTTTCATATTTTTTGTTGTTGTTATATTTTATGTTTGTATTTTGTTGCGGTCATTTTGGTTTTTATGCTTTCATTTATTTAAATTTAGTTTTCGTTTTAGTGTTGGTTTTTATTTATAATTAATTATTAAATTTAACTCTCGCTTATGCATTGCTTAGCTAAAAAAAATCCACTTATAATTAGTTACACAAGTTTAAATAGTTTCGAATGATGTTTTCAGATAGCCATTGTTATTGCTGCGGTTGTTGAATTGTTGGGTTGTTGGATTGTTAAATTGATTGGTTGGTGTCACTCTCGTTCTCGCTAGCTTCCTCGATGTGATGATAACGACGAACACTCGTCTAATGAAGTAACGAGTAGCGAGTAGCTTAAACTAGTAGCATATGAATATTATTTATGAAGCTGTAGCGAGCGACTATTACCGATAAACGAGTGGCGTGTCAAAATTCAAGATCAACTGAAATTATCTTACTTATGGAGACTGTATCTGAATGAATTAGTGGTAGTGGCGATTGATTGGTGTATGTAGAGCTCTAGATCTATTCGTTATTAACAATCTCTGTCTTATACTAGGCGATTTCTCATAAACCCTTTTTTGTTTTTTGATTTGTGTTTTTTTGTTTTTTGTTTTTTTTTTTAATTTTGTGTAGTATACATAGGCTATTTGTGCTTGTGCATATCATACAATACTTATTAGTTTTGCCTTTGGTTTTTGTTTGTATAATGTCACGTTAAAATCTCAATACACAATTCGCTTAGTTGCTATGACTAGTTGACTATTACAATACGCTTAAGTACGACTTTGTATTAATTAAAGATTTTGGTTTTGACAAAAAAAAAAAAAAATGATTACACAGAAAAATATTAACAAGTCTTAAAAGTACATGTATATATATATATATATAAATATATAAGTGACACACACGTAAATCAGAGTAGTTGACATACAATAGCTTACACACATACAGGCGCACACACACACAGATACGCTGACACACACATCCATACAGGCAATTGATAGTTGACATACATGAGGAATAGTTCTAAGATACATACATATAGAGATTTATAGCTATGCCTAACTAGGTATATGTATATATATATATGTGTACTATATGCATATATATATATATATAAGTATATAGAACTATGTGTAGTATATACTGCTGCTGCCCATTTGACGCACTCGCTCCTAAAAGATCGCACTCCAAAGGTGCCACATTGAATTGTGATCTTTTAAAAGAAGTCGTCAAAGGTTTTTGATTATGTTTGGTATTGCAGCATCGGTGCCGATAAGTTCGGATGATGCGAGCTATTCATGCGCAATGCGGATAGACTTTTGTTATACCATTCATCCTCCGGTGACATGCCTGCAAAAATGTAAGGTTCCAAAGAGAGAGAGAGAGACAAAGAGGGAAACGGTAGATTAGCACAAGTGTAGATTGAATCAGCATTTTTTGTTGTTATTCTTATGCATATGTATGTTTTCAAAATCATTAAAGATTTCCGTGCTGCGGAAATTCACTACATAAACAAAAATCTATACACAGGACACACAGGATATCCTAATGTTACTGGACATGAGAGACACGAGCCGAAAGACTTGAGGAACTTGTCTTGACTTGCTTTTCGTCTTGGCCGGAAATTCATTTGCTGAATTTTCATTCGTCGTCGCCTTTTGCGCAACAATTTCCCATTTTCCAACTGTCTTCATATTTTTTCTTCGCCTGATAATATCCGGTTATTTGGCTCTGTACTAAGGCATCTTTCTGTGTTTACTATTATATATATTATTATGGCTATTGTATATGCATACATATATATAAAAATAATATCAATTTTATTTTCAAATGCGCAGTTCGCATGTGCAATTATTGTTTATCTCTCGGTACTTGTTTATGGCTTCAGTTGACAAAATTGCTGAGACAGTGGCAGAAGTCCAGACGGCGCCATTTAGAACGATTGCAGCTGATAGTCATAACAATCCAACGGATGTTTATACCTAACATTCCAAGTCTGTGCCCGTAACTGGAGTAACTGAGTAACTACAGAGTTTGTATAGAGTAGTAGAGGGCATACTCAAATTCGCAGTAACTTAAAGTTGCTTAGATTTATATTTATTAGTATTTAGAGTTGCCATATAATCGACGTTTCAGAGTCCTTCTACTTATCGCTAAAGTTGCTTAGATTTATATTTATTTATTTATTTATTTATATCGCTACCTGGCTCTGCTTAAGTTTGAACCGATTTTCCATAGTTTCAACGTGAGAAGTTATCACTGATAGCCCCTAAGTCCTACAGGAATTGGGTTATAGGTTCAGGTATAGCTGAAAATTACTTTACGGCAAATATATATATACCAAGTTTCTTAAAGACAGCTTTAAAAATACTCTCCACAAATTTGAGCCAATTCGGCTAGTGATGATGTTCAAGAATATATACACCTTAGGGGTCGGACACATATCCTTCGGGGCCTTATAATCTTGAAAACGAATTCATAGAATATAAAATTATTCAATAATTAATCAAAGAAGACAAAAAGTGAGAGCAGCAGCGAGCATCATACGAAATCAATGAAAATATCGATTTGTCAATGCCCTCAAGAGAAGATCCCAAAGAGAAGATTTATGAGGAGAGTAAGAAAGTTAATCGCCTAAGTCATCCACAAAGAGAATTTAAGAAGAAATGAATACTCTTTGATTCTCTTAGATACAAAGCTGGACACTCAATACGCATCAAAGAAGAAATGAATACTCTTTGATTCTCTTAGATACAAAGCTGGACACTCAATACGCATCAAAGAAGAATTGAATACTCTTTGATTCTCTTAGATACAAAACTGGACACTCAATACGCATACTCAAGCCGAGCATTGAGCCGAGAGCTCAAAATCTCTCGTGTGAACCGCAAGCTTGAGTGAAAGCTTTTACAGCCGATCGCGGCAGCAGCTAAAAGGCGCAGAACCCGCACTTTGAAATTAGTTTGTGTCGAACAAGTTCTAAGTGCGGTGAGAAATCGAAGCTATTTTAGCTCATTTTTTTTTCGCGATTGACTGAATATACTTGAAATAGTGAGTGATAGATATTTTTGTGAACTTACCCATCGAATCTTGACGCACACCAACGGAGCCCATATTCGTGCTGTGCGCCATTGAGAATGGCTGCGTCATGCCAGGATATGAGGAGGCGCCCATTTGGAAGAGATCCTGCAGTGCAAAAAGAAGCAAGTTATTCGCCATCTAAATGTGTATGTTAAGCTTAATTTACCTGTGGATAGCGGTTCATGGTGTTGTGGTGTGGATAGGGCTGATAGCCACGGGACACGCTATAGCCTTGAATGTTCCGCATCATGCCGTTGCACGACGGGATCACAGATGGTGCCAATGCTTTTTGCAGCTGCTTCTCCTGCTTGCGGTATTTGGCTCGTCGATTCTGAAACCACACCTGCAACAACAAGAAAAGTGTAGGAACTGTGAAAAAATGTACAACAATTAAAGCGTTGCCGGACCTTTAAGTTGTTTGAATTAGCCAAACGTTCCTCACCCAAAAAAAAAAAAAAAAAATTAAAATAGAAAAAACAACGAAAAAAAATTTCACTTTGAAAAACTCTTGCGAGGGTAAAATACAGTTCACAGAGGAGAGGAGAAAATGGAGGAGAAAAGCGGATGATGAGAAAACGGCAATGGCAAATGGGAAAAATTCAGCGCAAAGCCCCCTTCCCCCCTTTGCCGAGCATCATACTGCTTGCCCCATACTGGGGGCGTTTTCGCCTGTCGACGTTTTCGCCGTCGTCTTATGAGTGAAAAAATCTACAAAATTGAAATTGAAAATAAGTTGACGACGCTGTTTGTAAGCGAAACATCGACGTGAGTGGTGTGTGTGTGTGTGTGTGTGTGCTGCTTAGACATTATTAAAGATGGTCCTCACGATTGCGACTTGGATGCCGGAGTGCAGGCTGCTGGCTGCTGGCTGCTGGCAGCTGGTTGCGGGCTGCTTGGGTCCTGCGTCTTGTTGGCAAAAAGAAATTGCCAAGATGAAAGCCAGCGCCAAGCATAGACAACATGCAGCGGGGACGGGGGTGGCCTGCCTGGGTTTTCGATGGGTTCGAGGTTGGGGGTTGTGTAAAAATTTCCGACATTTTGAAAGCTGCTCAGCTTGCTTTGAGTTACTTACAAGGCAGCGAGCGCCCTGTAATGGCGGCCCAGACAAGTCCACGGGGGGTGAGGATGTGGGTGGGCCAGGGGGTAGTTTGTGTGGGTGGATCGGTTGGTGTGAGTGGAATGGTGGAGTGTTGCCAGTGGTGGTTCGCTTTCCTTTTACTGGGGCCAAAGGCAGTCAGACATCTTCATCCTCATCCTCATTCTCATCGCCGTCGTCGTTTCTTGGACGTCTTTGGCATTTTTCTTGTATTTATTTTATCATTATTATTATCTTTGTCCATGGCTATGTGTGTGCAACTCTCTGTGTAGGTGTGTTTGTGTGTGTTGGTTTTAATGAAAAATACAAGTTCCTAGCAGTCAGGCAGGCAGTCTGGCAGGCTGTCAGGCAGGCAGGCAGTCAGGCAGGCAGGCAGTCAGGCAGGCAGTCGGGCTCTTTGGCCCCTGCCCCTCTCTGCTTTGGGGGTTGTTTTCTGAGCCCACTGATGGCTCGTTCGGTTTCATTTGGTTGGCTGCCAGCATAAAAATGTCAGCCCAGAATACAGCACGTTTATGTGTCTGTATGTGTATGTGTGTGTGTGTGTGTGTGTGTGTGTGTGTGTTAAAAATACTCTTAACCATCAGCTATGAGATGTTTGTTGGAGGGTTGAAATTGTTGAAACGTTGTCCCTGGTCTGACTGTATATCTCTCAGTTTGTCTATACAGTCAGTGCATATTGCTCTGTATCTGTGTGTGTGTGTGTGTGTGTGTGTGTGGGCGGAGTAACTCAATTAAGGATCCATTTGATGGCGTACACACACACACCTACAAATAGATGCACACACAAAAAAGAAAAAATGTAAAAACAAATTTAAAATACGAGCGCTTCGAGATGCCCTACAATATAAACATTTATATATCTAAATATATATTTATATGTGGTATATATCTTAAAACAGCTTTACTTCATCTGAACGAAAGTACAAAGCTCTTACAAATTTTTTATTTAAATGCTAAAAAATCTATTTAGTTATTATCTTTTTTTTGTGGTGTTTTTAAACAATTTTTAAAAATACTAATTCATTCGATTTATAAGTTTTCGCTATTTCTTTTGGGAGCTTGAACCATTAAATAGTTTACATATCTGTCTAAAATGTTGCACAATTTGTTTAAATAATATTAGAACATTTTATTTTTATTGCTTCTCGCTGCTGCGGCTAATGTGGTCAATCTAAATAATCAGGCAGCCTAACTAATTAGATAAATTAATACTACAAATAACCATGCATTCAAAATGTGCTAACAACACACACTCACCCACACACACACACACACACAGAAATACTTTTACAGTTGTTGCTGCCGCGACGGAAATATGAAAATTAAACGTATTCAAATTTAATTTACTTTCAACATTTAATCAAATTTTGACCCGCATCACGTTTATTGCACTGTTTTTGTGCTTTGGTTTTTTCAATTCAGCCCCGTTTTGGGTATTTAGCCTAATTGTTTTTGTTGTACTCCTTTGCTGTTGTTTTAGTTGTTGTTGTTGCTTAACATTTGGCTAAATGTTTGTGGTGCGTTGACCTACAAATAAGCAGCTAAACTAAACTAATCTGGTTACTATTATGTTTCACAGATGCAGACACAGACCATAAATAGCTAAGCATTTTAACAGAATAATGCCAAATACTCGATTTTCCAATTTTAATGGTATATAATATATATACACAATGTTGTAATATATATCATTTTCATATACTTTCAATACCTATGCCTATATAGTAAAATTTACCTTTTTTTTATCCAGCTTAAATTATTTTGCTATACATCTGGAAAAATCTATATCTTAGGGAGTTTTTATAGAATGGATTGTAGGTTAACTGCACAAGATAAAAGAACATTCCAAACACTTTATCAAAACTGTTTAAAGTAATGCTTATATTATTATTCTAAAGCTTTCTTTTTCCAGTCTCAATTTGTATGTGATTTCAAAATCGTACATTTTATTTTATTTGAGTAAATTTAAGTCGTCGTCACTCATAATTCACTCACTTTTCAACCGACTGCAATTGTAATTGATCAAATCGGATCCCTATTGGATAACAAACAAAGATTTAACCTGCATGACTACAAACACTGAATTTCACTGAAAAAAGTAACTTTTTCTTAGAAAATTTAATGTCTTCTTTAATCTACGAATGGACTGTCCCTGTATGCCAATCAGTCAATCTAGAAATTATTTATTTAGGAATGTTATATCACAGCTCCAATATTTTCATTTAAAATATAAATTTTTCAAATTGTAGTTTTAAACGTTTTCCATTTCTAATAGAATCCATGATTAATTTTGAACAGCTTTTAAAGTAACTTGTGCGGTCCCACAAGTGGTAAATAAATGGATTTCAAAAGTTTTGCTGAAATTATCTATGGATGACCTGAGTCAAAACTTTTTAGAGCTGAAAAAACGGCTGTCTTGGGTACCTCAAAGATTTCATACCCGGAGTTAAATTATCTATTTCAAAAGTTACTATTCTGGCAGCTATGTTATTATATAGTAATCTGATCGGAATATAACAAGAATATGTAATCTTTATTGAGTTGGATAGGTCTCTTCCTACTCTATATAGGGTTATATTTTGATTGGAATACCACTTTTACTCGACTCAACTTTTTTAGTTGTTTCGGATATCTGATGCATTCGCGGAGTACAAATTGGAATAGTACATGATTCTAGATTCTATATATATATATATATATATATATTATATGTATTTATTTAGAGTTGCCATATAATCGACATTTCAGAGTCCTTCTACCTATCGCTACCTGGCTCTGCTTAAGTTTGAACCGATTTTCCAAGTCCCACAGGAATTGGGTTATAGGTTCAGGTATAGCTGAAAATTACTTTACGGCGAATATATATACCAAGTTTCTTAAAGACAGCTTTAAAAATACTCTCCACAAATTTGAGCCAATTCGGCTTGTGATGATGTTCAAGAATATATACACCTTAGGGGTCGGACACATATCCTTCGGGGCCTTATAATCTTGAAAACGAATTCATAGAATATAAAATTATTCAATAATTAATCAAAGAAGAAAAAAAGTGAGAGCAGCAGCGAGCACCATACGAAATCAATGAAAAGATCGATTTGTCAATGCGCTCAAGAGAAGACCCCAAAGAGAAGATTTATGAGCAGAGTAAGAAAGTTAATCGCCTAAGTCATCCACAAAGAGAATTTAAAAAGAAATGAATACTCTTTGATTCTCTAAGATACAAAGCTGGACACTCAATACGCATCAAACAAGAAATGAATACTCTTTGATTCTCTTAGATACAAAGCTGGACACTCAATACGCATCAAAGAAGAAATGAATACTCTTTGATTCTCTTAGATACAAAGCTGGACACTCAATACGCATCAAAGAAGAATTGAATACTCTTTGATTCTCTTAGATACAAAACTGGACACTCAATACGCATACTCAAGCCGAGCATTGAGCCGAGAGCTCAAAATCTCTCGTGTGAACCGCAAGCTTGAGTGAAAGCTTTTACAGCCGATCGCGGCAGCAGTTAAAAGGCGCAGAACCCGCACTTTGAAATTAGTTTGTGTCGAACCAGTTATAAGTGCAGTGAGAGATCAAAGCTATTTATTTATATATATAATATCTTAATAAACTGAATAAAAGTAATTGGTGGAAATGTTGCTTAATTATGGCTTCAAGCATTCGCTACTCACATTCACCATTCGCTATTCACTATTAAGGCATTCGAATGTCATTCGAGTAGTTTTGGAATAAATGTGACAAATTTGGTACTTTGACAAAATCACTGCTTGATGAATTTTCCAAGCAGATGTGGCTAGCAACGCCCACCTTAACTCCCCTCGTCATCTACCACCGTCCATCCTACCCAAAGAGATGCGCCTCGAAGCAGGCATTAAATTTGCAATAAAATATATACACGACACAACAACCAAAATTATGTTGTAGACATGTCCTGTTGTTGTTGTTGGTGTTGCAGTTGTTGCAGTGGCTGCTTGTTGAGTTATTAAGTGAGTGGCAGAGTCAAGTTGTACGCAAACGCCGAACGCACTCGTCAAATTACAAACAGAACTCAAACCTGTCTCATTCTCTCTATGTGTGTGTGAGTGTGTGTGTGTGTGTGTGTGTGTGTATGTGTGTGTGTGCCTTGTTATTAGAGGGTTGCGGTCGCTGCATGAGAGGGGAGAGGCTAGAGGCTAGCGGCTTGTGCACTCCGAAGGGTGTATGTGTAAATATTTGAACATTTGTAGAAAAATATGGTTTGTGCTGTGCTAATAGCCCGGCATTTGCCTGTCATTTGATCGCCTAACAAATATCCTGATTGTGATTGCGATGCGAGTGCAGTTTTTAGATGCTCAATCCGATTGTAAGTATATCAATCAGTTGCCCATTCAGCTCACAATATTATCAGATCAAGCGGCTGGCAAATAAATTTGTCATATTGCTGGTAGCTGGTAGTACGATAAAATAGTAATGGAAAATATTGTTCTTAACTTTCAATAATAACTTATAATCTCAAAAGCACTTTTTACCTCAACTGAGAAGAAATTGTTTTTTTGTGTGCTTTTTTTTAGTGAATCACAGAACTGAACACCGTATTGGATAAGCCAGACTGCAAAATATAACTGATGAACAAAGTTTGCAGTTAGTTAAGATGAGCAAGCATTTCTCATTGTTGCTAATATGCTGATGCAGCTTTAAAGCTTTAATGTGCTTTGCAAGGCACAGCATTTGCTTATTTAGATTAGCTTAAATGTGCTTCGAAAGCTCAAAGTGGCTTCAACTTAAGAGAAGTAATAAAATTTCAGATATTGTGTGGAAAAATTATTCAGTATTTATTTTGTGTCGAGTGAAAATGATGTGGGTCATATTTTCTCAGCCTTAAACAAACGCGTTCTTAAGCATATATATATATATATATATATATTCACCAAAAATCGCACAAGTAAAATTTGTGATTTGTGCCATGTAACTTTCCACTTTACACTCCAAATGGAAAATATGATGAAAGGCGCTTTCAAAAACACCATCTACGACCGCTCGAGTGAGTGCTGCGCAAGGGGGTTGGGGATGTGTGGAGGGGCGGTGGTTGGTAAAATTCACCCCTGACCACAGGGACCTCACCACCCCCTGCTGCACTCACATGTTTCGCAGTCATGATAAAAACTATAAATTAATTATTACCGCGGCGCACTTGAAAGCGCAACAGAGTCGCAGCACAGATGTGCAGGGGGAACGGTTGTGGGAGGGGTGGTTGAGGAGGTGAATGTGGAGGTGGAGGATTTAAGGCATTTGTGTGCATTGGCTGGCTTTGATGCCATGTCGCCCGGAGAGAGCACTTTAGAGCGACACGCAAATGCGAAGCATTCAATTGGAATAATCGCACACTAATCGTCTAACCGAGATGATCAGCGGATAGGGCGTGCCGCCACAGGGAAGAAGAAGGGGGCTGTGTGTGTGTGTGTGTGTGTGCGTAGAAGGCGAAGGCTCTAAATCGTATCAGTGCTCGCATTGCATCAGCAAAATCCACAGTTGTGGCTTGTGGATGCGTCTGCCCAAAGCCGGTGCAGAAACAACTGTTGAAATAAATTGAGAATTTAAACAGTTCTCACCACCCCCCCACCAGCTACACTCCTTCCTAGTGCTTGCCCACGATCTGGGTGTGCGTGGATACCCGGTTAGAGTTAGATTAATGCTGAGTAATTGTTATACTCACTTGAATCCTCGCCTCGTTCAGCTTCGTCGTGCGCGCCAATTCCTCGCGACAGTAAATATCCGGATAATGCGATTTGGCGAATGCAGCTTCTAGTTCCGCTAATTGTTCCTGAAATTAAGCGGATTTTAATTAGGCTAATTTGTTGTTATATAAGTTGCACTCAAACACTCACTCACACACACACACACACACACTGTCTAACTTACTCAGTCTCAATCTCTTTTTTAAACTTAATACTTTGTCACTTGTTTTTTTTTTATACAGCTTACAGCTTGGGTATAGTGAAAATATAGAGAGGGGAGGGGGGGATTGGGGGTGAAAAG
This sequence comes from Drosophila demipolita, assembly GCA_035042405.1. Classification (NCBI taxonomy): domain Eukaryota; kingdom Metazoa; phylum Arthropoda; class Insecta; order Diptera; family Drosophilidae; genus Drosophila; species Drosophila demipolita. The sequence continues at coordinate 2,232,599 of JAWNLI010000476.1, read as the reverse complement.
AAGTTTTTTTTTTTTATTGGCATTGGCACAACATTTTCTCATTGCTCACTTTCAATGTACGAATGCAAATTGTGTTGCCTACTTTGAGGCGTGCCCCAACTTCGAGAGTTGACAACACCAAATTTCCATTACAAAGACTCAAATGCAGTGTTGGAAAATTATCCAAACACCCCCGCTGCCTAAATATATTCACATAATGCGCGCCAGCAAACACAGAATAATATTGCTCAACCGATATTAACTTTGGAAGCAGCAAATTAAGTTTTCTTGCGCCTCAAAAAAAAAAAAAATACAAGAAGTCAGCAGATTAATGATTTCTTTAAATATATAAATATATATATATATTTTTCCTATTTTAATATTTAAGCCTGGCTGGACAATAGTCAACGGTAGTCAATAATAATTCAATAAATCGAATTTCCTGAAAGGCTTCTTGTGTGACACAAAACTTTTAACTTTTGACTTGAACAATCAAATTATGGCAAGTCAAAAAAAAAAACAAGTGAATAAATACTATTTAGTCTTTATTATTGTAGTTATTAAAGTTAACACACAATTTAAATAGTTATGCAATTAATGCATCCCACCTGCTCGCACAGAGCTGAGAAATTGATTTGATGTGCATGATTTAATATTACAATTTAAAGGCTTGTACTTTGTGTGTGTGTGTGTGTGTGTGTGAGTAGAGTAGTTTACACTTAACCAGCCACTTGTTGTTGTCGTGGTTGTTGTTGGCGTCATTGGCTTGCCGTTTACTTGGCAAATGCCAAAGTTTTAATCGCAAGCGTAACCTTCACGAAATCTAATTAAAATTTCTCACTACGTGCAGCAGCAGCAGCAGCAGCCGCAGTGGCGACACAGACAGACACTCAGGTCGGGCGACTAAGCCAAGACAGAGAGAGGGGGCAGGAGAGACGAGGACAGGTACAAAGGTATAGAGAGTGAGAGAGAGAGAGAGAGAGATAGAGACAGAGACAGAGAGGTTCTAGTAGGGATAGGTGTGATAGGGGCTGACTGGTTGGCTGTGGGGGGCAACTGACCTGTGTGAATGTGGTTCGATGTCTTCGTCGGGCTGGCGTTGGGCAGGATGCTGTGGTTGGGGTGTGGCCGGCGTGCTGACTCAGCGAGGAAAGTCCACTTCCGGGCGATGTGATGCCGGCGGAAACCGTTGACAACCCGCTGTTGGGTTCCGGCTTCAGCTTCTTGAATGCTCCTTCAGCTACAAGAAAAATAATCATATTCATTAACAATTACATAAATATTCAATTGATTCGCTTTAAATATTCTTTAAGTCATCAAAGCAAAATTGTCTGCGTAAATTAAAAGTATTGATTTCCAAACCGATTCTCAATTTCGTCTTTAGTTTTAGCCAATTTCAAAATGAGCAACATTTTCATGCCGTTTTTTTTATAATCAATTTATTTCATTTTTAAATCACTGTCTTTTACATTGCTTTTTACTACGTGCAAAAAAAAAGCAAAAAGTCTTGTCTATGTTTTCCACATTCATAAGTCATCCCAATCCCAAACTAGATCCTCTTTGAAACACATAGATTAGTAGGTAAAGGAAACTATGGAAATTATTTTTGTTAGCTTGGCTTTTATAATCGATTTTGTTGTTGTATTCGAAAAAAAAGTACGTGACTCAAAATGTGTGTGTTTTTGGACTATGCAATGTACATTTGGCAGCATGTTGCAGGCTCGCTTGTTGCGTTGACTTACAAATGTTGCATAATTATGCCACAAAAAGCGTGCAACAACAACAATGGTTAACCGCACTGCGGCCACAAGACGCTGATGCTGGCGCCGCTGTTGCCGCTGTTGCCGCTGTTGCCGTCGCTTTTGTGGCAACGTCTCGTGTCCAGACTTTTGGGTCACGTCGTCGTCGTTGTCGTCGTCATCGTCACATGAATATGCAATATGGGATAATTTATGCAAATTCTCTGCCACATTAATCGAGCTGGCATTTTGTACCGGGTCCTGGGTTCTGGGTCCTGGGTCCTGGGGCTTGTGATGCCACCAGCCACCTGTCACCTGGCGGCGCGTCGCGTGCCAAAAGGCGGCAAATTACGGGGCAAAGGTCAAAGCGCAGCTCGCAAAAGTGGCCACAAAAGTAGGGACATCGCTGGAGACGTGAAAGTCAAAGGGGCGGGGCTGGGCGGTCTTGCGTACAGAAAGAGCTTCGACAGGATGCTCTGGTCCCAAAAACCCCACCTGACACCGAGTCCAAATTTCTCCGGCTCTGGTTGTGCCTCTGCTTCTGCTGCTTGGCGCTTAATTGGCGCGCTTAGCTCGTTAACAACATTTAAACTATTTATTCATTTTTGGGGCCGTTCACACTAATTGAATTAAATACAAGGTTCTCCCCAATCCGCCCGCTCTAAATAAGGTGCCATTTGTTTATGCAAAGTAATTCTCATTCCTTTCGCTTCAACTATTTATATCTCTCTCTTCTCTCTCTCTCTCTCTCTCTGGCACTCTCTTGACCTTGTTTCTTGGCTTGGCCAGCAAGGTCAATTATTGGACACATTATTTCTGGCTGCGCCTCTCCCATAAATCTCAATTATTTTAAACAAGTTTGATAACCTGTTTTTTCTTTTGTGCAAGTCAATTAAATTTGTAAATTTTCTAAAGAACGAAATATATATGCCTATGGAAATATATATATGCCAAGTAAAACGCATTCCAGATCAAGGATAACTATCTTAACTATCTGACTTACATTCTAGTCAAGCCAAAAGATCTGTGCAAAATAAATCTCCTATTTTGAATAGAGGATTTCATCTTTTGATGGCCATTCAGCTGTGCTCGGATAAGTGAATAGTTGAATGGAATGAATCGGTGGATGGATCGGTTTGGCTGCTGCTTAACAGCTGATTCCTGTAATTTGAATGCCTTTGGTGTTCGTTGAGGAGATTCTCTCGACAGTCACAACAATTGTGTTAAGCCGATTGAAATGTCCGCAAATGGCAAAGGACACCAAATCGAGGTCTGACGAAAAGGTGCCAGAAGGCAGAATGCTGGAGGCAGGACGCAGGAGGCAGGAGGCAGGAGGCGATAATCCTTGGCTTTGGCGCGTGCCCAAATGGCGGTAACAATGAATGGTAAAAGAAAAAGGTAAGTGAAAGGCGTTAAAAGGTTCCCACTCGACAATGGATGGATGGGTTAAGAGCTGTATTCCGATCCCTAAACATCCACAAAAGACTAATACACAGCTAATGTTCCACTCTCTGATTGTCTATGTATGTGTGTGTGTGTGTGTGTGTGTGTGTACATGACTGTGCATGTTGCCAACTCTCTCTCTTTTTTTCATCCTCCTCATTTTTTTTAGACGCTTGCTTTCTGCCTAAAACTTGAATTGCTCTAATTCCGCAATCGAAAAACTCAAATTTCTACAAATAATCAAGAATTAATTTTTTGAATCAATTTGAGATTGGGATTCTTTTTTGGGTAGCTGTTGTGTAGGAAAGATAAGCTTGTTGGAACGGAGTGTGGCTTACCGGAAATGGTGTGATCGGAGAGGCGCGAGGGGGGTGTGTGGGCCGGAGTGTGATGGTGCGAGGATGAGTCCATTCCCGGCGTGGGCAGCCCGGAGTAGAGGGCGCTAAAATCCTCGGGTGTGCTGCTGCATTTGCGCTGATGGTTGAGCGAGGAAGATGATGACTTGTCTAGTGTGGTGATCGGGGAGCGAGTGTCCTGAACGGACGAGGCCAAGCTGAGCAGACGATTCTCATGCGAGCCGCTGATGCCCATTAGGCGATTATCCTGGAACGACATGAACTTGGTGTCCTGGGGGACGCCGCCATGCTGCATGCTATTCGCATGATCCTCGAGCAGCCCAGCCTGCTGCAGCCCCAACAGACCACCCACCAGATTCGGACGCAGCTCGTCCATGCTCAGTTTGCCCGCCTGCCCGCAAGCGCCGGCCGCTGAGAAGTTCAGCTGCCGGCTGAAGATGGCCGGAAAGATGTTGAACTGCTGCGAATCCGCACTCGACTGCGGACTGAGCCCCAAGCTGTGCGATGCCACGTGGGGCAGCGATGCGCTTGTTGCCACCGAAACGGACGAAGCCGACGCAGAGGCGGCTGCAGCAGCAGCAGCGGCAGCGGCGGCGGCTGTTGCCGCTGATGCAGCAACCGTTGTGCCGCCTGAAACCGTATGCCCCTCTGACCCCGGACCGTTGCCTATTAGCAGGGTGGGCGTAACGACTCCTACAATGTTGCTGTTGCTGTTGTTGTTGCTGTTAAGCAGTTGCTGCTGCTGTTGTTGCGGCAACTGTTGTTGCTGTAGTGGCGCTGCGCCCGCTGGCAACTGTTGCTGTTGGTGCTGCTGCTGTTGCTGTTGCAGCGGCAGCACAGTGTGCAACTGATGTGCGTGTGCTAGGGCGTGTGCGTGACTGTGGGCGTGACTGTTATTGCTGTTGCTGTTGTTGTTGCTGCCGTTCACGGGCAACGCTTGCTGCTGCTGTTGGGCGTGTTGCTGTTGCTGTGTGTGTTGCTGCTGCTGCTGCTGTTGTTGCTGCTGCTGCAGGTGTTGCTGTTGACTGTTTGTGTTCGCGACGTTGTTGTTATTACTGTTGTTGCTGCTGTTGTTGTTGTTGTTGTTGTTGGTGTTGCCGACGACTCCTACCACTCCAGCAGCGCCGCCACCACCGGAACCAGGGCCGCCGGCACAACTTTGATGTTTGAAATCCAATTTGTGGCCGGCGTAAAAACGCTGCGTATCGATATACGTTTTGAAGAAATCTATTGAATAATCCAACTGGAGGCTGTAACGCGGCGAACGCGCTCCGTGGCCGTAAACGAAAGTTCCTCAGAGGGGGGGTAGGTGGGGGATGGGGGAGTTGTGGATTGTAGTTTGTGTTGCAGTTTTCACGCTTTATAAATTGCTTTCGTTGGCAAACGAGATGACGAGCTTAAAATCCACTATTTACTTTGGCAATTGCTTTAACTGTTAATGTTTCTCTCTTGTCTCCTTTTTTGGCGATTCGTATTTGCAGTTTTTTTTCTCAGTTTATTTTGGTTTTTGTGGCAAATGCTAATATTACATTCGCTCTGTGATTTGGTACGATTTGCTGGAATTTCGGTATTCGATTTATTGGATTTTTGGTTTCTTTGCCTGAAGCTTGTCTCTCTTCCGTGAGCTTTGGCAAAAGCTAACCTCTTTTTTTTTTGTTTTGCACTACACACTATTTATATGCATTTCTGGTTGTTGTTGTGGTAGCCGTGAAATTCGCACGCTTTTTTTTGTTGGTAAAATGGCGACGGCTTTTTGCGGTGCACTTGAAAAAAAATTCGTATTGTGAATTTTTGTTTGCAAATCTTAACACGAAAGCACATTCAAAAAAAATATATATATATAAAATCAGAGTTGCTGTTTTCTATGTTTGTTACGATTGTTGATGTGGTTGCTGGTTTTGTTATTGTTGTTGTTGTTGTTGTCGTTGTTATTGTTGTTTATTGAATTGCACAATTGCGACGTGTCACGTGTGTGTTACCGTTATGTCTAAAGCCGTTGCAGCGACTGTGGGTCTCGTTGGTTTCTTGCCCAGAGTTGGCAGTGCAAAGAAACAACAACAAGAAAAAACAAGGCTGCGACTGCGACGGCAGCCGACACAAGGACAACGACGGCGACGGCAAATACTAAATATTTTGTCAGCTAACATAAACAAAAAATGCAACAAAAACTGAGCACATACATTAAATTATATTTATATGTATATAAATAAATAATGTTAATGCACAGGAAATCGGGCAACTATTGTGCGTTGTCCGCTTTGTTTTTCGCATATGCTCAAGCCGTTCTTTGTGCCAATGTTGTTGTTATTGCTTTTGTTATTTTTATTTGTTGTTGCTGGTGTTGTTGTTGTTGTTGCTGACGCACGCACGGCGGTACGTATTCGCGGCCGATCAAACTTAAAATGATATACAATTTCAGGCAACATACAAAATTATAACGAAATTAAGGATCATGTGCTCACGACAACAGCGCCAGCGACAGAGACTGCGACGGTGACGGCGACAGAGACGCTGACGTTGCTCAAAGCAGCGCTGCTGCATTCCAGCTTAGTTGCTGCTTGTGATGCTGTTATTTTTGGGGGTTGCGGGCTGCGCGCGAACGATTGGTGGTTAGCAGTGCGCTGTCGGTGCATGTGTGTGTGTGTGCGCTAGTGTGTGTGTTCCTGTGCGTGTATGTGTGTATGATTGTGTGAGTGTGCGAGACCACGAATCGTTAGTCGAACTAATAATTTTGAAAAATAATGAAACTTGTGTTTGTATGCATGTGTGCGTCTGTGTGTGTGCGTCTGTATGAGTGTGTGCACCCAAAGGAGATGGACGAGTCTGGCAAGGCTGTGCTGAATGCGACGGCACGAGGGCCCCTATTGTGAAAGTGAAATAATTCAGTCTCTCTCACTCGCGCACAAGCGCAGCAGACAGCTGCTGCTGTCTTGCTGTCTCGCTTTAACTTGCTTTGGTTAATTTCGTTAGTTGCCGCTCAACGTAAACGTCGACGTCAGCGGCTGCGGCAGCGCCTGATGCGACACGACATTCACTGTGTGTGTTTGCGAGTGTGTGTGTGTTGTGTAGTCCAGCAAGCAGTTCCATATGTATGCCATGCTTCTCTTGATCCAATAAGGCTCGCTTTGTACATTTTGTTGTTGCTCTGCTCGCTCTCTCTCTCGCTCTCTCTTTCGCTCTCGCTCGCTTGCGCCTTAATTTCCGAATAGGAGAAAAATGAAACAACATTTATTCTATTAGACGGGGCACACAGAAAACTTTTCTTCTTCGCCTGCTCCAACTCAAGTCGCCAACATGTCTGACACACTTCCTTGCCAGAGCGAGCGGCAGACCTTTTGCGTGAAACGTGGCAACGCTTTAGGGAATTCCAATCCATTTGGCGAGCTGCCTTGGCAGTTGGTGGCCACAGCGGCAGCAGCTGCTAATTTGCCGCTGTTCTTAATGTTGATTAAGAAATGCACTTGAAACTTGCTTGAGCAGTGAAAGTGTGCAAATTAGTTGTATTCGCATTTTTCCTTTGGTTTCTCTTCTTTTTTTTTGCATAAGATAAAAACATTGACAAGACAAGCGTTGCCACAGTTTGACACACTTCTGTCTTCTGATTTGACATTGACTCGTAGCGATCGAGAGAGAGAGAGAGAGAAACGAAGACAGAGCAAGAGAGAAAGAGAGCAGCAAGCTCATTTAAAGCTGTAAATAATGAAATAGCATTCAGGAGCAATTCCCATTTAAATATGATGCAACACTTCGCATAGCTGTCATTCTGAATGGTTAGAACACACATTCACACATTCACACACACACACTCACATACACACCAACACACCCGCACTCGCACATAGCAACAGAAAAAATCCGCATAGGAGCTGATATCCCAAAATATTCACGCATCGAGTGGCCGCATCAGGAGCAAAATTTGTCGCTGTTGTTTGTTGTGCATGCTTCTAGTTGTGCTCCGAGAATGCAAATAATGCTGAAGCGACAGCAATGGCAGCAATGGCGCGCACACCAACACTGACGCGCACGGTACACAGTGTACAGTATGTTTGTCTCGCTCTGGCGTGCGCGCGCGCAATCTACCAAATGTGCTGGCCAATCAGAGCCAAGCAGCATCAAAAATGGAGTTGCTGTTGTTGTTGCGCTGCCAGCGCAATGAATTAGTGTTCGTTAAATGTGGCAGGCACTGCTATCTCTGCTGCCGTCGCTGATACCAACGATGATGACGACGTCGATGTTAACGTCGACGTCGTCGTCGACTTCGGCGCTGTTGCCACATTTCTTTGCTAGTTTGTTTTATGGGGCGGCGTTGGGCGCTGCAGTTGCGCGCCGCTATAATCCTTAAAACAATACTTTTGAACTGGAAGCCTCCAAAAAAAGCTGTTCCAAACTGACTTTGGCTCGTCGCCATCGTTATCCTCGCTCGTTTCGTGCCGTTTAGTTGTTTGTCCTCGTCCTCGTCCTCGTTTTCGTTTTATTTTCCTCGTTCCCATTCTCGATATTTTCGGGGTGGGCGCGTCTGTCCAGCATTTGCTTTGATGCTGCTCTTCCAGCTGCCTCAGCTATTGTTGATCCTTTTTCTCTACACATTTAGCTCGTTTTTCTTTAATCACTTGTTTGTTTTTCATTGCTGTGTTTCAATTTCATTTCTATTTTCTAATCTTAACGCATTGCCCCGCTCGAAACGATTTTAGCTTTTTGTTTCATATACATAAATACTTACTCTGTTGTTATGTGGAGTATGTGTAAAGCAACTGCGGAACCATTAGTCTCCGTGCTATTGGTCAGTTTGTATGTTTTGCCTCTTAAATTGTCTGTGTATTATTCCATATTCTTTAAAGAAACCCATTTGAAAATGCAATAAAATGCTTTAAAATGTCTCTGTTCATTTTTTAAATACATACATTTATTTCCTTACATACAGTTATATAATTTTATTATAATTATATGGCAGATATTAAATAAATTAATTGAATTGATTAATTTAGGTTATTGAGAATTTTTTGCAGTTTGCAGTTGGAAGGATGATTTAGCTTAGTCTATTTTATTTTATTTTTTTGCTTTATAAACAAGTTGCTGTAATTTATAATATAATACAATACACTTGTTCAGCTAATTGGAGGAATGGGATTAAAAACACTCATAAGCTAAATCTTAATATTAGTAATTCGCCATACTTTTGGGGCAATGTCATTCAGAAAGTAAATTTCCTTAAATAATGGTTGTAATTTTCCAAAATATAGAATTTACAATTTAAAAATTTCAGAAATATTACTAATTGTAGTCTATATGTGCGCATTGAAGAATACTTAAGTTTGATCTTTTTGTGATTCAAGAACCAACGTCTGTTTTTTTCCGAGTGTATGTTCAATAAACACACAAACAAAAAACTTTTGAATAAGATTTAAGTTGCTTTATTGTAAACATAATTTCGCATTTTTTGTTAATTTTGTCCACAAGCTTTCCTGTTTTGAACATTTTTAATAATTCTTAATTTGATTATTATTTAAATTTTCGACAAACTGTTTGTTTTTTCTATTTAAAAAAAATTAAATGTCCTTTAATAACATATTTGCATACCCTTAAACACGCCCATTCGGATTGCCGAGGCAGCAATAATTTTTTTGTAGCATACTTCTCTGCATAAATTCATTGCAATACCATTGCAATGCGCTTAAAGCTGATTTTAAGTGCATTTCAACACACACACCAATACACACATACTCAAAATGAGAGGAAAGGGGGAGACACACACAATCGCAATACCAATCCCGTTGCTTAATCCACATGATTCGGAGCGACATCAAAAGCCAGCAATAACCTGTTTTATACACACACACACACACAGACACGGATGCACACACACAAATGTATATTCATATGTTGGAATTGCTTGTCAAAGTGCACACCCACATCTACATAGCTTGGTGTTGGTGTGTGTGTGTGTGTATGAGAGTGTGTAGCTAGAGTTGGAGTCGGCAAACAACCAGCTGGGCTATTAAGCATCCATTTCGAAAACTAATTTGTGTATCATTACAAATTGTATCTGCACACGCACATACTCACATACACACATATACACACATACACACGCACACCCAAGTTACAGTTTTCAGTTTCGCATTTTGTCCAATTTCGAACAACAAAAACAACCTAAAGCCAAAGCAAAATGGCAGCCATTGCCAAATCGTTACTCATTCCAGTCGTTACCTAACCCCTTTGCTGTCTTCTATTCGGTTCCGTTCCGTTTCGTATATATATATATAGCTATATATATCCATGTGCATATATATTACACATACGCTGTGTGCACCACAAAATGCAATATTCCCAAAAAACCAACAAATACATCAAGCGGGTTGAAGGTTGATGCTCCGTTTGTTGTTGTTGTTGTTGCCGCTGATGATGATCATAACATTAATTAAGGCCTCTCCCTCAAACTATTCAACCACCAAAGCCAAAACCGCAAAATGCTGACCAACAAATGTACAACAAAAAAAAAACCAGCAACAACAAGGACTGCACAGAGTTTGCTTCTTGGTTAGGTAGTTGGCTGGTCGCTGCTTGTGGACATCTTTAGCTCATCATTTCCAAAAAACTAGCTAACAAAAAACAAATAAAAAATAAAAAAATAGAATATACTGATACTCGTAAGCATTCCAAAGATTTAATACTCTCGCAACTCCAATTACACATAACTTTAACATAAAAAAAGATTTAGTTTAAATTATCGCTTCTCTCGAAGTGCTTGGAAAAGTCCACAAAATAATTTAATATGATGCGGATATAATTATATATAATTCCCTTGTGTATGCTGTATATATCAGGACAAAATTGAAATACCTTCCATTTGTATACATATGGGGAAAACATAGAAAAGTTAAGAGCTGCTAAAATCGACTCGAATGTTTTTGTATGAAATTGTTAATGGATTTTGTTCGTTGAAATTGTAGTTGTTGTTTTTCTTGTAATACCCTGTGCACACTACAAATTGCTAAAAGGTATTATTCAGTTGAGCTAGATTATGTCAGAGACATTTTTTATCTCGAGTTCGTTTAAGAATATTGACAATGACAATTGATAAATTTTTTATATTTAATTCCAGCATCTTTGTGATGAAAGTTTCAAGTGAACTTTCAAACAGATCTTTCTTTTTCCTCGCTCTTTTCCGAGCTTGTGGTTCATACTGGTTCAAACTGCTTGCTCGCATTTATATAAGGAATATCTGCAATATACAATTTTCTTGGCACCTCAAGCTCTTTTACACATTATTTTTTGTAAATTAATACCTGAGCATGATTACTATATATGTGTTTTCAGACCACTTACGCCATTTGGGATACTTTAGCCGCTTTTAGAGGGTATATTTAATCTGTTTTTTCTTTCTTCACATGACTCAGTTCAATTTGTTGCTGTGTGGCTGACTCAAATAGATGAGAAAAAAAAAACACACACACACACGCACATAGATAAAGAGCTGGCTGAGTGCCTGATGGCCTCATGGCAAACAACAAGCCCCAAGAGCAAGAAACTCGTCAATTCCCTCCACAGGCTTGCTCCACTAACTACTCACCACCCTGTCCCTGCCCCTGTCCGCTATCCCTCGTTCCTATCGCGTCTGTCCTGTCAACGCGCAACAAAGTTGATACGCAAGAAAGCAAAACGTATCTCATTGATGTGGCTTTATAAGTTCTCATTATTTACCGCTAAAAGCATCTTTTAAAATATTTCAAAAAGCTGACGTACAAAAAAAAACAAACAAAAAAGTTCAGCAACATTAAAAAAAAGTGCACACAACAACAACAACGCATGGTTTAAGTGGTAAGAAGAAGCAGCAGAAGAAGACGAAACGCGAGCGAGAGTAGACAACAACAACAACAACAAAATGGTTGCCTGCTGCCTACTCGCTCCCAATGTGACAGCCCTCAGCTGCGACCCAAACCCCCCCCCCCCCCCAAATCACAACCATCGCTCTCTCTCCCTCACTCTGCGCTGACTGCGACCATTTTGCCAACGTTTTGATATTCGCAGCTTTACCCGCAGCCCCCTCTTGCACCACAGCCATTTTCTGCTTTACCCGCCTTATTGTCCTTCAACTCATTTAGCTGATGCTGCTGTCAGTTTTTCTTTTATTTCTTTTTGGCTTTCTCTTCATTTTGCTAGAGAAACCCCCGCCACACCCCCAATCGCCCACGCTGTACCCACTGGCTTTCATTTCTGCTCATTTCATCTTGCTTTAGCTATTTTTTTTTTGTATGTGTATTTTTTAAGAGCTTCTGCATTTTTACTTTGATTGCAAAACACACTTTTTATTCTCCATGCTGTGGTTAAGCGCGTTTAAAGGCTTTTTCTCCTTGTTCTTTCTATCGTCTCTCTTTTTCTCTCTATCTCTCTCTTATTATTGGTATACTTTACCTGCTGATATTATTTTTTTCACCGAGGCTTTGCTCTGCTTACCTTCCTGTCACTGTTTCATTTTCAATGCTTTCCTCCACCTTCATTTCTGTCCTGGCTGCCTGACTGGCGTAGTCTAATTTAGCCTATTAGTCAGTAGATGCTTTTACCCACACACACACACACACACTCACGCACATGTGTTTGCGCCCACATATTATGTGGAAACCTGAAGCAGGCCTTAAGCAACCATTAAATATGCCTAGAACAAGCTTAAAGTAAATCGACTCAAATTTCACAAATAATATGCTGAGAATATTACCAACCATTACTTATATAAATCAACGAACCCATATGAATGGTGTTCATTCTTAGTCTTATTTCATTCGCTAATTTCATCATCTCAAAAACTAGCAAAGATTCACTATTGAATCTATATTATACTGTTATAAAATGAAATTAATATAAGAAACTCTATCTCAACGACCTTCTCAACTTTTAACACACGATTACTCATTAGAGCCCATCTATTATAAATTAGAAACATAAAGTTAATGCAAATGCATTGAATCCAAAGTCTCATTTAATCCCTTAACTAACTAGGCCAAAACGCTGCATGAATATTTAATTTGAAATTAACATGTAAAAAGGACATTTACTTCCTGCGTTGGGTGATTCTTTACACTTTCCGAGTTCTCGTCAATAAAAGCATGAAGAATTCTGTAAGCGAGCAAAAATCTAATATTTGTTGTGCCAAATTTTAAGAACTGATTCAGGGGCAGAGTAAATCACCAAACGTGAGCCAAATATGGTATTTAAAAGTGAAGTATTTCAGTGTAATTTGCTTGCATTTTATATTAACAATGTTTGCGAAGAATCATTGTTTACATACAACATTCACTTATGAACAACAGAAATAGGTCCTTGAAAATAAATTAAATATAGTCAAATGACTTTATTTATCTCTCTCTCTCTTTCTCTTTCTGTCTTTCAAACTGTTAACTCCCTGTTTCTCTCTCTCGAGTTCTGACTGGAATGTTGCGACGTTTAAATGATTTAAATCTCTCGATTTAATTAGCATCATTTTAAAAAATTCAATTTTCGTTTTTGCATTTTGCTAGATTATTACAATACACAGACAGACACACAGGCAGATACATTGGCAGAGAGAGAGAGATAGAGGGAGAGAGAGAGAGAGAGAGAAAGAGGCAGAAAGAGTAGTTGAGAGAAATGGGTAAAATGGTGGACACAGTCTGTGCGTAGAAGGCCTGAGGTGGAGCGGCTGTTTGAAAGTCAACTTTACCTGTGAACCACAGTCAAATAGTTAAGGACCCTCCACCCCCCTATCCTTATACCTCCTACCCCATCCCAATGCCACCTTCTCCACCAATCCGCTTTTGGCACACAGCGGTGTTCTCGGTGCGCGCCATGCGCCGGTCATGCCCATTAATTTTTCAATCATACAATTTGCGCAAGCAAGCAAGGACCGAAGGACCTTCGGACAGCATAAGCAGCAGAGCAGATATGCCGCCAAACAAGTCCCAGCAACAACAGCTACAACAACAACAGCAACAACAACAACAGCGACATCAACATCAACATCAACAACGCGACGCTTTATCCTGGACTCTCAACTAAAATCAAGTGTATGTCCCTTGATGCTGAAGATACACTCAAAACTCAGCGACAAGCATACAAAAAAAAAAAAAAAAAAAAAAAAGAAGTAAGAAAGTGGGAAAAAATGTCGCCCTGCTGTTTCCGGAAAAGTGCTCGAGGCGCACATATGTCAACTTTTTGCACTGACTGTTGTGCCCTGGCTGTTGCTGTTGTTGCTGTGGCAACTTTAGAGAAGTTTTTTGGCAGCAAGCAGTCGTAAAACACATACACACACACACACACACTCATGCATACTATGAGCAGCAGTCGAGCTGCTTTAGAAGAGCAAGAACATCACAACTTGAAATTGGAAACTTTTGAATGTTCCTCTTATCAAAATCGTATAATTTGAATGTAATTTGCAACTGCAAAAAGGGCGACAGCAGGGGCATAGGCGAAACACGCGAACCAGCCCAATCCCAATCCCAAACCCAAAAGCCGAAAACACAAAACTGGGACCAACCAAACCCAAGCTCAATAACCAACTAAGGGTTGTGTTTGACTGACTCTGAAGGGTTGGTGGGTGAACGGGGGTGGGGGGGGGGGGGGTAGCTGTTTGCAGTACTGCGGTAAAGTCAATGAAATGGCGATGATGACGACAGGTTCCTTTAAATGTTTAATGCGCTCTCGGATATGAAGAGACAAAGACTCTTAAGCGTATGCTAATAACCCCAAGCCCCACTCACCCCTCTCCCAATACTTCAAATGTGGACAACTATATAATGAAATCGACAAAGCTTGAAAATAATATTTCATAACACAAATCAAATAAGAATTCATCGATGTCTTAATCAGCCCGGCATAAAGTTATTCTATTTTGCTTAACTTAATTTTAATATTTAATTGCAGAAGATTTTTAATGGTTTTCTTAAAGAGATGTAAGAAAAAACAACAGATTTTATTTAAGATATTTTATCCTAGAAAAATCTGAAAACGTTTTATTAACTGCTTTAACAAGAAAAGTTTACAAATCAAACATATTTTTTTTTATTTTGACTAGACTCAAGGCACAGCTGACTTTGGCATGCATTCTTTCATGCATGAGTAGCTATTGGAGTTCGCTCTAAGCTGTTCGCTAATCATTTAATTTGGGCAAAATGCGCTTTGAGCGTCAAAAGTCTGCCACAAAATGCAGTCTTACAGATTAGCCGCAGCTCACAGTTTGGCTGACAAGTGAAAGGTGGTGGAGTGGGCTGGCGGGGGAAGGGTGTTGCAGCAGCAACAACAAATAGAGATGATGACAACAATTTAAAATCCATCAAGAGCACAAAAAGGCCTCATTAAGTCAAGAGGGCGACCAGAACGCAAATGGTCTGGGCGTTTGCCTGGGCGTGTTGCACGCCGTATGTGCAAACCCAACCCAACCCAACCCAACCCAACTCAACCCAATCCATCCAACCACCCTCCGAACTCACCCCACCCTTTGGTCTGGCCGCACAAAATGTAAGCATAAGACACAATAGTAATTATTGCCTAAATAATTGCAAATGATGAAGCAGCTCTCTTGTTGCTTGTTTCCTGGTCGTGGTGGTGGTGCTGGTGCTGGTGCTGGTGCTGGTTATGGTGCTGCTGCTGCTGCTGCTGCTGCTGCTGCTGCTAGTGGCACACATGGTGGTCCATTTGCTGTGTCTCTCGCTGCCTGTCAACATTTGTCCAGCGGCGCAGAACACAAGTGCACTCCAATTGAGAACTGTTTTAGCAGATTTTCAAGTTGATTCTCTGATGAGATCTAAATAATAATCAGCTCACAGGCGACCTTCAAATGCCCTACGAATAACAGAAATGAATACAACTTTATATTAAATATATAAAATCATCAAATTCTTTGCAAAGTTGTTGGAGTTGCAAATCTTATAACCATTTAATGTGAAATACAAATTCTACCTGCAATATATGCCAATATCTTTTTGAACTGCGAGGGCTGCTTTTGATGTATTTAATAGTCCTAGCAACCTCCACAGTTCATTGTTGATGTGGCACTCAATCGCCAATAATTAGAAAACAAATATAATTTAAACAAAATAATAAATAATAAAATAAGTGATATATTAATAAAATATCTATAAAAAAAATGATAGAGTCCTGCAAAAATACCCAATAACTCAATAACTCGAGAGAAAATACCCAACTTACCCCTTTCTACTACTAGAATATATATTTACAATTTCTACGATTATATATAGGCTATATATTAAACTTTATTCCGTTTGCTTTGAATATAAATCACAATATTCGCATGATGTACAAGTGAAAATCTTAACTTTTAGTTCGGATTTCAGACTGATGCATTAGTGGTTTGTGGGGCAGGGGAGGTGGATTTGGGGGTGTGGGTTTGGAGTAATACGAGTCTACAAAAATAACTATTGAGAACTAATCCAAAATGCGCATATGCTCAATTCGGGACAAATTGCTGGGACTGACAAAGACGCAGCTCGTCATTCCGAGTGACTGTCAACACCTCGGGGTGTCGCACTAAAGCGCACAGTTGTTGCACACACACACATACACACACACACACAGACGCACGCACACTCACGAGGGAGTAACAGAGAGAGAGAGAGAGAGAGGGAGAGAGAGAGAGTTAGAGTGAGAGAATGAGAGAGACAGGGAGTGAGGGGGCGTCATGAGAGCCTGATGGACAACTGCGTAAACCAGTGCCCAAAAAAAGCAACACACAAAACTGTGAAACTGGAAATATCAAATGCTTTGCTTGCCGGGGGGTTGACTCTACCCCTTCCACCACTCTAGCCCTGCCCACGGCCTTCCCCTTTGCACACTGCCCTCGGCTGCCTGCCCGTAGAACATTCCCTAATGTGTCGATGGGCTTTGTAATTCGAGCATCCAAGCAACTGGGCTCTGGGCTCTGGGCTCTGGGCTCTGAATGTGGCATGCAGAATATGAAAATTGAAAAACAAGAAAACAATGGAAATAGAAAACAGAAAATAGTAATGCAGCTACATTGTAACAGCAACAGCAACAACCGAAGCAACTTCAACTTCAACTTCAACTCCAACTCCAAATTCAAACTCGAATTCGAACATGAACAAAAACAAACGAGGATCAAATAAATTGTGAAATTATGCCACAAAATTTGAAATCAATTTGTACATGTGTTCCATCTATTTTAGCCTGCTTGAGGGTTGTCTCCTGAGGGGGGTGTAAATGGGAAAGGGGAGTGTACACTCTTTTTTATAGGAATATCATTATACGGAAATAACTTAATTCACTTTTGATTAGCCGCTGTTATAAAAGACATGCTTAAATAGACAGCAACAAAATAAATATTTCGAATTAAAATTTCGTCAATGAACCGTTCAAAATTTAGGATGAAATATATCTCCGAATTGGTAAAATATATATCTATATATTTTTAATGAGAGTCAACACCTCAGTCGATATACAGATAGCTGATCCCAGAGAATATATAATTATTAGAAAATTCAAATTTGGAGAGACACAAATAAAACATAAATAAAGTAAATTAATAAATAAATGAGCTGCCTAAGTTTTTACTTTTAAGTGAAATTCGGCAATAATAACAATAATATATTTAATAGGTGTCTGTAGGGTATATCGAAGCGAGCTCACTCGACTGCAGCATTCTTACTAGTTATATATATTAACGATATTAGATTAGTTTGAATCATCTGCGCTGTTGCAGTTGCAATTCCATTTGAATGCTGATAGTTTTTATGGAAGGACGGTTGGGGCATGCGGCATGCGGTTGGTGTGAACGCGACGTCCTCATTTGCATCCGCTTCCGCATCCACATCCGTTGACGCATTTCCCCTTTGCTGTCGTTCACTTAGCCAAAGCGGTTGCCTTTTGGCCGCTTGTCGGCGTTGTCGTCACCCAATTGATTGAGACACGTGCCTCCACTTTATGGAAGCCTGGCAACAACAGCAGCAACTTGGAACTGAGTCAAAAGAAGTCAAACACCATGCCACGTGCCTCTGTGTGTGTGGGTGCGTGCGAGTGTGTGTGAGTGTGTTAATTTTGTCATCTCCTGTGCTGCAGGAGCTACCTAATTTAATGTTGCATGATAACGGCCAGCCCCTCAGCCCAAACACCCCCTCCCTTTACAACTGCCACTCACATTAACAACCTGTGTAAAAATAGCTTTTGCCAATTTTAATGCGATTGTTTGTTATATGTGTTTGTGTGTGTGTGTGCGTGTGTGTGCGTGTGAGTGGGTGTGTGTGTGTTTGCTTGTGAGTATGTGTACAGTTATGTAGGTCACGCCTTACAATCTATAAATGTATTAAAAGTAATCAATGCATTTGTTGCGCGCAACACACATTTATGTATTATGTATGAATTATGTATCTATCTATGTATAGTATGTATATATGTATGTATGTAAGTATGTATGTATATATATATATATATATATATATATATATATGTATATATATTTATATACCCTACACTCCTTCACATACCCCAACTAACTAATTCTAAGCCCTTTCGAATTTTATTAATATGTTGTTAGTGCAACTGTTTAACTACTTTTTTGATTGTCTAAATTACTGCAAAAATTCCTTGTCACATTCTTAAATTTGTTGTAAATTATATATATATATATATGTATATTTATTTCTGGTCAGCTTACTGCTTTTGCGGCTCGCATACTATTAGAAACCCATCGATAAGCTTGCATGTAAAATAGATAAAGATCATATCAAATTTGGGGCTATTCTTGCCAAGTTAACAAAAAAAAAGTATTGAGTGTTTCTGATATTAGGCTTAGACGGTTCCATGAGGATGCTTGTAAAGTATTTCATGAGAGAAGTATTGAGAAATATATTAAGAAATGTTGAACTGATTCCGTAGTTTATCCAAGGTATTTGCTTATATTTGAGTATTTCAGGATGGAACAGTACGTTTCTTTTCTGTTGCCATAAGAAGGTTTTTTTTTTTTAAACTGAGTTTGATATATTAAGTATGCCTAAATATTATGTGTGGATTAGATTAATAAAAAATGATTTTATTTGTAAAACTTTCTTGGACTATCTCCAAGGTGAGCAGCCACAACTGTAACTTGTTGTTCTCAATTCATCCTTATCATTTTTTTTTTTATTGCAATTCGATATTTCATTGTTCAATTAACTGCTACCTTCGACAGACATGTGCAGTGTGGGCAGTGTGGGCAGTGTGGAATGTGGGCGTGGCAGTCGGAGCTACATCTATAGCTAGCACGCACTTGCTAACGCCTACAGAGTCGTGTGGCAGCTAAATGAATTGTTTGTTGTGCGATTCTCTTCGCTTTCCTCGCACACACTCAGCCAAGGGTCTCGCCTATTGTCCAGGCGAGCATGGGTTGCAGAGTGGTTGGGAAAGGTGGATGTGGGATATGGAATGTGGAATGTGGGATGGGGTGCGGGCTTTGTTGGCCAATTTTGTATGGCGCGCCTAATTGAATATATATTCATGCTTTCACATCTCTGGAGCTGCCTCAGAGTTACGCCCAGCAATATTATTATTTGCAGCTCATTGTCAGTATGTGTTTCTGTGTGTGTGTGTGTGTGTGTGTGTGTGTGTGTGTGTGTGTGTGTGTGTGTGTATCTATATGCGTGTATGTGTAAGTGTACTGAAGTGTATAAACCTGGTATTGCTGCTGCAAATATTAGCGGACTCGTGTTGTCTTATCAAAATGATATACTCTGAACCACAACACAACTCTTCTGAAATTAGCTGCCGTAAGTCACCGCATTCAACCGTATAGCAGATGTCTGTCTCAGAAGACTCTCTCCGTTTATCGATAGACCTATTGACAGTTGGATCGGCTAACAATTTTTGATCGATTGGAATCGTGACCCTTCGTTGTTTTGTAGAATTACATTGTTTAATAATAACAACGAAACTCGCTGTTTTTGTGTTTATGTGTGTGTGTGTGTGTGTGTGTATCTATATGCGTGTATGTGTAAGTGTGCTGAAGTGTATAAACCTGGTATTGCTGCTGCAAATATTAGCGGACTCGTGTTGTCTTATCAAAATGATATACTCTGAACCACAACACAACTCTTCTGAAATTAGCTGCCGTAAGTCACCGCATTCAACCGTATAGCAGATGTCTGTCTCAGAAGACTCTCTCCGTTTATCGATAGACCTATTGACAGTTGGATCGGCTAACAATTTTTGATCGATTGGAATCGTGACCCTTCGATGTTTTGTAGAATTACATTGTTTAATAATAACAACGAAACTCGCTGTTTTTGTGTTTATGTGTGTGTGTGTGTGTATCTATATGCGTGTATGTGTAAGTGTACTGAAGTGTATAAACCTGGTATTGCTGCTGCAAATTTCAGCGGTCTTGTGTTGTCTTATCAAAATGATATACTCTGAACCACAACACAACTCTTCTGATATTAGCTGCCGCAAGTCACCGCATTCAACCGTATAGCAGATGTCTGTCTCAGAAGACTCTCTCCGTTTATCGATAGACCTATTGACAGTTGGATCGGCTAACAATTTTTGATCGATTGGAATCGTGACCCTTCGTTGTTTTGTAGAATTACATTGTTTAATAATAACA
>JAWNLI010000476.1:1840000-2210000 GCA_035042405.1 Drosophila demipolita | reverse complement strand
CCAGACAATATGCAGTAATTATTTAATTATTAAAGTGGAAATTTAGCCCATTCTTGCACATAATTTCTCACGTCTTTGGTGCGTGCACATACTAATTGAAAAAGAAAAAGATTTACAATAATAATTTTTCACAATATTAATTACATTTTTATTTGTGTGCGTTATCAGTGATTTCAATTTATCCATATACCAAACAATTATCATATTCGTCCGTCTATTAATTATTCTCATCAATCAAAAAAAATTTTTTTCGTATCGCGTTAAGTTAACTGTTAATATGCAAGTCATTTCATGTTATTTCATTTTTTTAAATGTGTAATAAAATATAGTGCAGTTTTAAATTATAATGGCTTTGGGCAGAAGCAATTGGCTAACAGGACTCGGAAACGATTAACCGGTTTATCGGTAAAGTAACTTTTTGCTAGAATTTCTTGTTATTGAGTAGGTTAAATCTGCTTTCAAATAAAATTATATTTGTTTTCAAAAGGGATTTATTTATTTATACGATAAAACAACTTATTTGTTTAGAAGATTTGTATGAAATGCTGTAATCTTTGATTGGTCACATCTGTCAAATATGCAAATGCAGCAGATTGTTTGCTCTTACTGCTCTTTTGAGACGAGTGGCAGCTGGCTCCTCTGGTCCTAAACGACTTTTGTAATTGCTTTAATAAATTTTAAATATTTACTAATAGCTTAAGCAAATGACGACAAATAGTGTATTTAAACTTGAAAACACAATGCTGGTAAAAAGGCCAGTGCAGGCTCGAAAATTTTATCATTATTAAATAACTAAGTAATTTAAGTAAAGTTGCTAAAAAGGATTTGCCCGATTAAATATAATCGAAATCATATATGGATCAGTTTGTTAGCTGATTGCACTTGTTCTCATCGTTGTTGTTGGCTTTATTGTTACTGTTCGGGCTCTCATGTGAACATTAATGAACTGCTTGTATGCTTTTAATTTGCATATGTCTGTCAGTAAATGCACCACCGATAGATAGATGGGCTTTTGATTAATTAACATACACACACACACAATCACTCGCACACACAAACACACAAACACACAAATACACATGCAGACAAGCAACTGCATTTGCAACCAGGCCGCATCTGCATCTGCATCCATGTCCATGTCCATGTCGATGTCCATGTCCATCTCCATGTCCGTGTCCATGTCTATGTTCATGTCCATGTCGATGGCTGTGTCTGTGCCTGTGCCGGAGCGAGCGCCATTGCCAGAAACCATAATTGATTGTCGATAATTCATGCGAACTTAAATTGCCAATTGCATGTGGGGCAACTGGGGTGGTAAGGCGTGGGCGGGGCTAAAGATACGTTTGCTAAATAACATATACAACAGCATATGGTTGGCATATATCCATACATATGTATATGCATACATACATACATACACACATAAGAGTATACAAACATATTTGCAGCCGAGAGTTAGCTAATCTCATTCGCATATTTCTAAAATCAAAATGTCGAATCTTGACTTAAGATAATTTTATTCTAGAATACTTACATTAAGAATTTGAAACTTGAATTATCAGCTACAATCTCAAATCCACCATTTCTTCTTTAGAATGCAAAATTGATAATTGTACAGTTTTTCTCTCTTATTAAATCTGAAAATATTCTTAATTTAGCCAAATTAAAGCTCAACAAATATCGTTAAAAGATATTTGATGGAAAATTAGTTGTGGAGTTATTAACAAAAATTGGCAACTGATCAGTCAACCCTCGTATCTACGTTCTAGAATATGCCCAGCAAATTCGCTGTTGTGGGTGTTAAATATGTGTGTGTGTGCGTGTGTGTGTGTGTTTGTATAATTGTGTGAGTGTATGTGTAAATTTGTGTTTGGGTATTGGTGGTTGTCGCTTCGTTTGGGGGACCCCTTCAGCGGCCAGTTCGGTCCAGTAACCGAGCAAAAACTGCGCAACATGATGAAAATCCATGGCGAATTAAAATTGGCACATTTTCGAACGAGAGGAGCCAACCAACAACAGACAAGGCAGCTTACCAGTGGGATGCACACAGAGGAGAGGAGTGTGGTGAACAGTTAGGGGTACACAGACATTCAGACAACCACTTCAACATATGCTTAAAACAATGCCAACAATTGTTTTTTTTTTTTTTTTTCGGCTTTGGAGTTAAAGCTCTGAAGTAATCTGCGATGCGACTAATTGGTATCTTTAGAAGACCACTCAATGATGTTAGACTGCATGACAAGGCTGTGATTGAATGCATATTATCAATTGATTGACATGATTGATGACGCTTATCATATGCGGAAACAAATAAATTGTATGCTCTCAGAGAAAGAAAGAGAGCCAGAGCGGAAGAATCTAATATAACTCCTTAATTAACGCACTCTATTCTTACCTTAGGTATATAATATACAAATATATAGCTGTATAAGAAATCAATCCTAAACCTTGTTTTCAATATTTTGTGTCAATATAGCGAATATATAAAGTGTAAGCTGAAAATCAAATAAAAAGTGTGTACAAAGTGTGTCATCAACCATGACTTGCAATAATACTTAACATTCGAGACGATAGGTTCTTTTTACTATTATGTGCATTTTTGAACTAGTCATAATAGTGAAATGGGCCTGTCTTCTCAAATGTACTTGCAACTGCACTCGAACAAGAAGAATCGAAGATGCAACCGGCAACTAGCCGTTTCTGTGTAGCCAAATAGTTGTAATAACGCTTCTTATATGGCACACTAGGGACAGCTAGTTAAAGGTGAGCACCAAACAACAATATTGATTCATCCATTGGCAACTGAACTCTCCTCAGGCATATGACAGTGATTAGATGCATTCAACCAGCATAGATTCATTTGTATTCAATGCTTTTGGTATTATGGAATATAATTCTCTTAGTTCCATTGGCGTTGAATAGAACTGCCCTATTTCTATCCACAAAACCAAATCGAATTAATCAATAAACCTTTTATTTTTAAATTTATAATGGATATGCCACAACAAGAAGAATAAAGAATTAATATCTTGTGCAGTTCTCTTAAAAACGAAGAACTGTACAGATTGGAATGATATTGGATAATACATACAGCGTTATAAATATTTATTTTCTGAACATAATTTACCGAATTGAAAATCTTGACCGCAGTCAATTAAAATATAATTAATGAACCAACATTTTTTACATTTCAGGTATTAGTTTTATATATCTATTTGCAGGTGTAGACCTAGCCCATGGCATGCTCCACACACAGAATTTCCATTTGATAAGAGTAGAAACCGTTGAAATTAATTCTATGCACTAGATTCATAAAGAGATCCATGGTATCATCCTTGGACAGATCATTGATTTTCTTAAGGAACGTTATGAGCATTCCAGTGAACTCCAGATCGAAACGTTTTACGCGCTCCCCAAATGTATCCATCTCATCCATTTTGCTCTCGTTCTGTATTATAAAAGATAAAGAGAGGATTATAATTGGGTTGTATAGATACAAATTTAAGATGGACAAAGAATATAATAACAGTAATAATAAATAAATAATAATAAATAATTGTATTTCAAAAGTAATTAATTGTTGGACATTGGATTAAACGAGAACACTAAGTGGTGACAAAACAATTACACACATTCAAACAAGCAAAGGATCAGCTAAACTAATGATCCCATTAGAATAAATACAAAATAAAAGTGATAATCGCCTCTTGGAAGGAATAAAATTAAAACATACAAATGAAAAAAAACAAATTAAAATGAAAAGGAGAAGAAATGTCATTTGTACAAATTAAAAAAAAAATATTGATACAAATTTGCACAGGGGCCCTTCAACCATGTATGTGCTCTCCATGTGTGTTTATGGTATACCTGTAGCCGATCCGAAGTGTCTGGTTCAGAGTCGGACTGATCCGTATTATCATCATTGCTATCACAGACCATTGACTTGAGCTCCGCATCGAGAAAGAAACGTTGCGACCGCTACTTGCGCGATATTGATTGCGAGATATTCAAGACATTTTGATTATATATATTGGGCAGGCGCAAGCATGGCAGGAGGAGAGAAACAAGGAAACAAGACACATACATATGATATTTATGCAGATACAGGACAATGAGAACTCGCATGAACAATAAGAATAAGGTTAGCCTAAAATATGACTTAGCCGCTGGACATTTTGCAGACAGACATACCTGAATAAAATCGCAGAACTTTAGACAGATCTTACATAACTTAAATATGACACGATTCAGATGCGAATTATCGGTCAGCAAGCAGCTCTTTAAGCACAAATCGAGAAAGTCGTGATGCAGCTTGAGCACCATATCCACATTCTCCACCTTCTTCATCTTCTCAATGAAGATGTGCCAATTGGGCTCGATGATCTCGATCATCATGTAATACTCCAGATTCTGTACGGCGTTCATCATTCGCTGACGCAGCGTAAATGCTGAACGATATAGTACGGATGATTGAGCCGAAAACATTTTCGTTAAGGAATTCTCCTTCCAAATTCTGTAAAAAATTAAACGAACATTTGGGTATCAAACATAAATCAAATTCGGATGTCGATAAAAAATTCGGAAAGGTTATTGAATTTTCTACTGAATTATTTATGTGCTACTCACTTGCAGAGCTGGCGTTCGACGTGCTTGCAGTAGAAGAGCTGTCGGAAGAGCATTTGATACTTGGATATGGCGATGTGATTGAGGACTAGTGAAACGGGCCACTTAACCTCGTAGCTGAAGGCGAAGCACTCCATGCCAACCAGATCCAGACGATCGTGTGTCCTCTCTGCAAGTGTCCATAAAGGTTCAGCTATTTTATGGAGCGATCAATCAAAAGTGTTTTTGCTCACCTTCCGCCGGTTTTATAATTTTGGACATTTGTGTGACCAGATCGTAGGTGAGCAGGCCGCAGTGCACATTATCCTTGTAGGGATCGCCACGTGCCGACGACAGGCGCAGCGTCAGCCCCAACAAATTCTCCAGTGTGATGGGCAGCACCTGATCCACATTCTTGGACAGCTCGTCCTCGCAGGCATCCATGAACTGCATGATAAAATCGCCCTGATGCAGAAGCAGATAACGCCTTACCGACAGCAGATGTCCCATCAGATCATTTTCTGTGATCACTGGGGTGGTAAGGCGTGGGCGGGGCTAAAGATACGTTTGCTAAATAACATATACAACAGCATATGGTTGGCATATATACATACATATGTATATGCATACATACATACATACACACATTAGAGTATACAAACATATTTGCAGCCGAGAGTTAGCTAATCTCATTCGCATATTTCTAAAATCAAAATGTCGAATCTTGACTTAAGATAATTTTATTCTAGAATACTTACATTAAGAATTTGAAACTTGAATTATCAGCTACAATCTCAAATCCACCATTTCTTCTTTAGAATGCAAAATTGATAATTGTACAGTTTTTCTCTCTTATTAAATCTGAAAATATTCTTAATTTAGCCAAATTAAAGCTCAACAAATATCGTTAAAAGATATTTGATGGAAAATTAGTTGTGGAGTTATTAACAAAAATTGGCAACTGATCAGTCAACCCTCGTATCTACGTTCTAGAATATGCCCAGCAAATTCGCTGTTGTCCTATTTTGTTTTCAATATTTTGTGTCAATATAGCGAATATATAAAGTGTAAGCTGAAAATCAAATAAAAAATGTGTAAAAAGTGTGTCATCAACCATGACTTGCAATAATACTTAACATTCGAGACGATAGGTCCTTTTTACTATTATGTGCATTTTTGAACTAGTCATACTAGTGAAATGGGCCTGTCTTCTCAAATGTACTTGCAACTGCACTCGAACAAGAAGAATCGAAGATGCAACCGGCAACTAGCCGTTTCTGTGTAGCCAAATAGTTGTAATAACGCTTCTTATATGGCACACTAGGGACAGCTAGTTAAAGGTGAGCACCAAACAACAATATTGATTCATCCATTGGCAACTGAACTCTCCTCAGGCATATGACAGTGATTAGATGCATTCAACCAGCATAGATTCATTTGTATTCAATGCTTTTGGTATTATGGAATATAATTCTCTTAGTTCCATTGGCGTTGAATAGAACTGCCCTATTTCTATCCACAAAACCAAATCGAATTAATCAATAAACCTTTTATTTTTAAATTTATAATGGATATGCCACAACAAGAAGAATAAAGAATTAATATCTTGTGCAGTTCTCTTAAAAACGAAGAACTGTACAGATTGGAATGATATTGGATAATACATACAGCGTTATAAATATTTATTTTCTGAACATAATTTACCGAATTGAAAATCTTGACCGCAGTCCACACACAGAATTTCCATTTGATAAGAGTAGAAACCGTTGAAATTAATTCTATGCACTAGATTCATAAAGAGATCCATGGTATCATCCTTGGACAGATCATTGATTTTCTTAAGGAACGTTATGAGCATTCCAGTGAACTCCAGATCGAAACGTTTTACGCGCTCCCCAAATGTATCCATCTCATCCATTTTGCTCTCGTTCTGTATTATAAAAGATAAAGAGAGGATTATAATTGGGTTGTATAGATACAAATTTAAGATGGACAAAGAATATAATAACAGTAATAATAAATAAATAATAATAAATAATTGTATTTCAAAAGTAATTAATTGTTGGACATTGGATTAAACGAGAACACTAAGTGGTGACAAAACAATTACACACATTCAAACAAGCAAAGGATCAGCTAAACTAATGATCCCATTAGAATAAATACAAAATAAAAGTGATAATCGCCTCTTGGAAGGAATAAAATTAAACCATAAAAATGAAAAAAAAACAAATTAAAATGAAAAGGAGAAGAAATGTCATTTGTACAAATTAAAAAAAAAATATTGGTACAAATTTGCACAGGGGCCCTTCAACCATGTATGTGCTCTCCGTGTGTGTTTATGGTATACCTGTAGCCGATCCGAAGTGTCTGGTTCAGAGTTGGCAACTGATCAGTCAACCCTCGTATCTACGTTCTAGAATATGCCCAGCAAATTCGCTGTTGTGGGTGTTAAATATGTGTGTGGGTGCGTGTGTGTGTGTGTTTGTATAATTGTGTGAGTGTATGTGTAAATTTGTGTTTGGGTATTGGTGGTTGTCCCTTCGTTTGGGGGACCCCTTCAGCGGCCAGTTCGGTCCAGTGGCCGAGCAAAAACTGCGCAACATGATGAAAATCCATGGCGAATTAAAATTGGCACATTTTCGAACGAGAGGAGCCAACCAACAACAGACAAGGCAGCTTACCAGTGGGATGCACACAGAGGAGAGGAGTGTGGTGAACAGTTAGGGGTACACAGACATTCAGACAACCACTTCAACATATGCTTAAAACAATGCCAACAATTGTTTTTTTTTTTTTTTTTCGGCTTTGGAGTTAAAGCTCTGAAGTAATCTGCGATGCGACTAATTGGTATCTTTAGAAGACCACTCAATGATGTTAGACTGCATGACAAGGCTGTGATTGAATGCATATTATCAATTGATTGACATGATTGATGACGCTTATCATGCGGAAACAAATAAATTGTATGCTCTCAGAGAAAGAGAGAGAGCCAGAGCGGAAGAATCTAATATACCTCCTTAATTAACGCACTCTATTCTTACCTTAGGTATATAATATACAAATATATAGCTGTATAAGAAATCAATCCTAAACCTTGTTTTCAATATTTTGTGTCAATATAGCGAATATATAAAGTGTAAGCTGAAAATCAAATAAAAAGTGTGTACAAAGTGTGTCATCAACCATGACTTGCAATAATACTTAACATTCGAGACGATAGGTTCTTTTTACTATTATGTGCATTTTTGAACTAGTCATACTAGTGAAATGGGCCTGTCTTCTCAAATGTACTTGCAACTGCACTCGAACAAGAAGAATCGAAGATGCAACCGGCAACTAGCCGTTTCTGTGTAGCCAAATAGTTGTAATAACGCTTCTTATATGGCACACTAGGGACAGCTAGTTAAAGGTGAGCACCAAACAACAATATTGATTCATCCATTGGCAACTGAACTCTCCTCAGGCATATGACAGTGATTAGATGCATTCAACCAGCATAGATTCATTTGTATTCAATGCTTTTGGTATTATGGAATATAATTCTCTTAGTTCACAAAACCAAATCGAATTAATCAATAAACCTTTTATTTTTAAATTTATAATGGATATGCCACAACAAGAAGAATAAAGAATTAATATCTTGTGCAGTTCTCTTAAAAACGAAGAACTGTACAGATTGGAATGATATTGGATAATACATACAGCGTTATAAATATTTATTTTCTGAACATAATTTACCGAATTGAAAATCTTGACCGCAGTCAATTAAAATATAATTAATTAACCAAAATTTTTTACATTTCAGGTATTAGTTTTATATATCTATTTGCAGGTGTAGACCTAGCCCATGGCATGCTCCACACACAGAATTTCCATTTGATAAGAGTAGAAACCGTTGAAATTAATTCTATGCACTAGATTCATAAAGAGATCCATGGTATCATCCTTGGACAGATCATTGATTTTCTTAAGGAACGTTATGAGCATTCCAGTGAACTCCAGATCGAAACGTTTTACGCGCTCCCCAAATGTATCCGTCTCATCCATTTTGCTCTCGTTCTGAATTATAAAAGATAAAGAGAGGATTATAATTGGGTTGTATAGATACAAATTTAAGATGGACAAAGAATATAATAACAGTAATAATAAATAAATAATAATAAATAATTGTATTTCAAAAGTAATTAATTGTTGGACATTGGATTAAACGAGAACACTAAGTGGTGACAAAACAATTACACACATTCAAACAAGCAAAGGATCAGCTAAACTAATGATCCCATTAGAATAAATACAAAATAAAAGTGATAATCGCCTCTTGGAAGGAATAAAATTAAAACATACAAATGAAAAAAAAAAATTAAAATGAAAAGGAAAAGAAATGTCATTTGTACAAATTAAAAAAAAAAAAATGGTACAAATTTGCACAGGGGCTCTTCAACCATGTATGTGCTCTCCATGTGTGTTTATGGTATACCTGTAGCCGATCCGAAGTGTCTGGTTCAGAGTCGGACTGATCCGTATTATCATCATTGCTATCACAGACCATTGACTTGAGCTCCGCATCGAGAAAGAAACGTTGCGACCGCTACTTGCGCGATATTGATTGCGAGATATTCAAGACATTTTGATTATATATATTGGGCAGGCGCAAGCATGGCAGGAGGAGAGAAACAAGGAAACAAGACACATACATATGATATTTATGCAGATACAGGACAATGAGAACTCGCATGAACAATAAGAATAAGGTTAGCCTAAAATATGACTTAGCCGCTGGACATTTTGCAGACAGACATACCTGAATAAAATCGCAGAACTTTAGACAGATCTTACATAACTTAAATATGACACGATTCAGATGCGAATTATCGGTCAGCAAGCAGCTCTTTAAGCACAAATCGAGAAAGTCGTGATGCAGCTTGAGCACCATATCCACATTCTCCACCTTCTTCATCTTCTCAATGAAGATGTGCCAATTGGGCTCGATGATCTCGATCATCATGTAATACTCCAGATTCTGTACGGCGTTCATCATTCGCTGACGCAGCGTAAATGCTGAACGATATAGTACGGATGATTGAGCCGAAAACATTTTCGTTAAGGAATTCTCCTTCCAAATTCTGTAAAAAATTAAACGAACATTTGGGTATCAAACATAAATCAAATTCGGATGTCGATAAAAAATTCGGAAAGGTTATTGAATTTTCTACTGAATTATTTATGTGCTACTCACTTGCAGAGCTGGCGTTCGACGTGCTTGCAGTAGAAGAGCTGTCGGAAGAGCATTTGATACTTGGATATGGCGATGTGATTGAGGACTAGTGAAACGGGCCACTTAACCTCGTAGCTGAAGGCGAAGCACTCCATGCCAACCAGATCCAGACGATCGTGTGTCCTCTCTGCAAGTGTCCATAAAGGTTCAGCTATTTTATGGAGCGATCAATCAAAAGTGTTTTTGCTCACCTTCCGCCGGTTTTATAATTTTGGACATTTGTGTGACCAGATCGTAGGTGAGCAGGCCGCAGTGCACATTATCCTTGTAGGGATCGCCACGTGCCGACGACAGGCGCAGCGTCAGCCCCAACAAATTCTCCAGTGTGATGGGCAGAACCTGATCCACATTCTTGGACAGCTCGTCCTCACAGGCATCCATGAACTGCATGATAAAATCGCCCTGATGCAGAAGCAGATAACGCCTTACCGACAGCAGATGTCCCATCAGATCATTTTCTGTGATTAGCACATCGAGAAGCTTGCGTGCGGCAAAGTAGTAGGCATCATTGATCACACGCACATGCTGCTCGTTTCTGGGATCGTAGTTGAGGTTCATCTTTTGTATGGGCATCATACGCTTGCCACACTGCCGGATCACATTGAGATATTTGCCGGTGCGGAGTATCTGGTTAGAATGCCCTTCCAGAAAATTGGGTATGCATTTGTCGCGCACGGTGTAACGCCTCTCCCAGTAGTCGTCGGAGTAATGCTTGGGCAGGTAAGTGTGTGTAACCTCGTTATCCTCGACCAGAAACTCACAAGTCGGGTCGATAATGATTCCCGTCTGTATCCAGGCCTGCAGCATTGTCATATACGGTGCCGCAGCATTTTGTGCCAGCGATATAATCGCTTCCTGAGCAGGCTTGTCGCCATTTAAACGCTTGATGTGTACACCCAGAAGAGAAAGCACGGCAGCGCCATGGCAACATTTCTGTTAAGGTAAAATGAAATAAAGTCAATTATAAAACTGGACGACAAGTTCGCACGGACAGACCGACCGTCGATATGTATATATATATACACATGAAATTAGAACATGCCCTTTCTATATCTATATAAAGGAAGGCAATTCCAAACACTTACTGTCTGCATTTCCACCAAGAAGACGTAGATAGTTTGCATAATCCACATGGTGGGTTGTAGATAATACTGGAGCTTCGACAAAGACAGCTGGTTCTCGAGCAGCTCATCTTCAGCTTCCGAAATTAGTTTCTGGAAAAAAGGTGAGTAAGAAAGTTAATTAAAAGATAATAGCATTACGCAAAAGTGCAGCATTCGACCTACATGGTATTCTTTAGTGATGACTGTTAATTGCGCGTTGAGAGCACGGATGACCTGCCCGCGACCCTCAGTGTTTGAGATGGCAATTTGGATGGCCATATAGTGCGACGCAAGTGGCAGAATCTGTTGCACTATTTCCGCCAAAGATGAATTCATCTCTTTGTGGGTGGTAAAACGTGTTGCATACTTATCAACCAGCATATCGCGAGGCAGCGGGCGAATGTAGCTACCACGCACACCATTGAGAACATAAAGTAGATCTTCTAGAATCAAATTCTCTTGAGCATCCAGCGGCAATCCGGCCAGATTCTGTTGGGGCAGCAAATTCCCATAATCCTCTCCGTAGAAGTCCCACAGCAAAGTAGGATGATACTCTTCAAACAACAAACCATTGCTGTGCGCTGCAAGCTGATTATAATCACCATTTTCATATTCGGCGGTACCGGGAGATATGCGATTCGACCCAGTCCTGTCAACGATGTTGATGGATGTCGAAGCTGATTGACTGCCAGGCTTGCTGATTTCCACAGCTTTATGAAGTCCTGGCTCCACTCTGCTTGAAACTGCATTCAGCACGCGTTGCTTAATCTACAAAATAACACACGAATTCAATAAAAATAAACAAAAATCAGACGACTAGAAACCATTGATGAGCTTGCAATAAAATGCTCTGACTTTGAATTGGATTTTACCCAAATGATACAGTGACAGACAGAGAGGACACACGGACATGGCTGTGTATACAAAACCAGGTTGTTATCCTCATTACGAATAACTATTTAGATTTAAAACTATAATAATTGAAATACCTTGCAAAGTCTAAATTAAGTCTACCCTATATACTCTCTAAATTCATTTAATTGAAATCATTGGTTGGTTGAAATCATTGATGCCAAATGCAACTAATTACCTGTCTCAGATCAGCTCGTATGTCGGCTGGGTCAACTGTACGCCGTCCGTACGTAGTGGAGCTGGCCACTGCTGATGAATCTATATTCGCATCCCTGGAAAGACTGCTCACGGGTGTTGTTGGCGCTAAATTATCGAAAATCCTGGCGCTGCCGGGGACAGCATTTTGGCTGCTAATTGGCATATCTGCTAATGGACTAAAGGCGTTACTTGTTTCCGATGGCAACAACTGATGGTCTACGGTCATGCGTTCGGCAAAGACTATCAAAACGTACATGGGATCATTGCTGTGCAAAAAGAAAGCACAGTTATATAGAGCGATTTACAGTTATATGTGTGTATTTGATGTATGTATTTTACCGCTCAAGCATGGAGTTGATTTCGTCGAGCACTTTGCGATATTTGGGCCGCTTGCAGATGATGGACTCGAGCAATAGAATTAGCTCGCGGTTCGAGCTTCGTTTATCGGCGGTGGCCCGAAATTCACGGATAATGCTGTCCGGTGTAAGCTTTGATCTACAATCAGGAAATATATATTAAACTAAAATTTGATTGTGTATTGCAACTTAAATGACACACATCGCTATGATTCAGCAATAATAATGTGTGTCAAACAGCATCTGGCACATCTGCTGGGCGCCAGGTACTTACTGAGATTCTTCTATGAGAGTCGCAAGCCTCGTCCGCAGTGGATCGGGTTTAGTCGTCTTCAAATTGGCCATATGTTTTTGTAGTTTGTAAAATTAACGGTTTAAACGAACAGTACCGATGCTCAAAACACAAACACAAGCCCTTTTCAACTCAAGCTAAAATTTAGCGGGTATGTCAAATTAATACTCTTGATTTTGTTTTTGCATTCGCTGTGTTGCCACGTAGTTCAAAATGTATAAAACAAATTGCAAATGTTAACGAATTTAATTCACTTATTATTATTATTAATTCGGGCATCCGCTGACTTCCAACAATTTTTTTACGACTGTCGGCTGTCAGTTCACTATTAACATTTCTACATATTACCAAAAATTTATAAAATGTTAATTTTATGTCAGCTGAGCAAAGAATGTCAAACTATGGCAACATCCTTTCGATGTTTATTTATCGATACTTTTGTGTATTTTCAACAGAGATATTTGTAAATTACTAATTTACCCATGGCAGCCTTATTAAAAAGCCAATTAAAAATGTCAACAGTAAAACATATTTATATGATTGCCGTAATTCGAAAATACTAATATATAACTTCACACTTATGTTGCTGTCTTATTTGAAGCGAGCTAAAAGCCTATTAACTGTTCATTGTTAGCATATTCATTGAAATGCAAATCGTATGTTTCATGATGAATAAATTATATTCTGTTCTTCTTGAAGTCCCAGCAACCAATAATAAATTGCATAATTTTAGTACCTCCAATTCAGCAGCTTATCTACTCCATGACCTTGAAGCCCCTCCGATCACTCAGCAGCGACAGGGAGATACAGACAAAGATAGAGAGAAAGCTTAAGCTTAACGAAAGCTCAATTAAGATTAAAAAACATATATAAATAAAATTGTAAAAACAGTCCGCCAGGCAGTTATCTTTGAAGCAGTCGCAAACTGAAATTTTCCACAAGCAGCAAAGAAAGAACATAATGTGGAGCGATCTAAGCAATAAGGTGATACTGGTGACTGGAGCAGGTGCTGGAATTGGCAATTCTCTCGTCAAACAGTTGGCCAGCGCCGGCGTCACAGTCATCGCGGTGGTACGCAA
This sequence comes from Drosophila demipolita, assembly GCA_035042405.1. Classification (NCBI taxonomy): domain Eukaryota; kingdom Metazoa; phylum Arthropoda; class Insecta; order Diptera; family Drosophilidae; genus Drosophila; species Drosophila demipolita. The sequence continues at coordinate 2,196,180 of JAWNLI010000476.1, read as the reverse complement.
CGAGGCACACCTTAAGGCCCTGGCCAGCCTGGATGCGATGCATATTAAGCCGTTGCTCGTTGATCTCAGCAATTGGGATAAGGTGCGCGAGGCACTTGCAACTGTGCCACAGCTGGATGGACTGGTAAACAATGCGGGCGTTGCCATTATCAAACCCTTCGATCAGCTAACCGAACAGGATTTTGATACGTACGTATTAAAACCCAAATCTCCACATATTTTTATATAGAACTCATATTCTCTTTTTGATGCAGTCAGTTTGATGTGAACATTAAGGCTGTCTTCAATGTGACGCAGACGCTGCTGCCAAAGCTGCGCAATGGCAGCTCCATTGTAAATGTGTCCTCACTCGCAGCAACCCGCAGCTTTGCTGGCCACTCGGCATACTGTGCCACGAAAGCGGCTCTCGATTCGTTAACCAGATCGTTGACATTGGAATTGGGCGCACGCCAAATACGCGTCAATTCGGTTAATCCCACTGTTGTGCTGACCAAAATGGGCCGTGAAAATTGGTCAGATCCGGCCAAGAGTGGGCCACTGCTGGCGCACATACCACTCAATCGATTCAGTGAGGTAAGCGAGGTGGTCGATGCCATTGGCTATCTGCTGAGCAGCAAATCCAGCTTTGTCAACGGACATCACATTAATCTTGAGGGCGGCTATTCCGTTTCCTAAACTACAATTCATAATTTTGCTTGCTGCATTTCCTCAATTTCAATGTGAAATACCTAAAACTAGATAAAGTATAAAACTTGATATATTTCTGCTGCTTAAAAGAAAGAAACAATAAAAAAAACCACGTTTGTTTAGAGAATCAAATCTTCTTGAAGTTGTTTATTTGTAAGGTGTCTTTTCAAATAGCATGCAAATTCCACATAGATTTTGTTTATATTGTATATAGTATTATTTGTAACTAGTATTAGCATCGACATAAATCTATAAATTCAATTGTATTTCACTTGGATTTTTTATGTGCAACTGCTCCTGGTGTTTCTTCTTGTCTTGGAGGCGCCCGGTTCGACTTTCATAGCTTTGAAAGTCTGGCGCACTTCCTTCATTTGCATGGACAGTATATAGATGCACTCACTGTTCCTTGCTGGGCGAGGGAACTAAGCAATTAAATGAATGGATGAGTTTGGAACAGAAACATATATTTAGTTTGTGGCTTACCCAATGTGAGAAGCAAATTTAAGAATTGCTACAAATTTGGATGTGTGCCAAATATACACACATATATTAAGTATAGAGTCGCAATTATCTTCATCAATAAAAAAATTGGAATATCCTCCAATGTCTACATACATATATGGACAGGCCGAGGAACAGAGGAACACATTGGTAATAACCGCATATCCTCTACATCTATATACACATTTTAGATGCAAGTGCACCAAATCACCAGGCGGGGATAACTTTCTGCATCAGTTGGCAACAGAATTCAAACTTCTGATGGTCCAAAGGGAAGTATTTTGGTTTAATAAATCCTGCGGAATGACGCAAAGAGCAACAAAGCGTAAATGGGATCCTTGCTGTGCAAAAAGAGAGCACAGTTATATAGAGTGATTTACAGTTGTGTGTGTGTTTTGATGTATGTATTTTACCGCTCAAGCATGGAGTTGATTTCGTCGAGCACGTTGCCATAGTTGGGCCGCTTGCAGCTGATGAACTCGAGCAAGCATCTTGAGAAGCATCTCGCGGTTCGAGCGTAAATTATCGGCTGTGGTTCGAAATTGTCGCATAATCTTTGGGTTTGCCAAATTAATGCTCATGCTCATTTTCATTTAAGGTGCAGCTGCTGGCTTACAACAAATTGTGGCAACTATCAGCTTACATTCTTCATTTTTTTTTTTTAATAATTCTCTTAGCGAATTTCTTGTTGCATTTTGTAAATTTGTTGCAATACAACTTAAAGCTAAGTTCATTAGCAAATAAGCAGTCATAACGTGACTAATTTAAAAAATATTTACTTAAAGATATACACTTTGTAAATTGCAACTCGTATCTTGACTTTGTCTACAATATATTAAACTTTTATAATAGACAGTTAATTATGTACACAAATATTACTGATTCAAGAAATATTTCAATCATGTCGATATTTTATACAACATTTTTTTTGTTTTCTGAAAAGTGAACAGCGATCAAGAGTACACATATAGATATAGAACATATAAATTTGTTGTAGTTATGTATTTGTAAGCTGTTTCTTCAAATGGCTTTCAACTTCAATATGTGGGGCATTAAGCCATTAAATGCTACATAATTGTTAATAATACTCTGCAAACAACAGAGAGAAAGAGACAAAAAAAAAAAAAAAAAAACGAACATTGAGTTTAGGCTTCAATAGTTCGAAATTTACAACTTTTCAGTTTGTATATATGTTATTTGGAGGCATACAAATAGATGTACGCAAGTAAAGATGTATACGAATAGATGTATATACATCTGCATATGTATATATTGCATTTGGATTGCTTTGCTTAGGTGCAAACTTTGCTCTGCTGCTGGCCCTGCGAGTGCTGCTTCTTCTCCCGTTCCCGTCGTCGCAGCTTCTTGCGCCGCCGATCGATGACAGCCAGTTCGCCTTTGATCGTGTAGTAGGCCTTGCGCACATCCTGGATCTGCTTGCGCAATATTAACACGCACTGATCGTTGCTGAGCGAGGGATCTGTATAATTAATTCAATCAATTACTATGTTGAGTACTTAGTGCATCCACAAATACAAATGCAGTTAATGACTTACCCAACTCAACGAGGAAGTTGTATGGACATGGCCGAACGCCTGATGCACTTGATGCAATCGATTGTGTTGGCAGTTGCAGTGGCTGTTGTTGTTGTTGCTGCTGCTGCTGTTGTTGCTCCTGTTGTTGTTGTTGTTGCAGTTGTTGCTGCTGCTGTTGTTGTTGTTGCGGCAGCAGTTGCTGTCGTGTGCTATGACGCTGTAATGTGACAACATTATCGGAAGTATCGTCGGTATCCGAACCAGCTGCATTTAATTATGGAAGTAAAATCAAATAAAAATAACATTTAAATAAAGAACATTGGGATTATCTTGCTCTAACAAAACTAAAAAGGTAATACTATTTATGATTTGCTCTTGCCTGTTGTTGTCGTCGTTTTGCGCATGCTGTGTAATTGCTGGCGTCGCCGCTTGCCCAGAAGATGCAGCTCAGTGGCTGTGATGGAAGTCATTTGGCAAATAGCAGCGTCTGTCGCCTTGATGCGCTGTTTGCGTTTGGTGCCGCTACTGGCGTAGCTGCAGCCAGCGCCGGGCGCATTAATCTCTAGTTCAGTATATTTTTTGGTCGCACCGCACTGCAGACTGCTGCTGCCCGTCTCCTCGCTGCTCTCATCCTGGCTGGCTGGCGAGTCAGGTGAGCTGTTGGGCGACACCGAAGCAGCCGGCGCTTGTTGGCTGCCCAGCAGGCTGGACACTGGCGTTGCACGTTGCATCGTTGGAGTGTCTGGTGATAATGGCGCTATGCCTGCAATGGTTAGCGGTGAGTTTGCTGCGTCTATCGAATCGGATGGAAAAACGACAACTGTTCCCGTTCCTGTTCCAGTTCCAGTTGTAGTTTCACTTGTTGATGATGCTGTCGACGTTGCCGCCGCGCCGGCAACATTGCTCGTGACAACTGGTTCATCCTTGCTGGTGTAGTTGGGCGCCGGACTGCCCGGTATTGTCTCCTCGCATAGCAAATTAATTGACGCCTCACTGTGGGCAGCATCACTGATTAGCGGACTGCTGGCCGCCGGCGAGACACGCATCGGTGCCGGTGCCGGCGCTGGTGTCGTCATCGGCGTTGCCACCTCCTTGGCCGGCTGCAGCACAAACGGACGCGCGTGCGATGTTAGATATGGCATGAGTGCGTCGGGCGGCAGCTCATCGGACAGCCGTGGCGGACTATAGTGAATCAAATTGTTATGATCGAGCGGCATCGGATATCTGGTGGCCATCTTGTCCTCGGGCGGTGGCGAAGCTGGACTGTCGCTGATGCAGACAATAAATGGGCTGTGCCGCATGGCGACCACCAAAGAAACGGGTATTTCGGGCACAACAATGGGCACAACGATTGACTCACTTGCTCCACTTATCGGTGATGATAACTCTGTTTGTTGCGATTGTGACTGCGATGGTGATGGCGATTGCAATTGCAATTGCAACTGTTGAGTGGCTGGAGATGGTGTTGGTGCGGGTGCCGGTACCGGTGATAAAGGTGTTGCGGACACTTGTGGATTGGTGGTATAGGAATTGATGCCAAATGGCAAATGACCGACCGCTGGCTGCAACAGCATTATTGGCTTCAGCGCAATGGGTGCTTGAATACCGGACAGTTGTTTACTGCCGCCAGCCGCATCCGGCTCCAGTTGAACGGGCGAACTGTTTGTCAGGCTGTTGGATGCCTCCTCCTCGAAAGCGGGACTCTTCAGCTCACCACCGCTAATTGTGCTCGGCTCCTCAATGATAACATCCTCGATGACCAGCCGTTGCTCCGAGTCGGTGCTATCCATGGACTCATCATCCGAGAAATTTGTGGACACAGCCAATGCACCCACAGGCACACCCACAGTGGAACCAGCGCACGATTCCGCACTGGCACCTGTCACCGGTGGAGTGCCAGCTGTTGACGAGGCCAACGATTGGCCAGCCACTGGCGTCTTACGCTGCTGTATGGCGCACTCGAGCTTCTGTATCGTTTCGCTTAGCTCACTGTTCTTTGCCGCCAACGAGGAGTCGAGCAGTGACTTGGTCTCCGGACTGTTGCTGCTGCTCGCCCGTTGATACAAATCGCTGAGAAGCGATGCGCCCGTTTGTATCTTGAGCGGCTCACTGAGCATCTTCAATTTGTCCATCTTTATGTTCCGGCTACTCTGATCCAATTTAATGTTGCTGGACAGCTGTTGTTCTTGGTGCTGTTGTTGTTGCTGCTGCTGTTCGTCCTTATCTGTGTCCATTTGGCATTTGGTCTTGCTTTGTTCCGACTCTTCCTTCTTTTGGCTTATTGCTTTGAGCACCTTGTCCGCTATGGAACTGGGCTTCTGTTCATATTTGACCGCGTCGAGATAAAATGGACCCGCAGCGCCCGCCAGCAATATCTTCACATTCTCCAGTTTCTCCAGATTGTTGTCCTTATTCGATTCACCGGAACTGTAGCCGCTGCACTCATTTGGTGTGCTCAGCTCAAAGACATTGCGCGTCTCCATAAACGGACTGCCGGCAATATGTTGCTGTTGTGCGGCTGCTGCTGTTGCTCCTGTTTTGGCCACGGCTATCGCTTGGGGCGGTGTGCTCAACTTGGGTGAAATGGGTACAGCATTAGAAACTGCAGCTGTAATTATGCCAACAGGTGCGGCACCTAATGCTGTTGCTGTCGCAGCAACAGGTGGTATAATTACAGCTGCAGTTGCTACTGCAACTGGTACTGGTGGTGTTGCTGGCGTTGTGGGCGGCTGCTGTGCATCCGTTAGAGCGCGTGTTGTCTCCTGCACAGTTTGGGCGAGTTCCTCGTTCAGAGCGGTTATGTTTAAATTGAAACTGGGCGATTTGCGCAACACATCGAAGGGTGTTGCATGTCCAGGTGTTAGCTGTACCTTTGCCGTTAGGTCAGCAACTGTTGCTGATGATGGCGTTATTTTTGAGCCGGCTAACGCCAAAGTTGGCGTTGCCTTGCCGCCACTGGGACTGTTGGCTGTTGGTGGGGATTGCTCAGCAGCAGCTGCTGAAGACTGTTGCTGATCCAGTTTAAGATGCTTGGCGTGCTTATCCGAGCTGGCCAACAGCAACGTGGCCTCTTTCAGTGGGGAGCTTCGCTTCTTGGCCTTGCTGCTTATGGCAGGAACAATTGCACCTTGCACGTTGTAGTTGCGCTGTTCGTGCCCTATCATTTGATGCAGATCAACTTGCGCAGGAACTGTGCTAGCTTTTGGCGGCTGTTTGCGACCAGCAACAGTTGCTGCTGTTGGCAAATTTTTGCTGATGCTGCTGGCAATGTTGCTGCTGCTGTTGCCGCTGCTGGTGGTGATGATGCTGCTGGCGCTGCCAGCGCTAATGCTGCTGACCACAGGTGGTTGCGTTGGTGGCACAATCGCTGTACCTCCGATGGCCGCCATGGGCGAGATTCGTTTCTCGAACTCAAATGGCTCCGTATCCTTGAACTCGTACACATCCGACGAGAGCAACTTGATGCCAGTGATGCCACTGCTGCTGGAGCTGCTACTATATTTTGTTTCCCGGGCAGCAGCAGCTAGTGCAATTGCTGCTGCTGTTGCCCCTGGTGTTGCTGCAGCTGCTGCTGTTGATGTTGTTGTTGTGCCGCTGCTTATTTCCAATTTACTCATGTCCGGCAACGAACGCGTCGTCGAGGAGCTGCTCAAGCTGACCGTCGTCGTCGTCGAATTATTGCTGCTTGAGCAGAACGAACTGGATGAGGAGCTGGACGATGATGGCGAACAGGCTGCAGGCAGTTCCACCTTCAATGTTGCCATCTCCTTGTGCTGCACCGGCTCTACAAACTTCTTGCTCGCATCCACAGTGCTGCTGCTGCTGCCAACAGATTGTTGCTTCTTTAAAATATCCAGTTTCTTGGTAGAGCCTTCCGTTTTCTCCGTCTTCTTGAGAAGGGTCAGCGGCTTCTCTACAATTACCGATGTGCATTTGGCGCTTGGACTACTGCTGCTGTTGTTGCCGCTGTTGCTGCCGAAACGCGCCGGTGCAATTAGTGCTATTGTTGTTGTCGGTTTGATATCGGCGCCCTTATGAAAGGGCTTCGTGGGCGTCTCCTCCTTGGGCTCCTTTTTGAACGGTTTGCGATCCTCATCGTCGTCGTCGTCGTCGTCCTCGTCGTCATCGTCATCGTGGCCAACAGCATCATATGCACCAACACGCAGTTTAAACACTTCCTTTCGATCGCATGCCAACTTCTTTTGATTCGTCATGTTGCCGGCGCTATCGACGGGAATTGCTGCTGTTATTTTTGGCTTGCATTTTCCGCTTGCTCGCTTGTGATCATCAAGCTTATCGGATGATTGGGAATCCTCATCAATGTACGAATCCGTTTCCGAGGATTGTTCCGTCGAGCTGCCGGTTTTGGTCACTTCATGTTTGACTTGTGTGTCGCTCGGTTCGCTTTTGATCGCGTCCTTGCGTTCCTGAAGCTGAAAGCCTTTCAGCTCCGACCGTATCTCGCTGAGATCATAGTCGCGTCCCTGCCCCTTACTAGCAGCAGCAGCAGCAGCGGCGGCAGCGGCAGCGGCGGCTCCGCTGCTCATTGCACGGGTGCCAGCACGTGATCGCTGCAATGGTTTAGATTGCTGCACAGCAACAGCAGCAGACGCAACTGGTGTCTGTTGTTTATTTGACGGTGGTGGCTGCGCCTGTGGTTGTGCCTGTTCCCCATTCTCATCCTCGTCGCTATCCTCGCTGGGCTCGCTATTGCCGCGCCCCTTTTTGGCAGCTGCTGCAGCTGCTGCTGCTGCCGCCGCCGCTGCTGCGGCCTTTGCCTTGTTCAGCTGCTGCTCCTTGACACTGAGTCGCTTGGGACGACGCACAGGCTCATCGGAATCGCTGTCCGTTTCGCTGGCCGTGGACGCATCAGAGACATTAGCCGATGCCAATGCCGAGGCTGAGATGCGACGTCGTAGATTGTTGCTACTGTTGCTGCTGCTCGCTGCTTGCAACATTCGCGTTGGACGCTTGTGTTGCTTCAGTTGCGACTGTGAGGCAGCTGGCGATTTGGTGCGACTCGAATTGGAGGCAACCGAGGAGGGCGTTGTGGAGCGTGGTGGCATTGAATCACTCCGACCCCGTCCACGTTTACCAACCCCCGTTGTTACGGCTGCTGATGTTGCTGGTGTTTTTGATGCCAAATGCAGCATCGAGGAGGCACCTGTGCCGGCGCTTGGTGGTGGCTGCTGTTGTTGTTGTTCTCGTTCCCCCTTGGCAGATGCATCCTTTGATGTCAACTGACCGGGATTGGGAGCCTGGGTGGGTGCACCGCCGCTATTGGCGCTGCTGGTGCTAATTGTGCGCTGCTTCTGCTTGGAGCCCTTGGTTAGATTCTCGGCAATGCGCTCGCGGGGCACCCACTCATCATAGCGATTATTCCAGCCGGTATAGTGCACCAGATACATCGGCACGCCGCGCTGCACATTAATCTCAATGACCTTTGCCTCGTAGGTACTGCCATGGGAGCTGGGCGATTTCTTTTCGTGATAATTCACTTTGAGCTTGTCACCGATGCCAACGATAAAATCGCCTGTGTCGATTTTCTCCACAGGTATTTCATCCTTCTTCCGCTTGCCGCGCTTCTCATCGTTTTTTTCCACTTGTTTGCGCTGTTGAAGTTTCTCCTTTTTCGTTGGGCCGCCGGCAGAGCTATTTGTTGCTGCTGCTGCTCCTGTTGCTGCTGTTGTTGTTAGTGTCGTCGACGACGCTACATCAATTAAAGAGAGATAGACGCAAAATAATTGCCAAACTATTGCTGTTTCATTCAAATATATTTACTTAAAGGGGTATTCCACAATGATTATTAATTTATTGGCTCCCAACATTTGTTGCAATGCAAATAATTTCCTTATTTTAAATACTGTGCGCATTATAAATGAATAGTTTTGCAACTTTTGTCCTTGGCTAATTCTTTTTGCTGGAACAACGCTGATACTGATCAAACATTAATCGAGCAAACAATGAACATATGTCGATAACGCGACAAAACCTATCGATAAATGGTTCGAACTCAAGAGCAAAGAAAACATGCCTGTTTATCTGTGTGTGTGTGTGTGAGAGGGACAGGGGCAACGGAAGCATATCTGCAAGCAAACAAGCCCCATTCCAGAAATGGTAGAAAGAAGAAGAGAGCAAGAGAGAAGAGATTAAATCAAATTTAACACATTCTTATCAATAGTTTAAACTGTGAGACAGCAGCTGGGGGGCCAATGTCGAAATAATTATACTAATACTAATAATAATATTGGTTTATCAAATAAATGGTCAGCGACAAGCAAAGTCATGCGATTGCGTTTCCTGGCCACAGCCAGCCGTCAATTGGCGCTAAATAATCGACCCAATAATAATGGTAGTCTGCATCGCCTACTGGCGACAAACAGCAAAGACGACGAACAAAATAAAAATAATAATAATAACAGCAGCAAGGGGCAACAGCAAGGTTGGCCACTTTATGGCGCTGTTGCCATTGGCGGCATCGCGGCTGGCTACTGGTTATTCCATCAACTGGACAAAATAAAGCGCAAGCAGACCGAAAACCAATTGGCACATGCTCCTCTTGCTGCTGTCAAGCTGAATGCGGCTGTGGATGGTGATGAGGAGAGCAAAGCGCGTCTGTGGCACAAGACAAAGCGTGAGGAGCTGCCCACATATAGTGTGGAGGATGTGCTGCTTCACGACAAGCCAGAGACCGGCATTTGGATCACATATGGTCTGGGCGTTTATGACGTCACCGAATTTGCCCCCAACCATCCCGGCGGAGATAAGATTCTAATGGCTGCTGGTAATGCCATCGATCCCTTTTGGGCCATCTATCAGCAGCACAATACGTTGGAGGTGCTTCAGCTGCTCGAAGGCTTTCGCATTGGCAATTTAAACAAAATGAGTGCGATCACTGATGATGCTGGCGATGAGCTGGGCTCACCTTGGGCCCAGGAGCCAAAACGTCACGTGCTGCTCAAGCCGGCAAGCAAGAGGCCATTTAATGCGGAGCCACCAATTGGAATGCTGGCCGACCGCTTCTACACGCCCAACGACCTCTTCTATGTGCGCAATCATTTGCCAGTGCCATGCATCAAACCAGATGAATACGAGCTCGAATTGTCCGTGGAATCGGGCAAGGGGCAAACAACACGTACTCTCAACCTCGAAGAGATTCAAAAGTTGCCCAAGCACACGGTTACAGCGGCCATCATGTGCGGCGGCAACAGGCGCTCCGAAATGACGCGCATTAAACCCGTCAAAGGTGAGTCACAATATCGTAAAAAGTTATGTATACATATATATAGATTCCATCTAATTTTGAGTCCTACTCTTTGTCTATATATACAGTTATATAGACAAAGAGATGCAATCTGAATTTTCATTTATGGGCAATGTTGAAAATGCGAATGAAAATAATAATACATATTCAGATCTTCCAATTAGCTCTTCTAGAAGAAGAACAACTATTATGAAACGTTTATCAATGATCTATTCAGTTATACAAATGTTATATGAAGAAGGAAAATATACGTTTCAAGCCGTACAAGTTAAAACTTTGAAATTCAAATACTCGAAAAGTGTCCAAAAGAGACTTTTAAAAGTAAAAATCTAAAACACGTGGCTAATAAAAATGATAAGCTGTATATACATAACAATATATATATATATATATATACAGCTTATCATTTTGAGAGGCTTGTCTTGTCTTGTGCGTGAATATGATGATGGATGCTGATCTATCATATCATAAGAATGCTGTGTGTATCTACCAATTTTTCTATCTAATTTTTTGTAGGTTTATCCTGGGGAGCTGGCGCTGTGGGCAATGCCAAGTGGTCTGGTGCACGTCTGTGCGATGTACTTCGGGCGCAGGGTGTGGAGCCCGATGAGCGATTGCATGTTATATTCGAGGGCGCCGATTTAGATCCGACAGCACATCCGTATGGGGCATCGATACCACTGTCAAAGGCACTGGATCCACGCGGCGATGTGGTGCTCGCCTACGAGATGAACGAGCAGCCGTTGAGTCGGGATCATGGCTATCCGATTAGGGTGATTGTGCCCGGCACCGTGGGTGCTCGCAATGTCAAGTGGTTAACCCGGATCGTTGTCAGCGACTGTGAGTCGGATTCGCACTGGCAGCAGAACGATTACAAGGGCTTCAGTCCGAGCACAGACTGGGATACAGTTGACTTTAGCAAAGCGCAGGCAATACAAGCGATGCCAGTGACCTCGGCCATCTGCACCCCTATGCCCGACGAGCGTGTCAAAGTGGACAAGGATGGTTGCATTACGGTTCGCGGCTATGCCTGGAGTGGCGGCGGTCGACGCATCGAGCGTGTCGACTTGACAAGCGATGCGGGCAAGTCGTGGCACGTCGCCAAGCTGGAGCAGGAGAATGTGCCCGATGGCAGACACTACGGCTGGTCGCTGTGGACGGCCCGTTTGCCAATCAGTGCCGATCAGCAGAAGAATCAGCATATGGAGATTTGGGCCAAGGCCGTCGACTCCGCGTACAATGTGCAGCCGGAGGCATTCGAGCACATTTGGAATCTGCGTGGTGTCCTCGCCAATGCCTATCACAAGATCAAAGTGAAGCTATCTCAATAATACCGAAAAACTTCCATTCTTTTTGATCTACAAAAAATACACACTATGAAAAAGACTACGATTTGAGCTTAATACGAATACAGATACAGACACCGATATAGATATGGGAAAGGAGGGAATAACTCATATCACATTTGTCTATGTGGGAGTTCGAGTTTTTGAGAAATCATTTTAGATTTGAGCAGGTCTAGGAGTACGTAATCTGCGCCGTGTCTAAGATAACTTTCCTTTACAGATTTTATTTTGAATTTGTGTTGGGCTAGGTCTGCCTGGGAGATAAAGATGAAGTTCGACGAAGCTGGACAAGGATATAAAATCAACAGAACAAACGACTTGTTGCTGCAATTGAGATGTAATCACGTGCAGACTTACCCGTTGCTGTTGGGGATGCGTCGCGACTGCGTTGCGTCTCCGAAGCAGCTTTGCTTGAGGCATTGCTGCCAGCGACGCTGGGCTCCTTGTCCAGGCTGTTGTTGCGCGTCGAAACACCCGTGGCCTTGATCTTTGCCAATGGTACACTGGCCTCGACATCCTTTGCATCCTTGGCGCTGACTGTTGATGCTGCTGTCGATGCAGCTGCTGCTGCTGCCGATATGGAAACCGCTGTGCTGCCCACGCTGGATGTAGTGGCGGTGGCCACTGTTGGGACAGCTACTGCTCCGCCTGCTTCTGTTCCTCCTGCTTCTTTCCCTACTGCAGTTGTGTTGGTGGGAGCAGTTTTGGTGATAGTGCCTGATGTTGATTTCTCCTCGTATTTCACCACTAGACTTTTGACTTTGCTGCCTGCGGCGGATGCTTTGCGGCGTTTCTTCACCGACTCCACAACAACACTGGACTCGCTGGTATTGCCCGATTCCTCAGCGGCTGATTGAGAAATTGCCCGGGAGCCAGCTCGAGTGTGCGTGGCAACTGTGGCGCTGCTGCTATTTCGACTGTTAACACTTGCTGCTGTTGTTGTTGTAGATGATGATGCTGCTGTTGTTGTTGCAGCGCTGCTGGTGGCAACGAGAGCTGCCAGCGCCTGATTGGCCATCGCCAATTTGCTTATCATCTCCATTTTGGTGGTTTCCGCCGGTTTGGGAGATGCCACCGAATTGGCACGAACCAAACTGCGACCCTTGCTGCGACTGGAGTTGCGCGATGTCATCAGCATGGAGCAGCCGAGCTTGCGATGGAAATCACCATACGGCTGCAGGAATTTCTTATAGGCCTGCTTCACCAGATTCATAATGCTGAACGTGCACGGCGTGAATCCTAGTCGTATGGCAATCATTTTCCATTGATTCTTAGCGGTGACGCGATTGTAGCCGCCACGCTTCTGCACCGCCCGAAACAGGCGATAGAGATCAACGTCGCGACTTTGGATAGATGGCACCTTGTTCAGTGGAGTGCCACGATCATCCATATACTTGTACAGCTGAGCTACAAACAGATCCTTCTCCTCGTGCGGCTCATCGTCTGATGAGTCCGTTTCGACTTCCGCCTCATCATCGGTCGTCAAATTGGCCAGACCGAACAGTGAGTCACGATCCCAGTGTGCGGGCAAAATACTCTTGTCGAGAAATTCGAGGGCCGCCTGCACAGCGGGCACATCTTGTTTGCCGGCTATCTCGCGTGTAAACTCGTTGGCCTCCTTCTTCGGCACCGTGTAGTAGCGTCCATCCTTAAAGGAGCGCACCAGATACTCGTCCTTGACCCGAATGCGCACAGTGGCCTACAAAAGAAAATGTTGAATAAATTCTCATCATAATAATGCGAGGAATTTGGCCAACCAATAACTCTGCTTGGATGTAATCATCAATTTAAAAGCTTGTTGAACTCACCTGCTTGCTGACCTGGGCGGTGGGTGCGACAACGAGAGCGGGAAACCATTTCTCCTTGTCCTTTTTCTTGGATTCGGTCTCGACGCAAACGACTTTGCCAATGTGCTCCTCCTTCTCGTTGACCACCTCCTTGGCGTCGCTCTCGTCATCATCGTCGGAGCTGCCATCGTTAAGTTGACCACGACGTCGTCCGCGTCGACCCCCCACCACCGGATTACCGAAATGCTCTGGATGCGTCAGTGGTAATTGATCCAACGTTTCGCTTTCATTGAAATGCCTGCCGCTCTTCAAGCAGAGCGCTGTGCGACGCAGCGTCGTAATGTCGCCATCATCGAAGACGACTGTGTATTGAGAGCAATCCTGAATTTTGGTTATGGTCGCCTCGACACACTCCTTGCGATCCGGAAGGCGCACCTCAACTGTTCCACCGGCGCGCAGTTGTCCGGGCGCCGCCTTGACTGCATCATCCGGAACAAGTACACAACCGAGTCCCTGCTTGAAGGCAACCTTCACCTTAATGTTGCGCACCACTTTGCTGACTTTGGCCTCGCAGAAGGCGCCCTTGTATTTGGCGCTCACCTCGGTGCCAACAGGCAGCGATGGCGGATCGTCGGCTTGCTGCAACGCAAACAGACGAACAAAATTTATTTTCAATCGCTCATAATGCACACTTGGATATATTAGTTATGTTAGCTAGCATTTGTTGCACTTACCTGCATATTGTTAGTGAGTAGAACACTGCGTTCGTCGTTTTTGTGAGCGTAATTATTAATAGAGGCTGTACATCTTCAGTTAAATTTTAACGTTCTTTGCTTTGGCCTTGGTATCTATCCAAGAGAGCCTTCGCCACCCCTCCCACACCTTATGGCACAACCTCCTTTCGGACACACACACAATTTGCCGCGATACGTTTTGTTTGTTTTCTTCTTTAAACTGGAAAAACCTCTACACTTACACGTTGTTCAGTAGCGATGGTTCCCTTGTGCTACAACAGTTTTTATGTTTTTTATGTGTTGCAAATAATATTTGTTACAAGTTAAAGTGAAACTTTCGACATTTGCTTTTGCGTTGTTTAGCGTCTTTGCAAAATGTTAGTGATGTGCAATTATGTAGAATAGCACCCGCGTATCGATTATTGGCAAAGGAATTTAAAGTTATCGATACATCGTTGTGAGATGAGATCGATTAGTAATAAGTAAAAATATTAAAATTATCACACACACTAAATAAGATGTCTAACGTCACACATTTCGATTCAGTCGGGTTAGTATCAAATGATCTTTCGTTTTGTCTAAGCATGACCTCTCAACATTTAAATTATTATCGATTACGTAAAGGAAATTTGAAAAGTGGAACCACCACAACTATAGACTTTCACACAAATGGCAGCCTTTTATTTTACACTCAAAATTTGAGTGTAAATTCATCGCAATTAATTCACGCCTGCGTGCTGAAAATAATAATAACTTGCAGTTGCGCTTTAAGCACCAATTTGAAATGCAAATGACCGTTTCTTTTTATTCACGATTGACATCGTCATCTAAATAAACACATACATTTTATAATACAAGTTTGTATAGAATTAATAACTGACTCAGTTCGCCACTTTCGATGAAACCCAAATACAATAATTTACACCATGTCAAATAAAAGCAGTTATTGGGCGGAACCTACTTTTATTAAAAAAAAGCGAACATCAGATTGCTTTCAATTCTAGTCCACATCCCACTCGCATTTAAATAATAACAAATGAATACCGTTGTATATATTTAGTTCACTAATTAAAATGCACTTTTACGCGCACTAATTGAATTGCCGGAAAAGTTGCACAGCACAAATCCTTTGAAGCGCAAACAGCTGCAACAACAGCAAAAGCAGCCACAATCAGTATGCATCCAATGACGATTCGGCAATGGATTTGCACTGCTGCTCCTGTCCTCGACTTCCGAAACTGGAAACTATTTGACACTCGCTTTGATTTTAAGTGTGTGCATGTGTTGGTGCTACATTTATGCATGTGTGTGTTGTGTTGTGTACAACGCGAATTAGAATCACAAAGCAATTAGCTAATGTTTTATTCCTTCTCTGGTGTTGTGACATGTTTTTTGCTCAAAACTTTGCGTGCGCCGCCAAAACATTAGGGTTATTATGATACCGCCGACTGATATGCAAATCGAAAAGTGCAATTAATAACAAAAAAAGAAACTTCGTTTTACTTGATTGCGATATGTACATAAATATACAATTTAAAATTTTTTTTGCTATCACATATATATATAAGCTTGGCTCAAAGGGGGTCAGCGGAATAGTACTGCAGTTTTCTAAATTGCTAATTTTGATCGAGTAACGTTTCTTTTAGCATCGTTGCCAAATGATTTTATCTAAATTTGCATCATTCCAGAGAAATTTGTGGCATATTTGTTTGTAACCGTTTGTGCGGAATATAATATATTATATAATATATATATAATATATAATATAATGAATATATTGTATTTTTAATATGATATTTACTTTTGCTAATTTACAAGTTATTGTCGTACACACACACACACACACACATGGCGATACAGCGGGTTGAGTTATTAATTTTCTCATTTCCATTAAAACGCTATTAGCTGGATCTGTATCTTTAGCTGTAGCATTATTGTATATTTTTCTTAGCTGAATGACTTTTGCCCCACCCCATTAAGCCGAACCACCCAAAACCACCCAGACACCCATCAACCGCTGGTTTGTCGGGGGCGCAAAACAAAGGCCAATAATTTCTGCTGGTCCTTTTCAATTATCACTTGTAAAAAAAATAAAAGAATGCTGTAGTCGACTGAGGTCGACTATGACATACCATCAACCCAGCTGCTAAATATATTATAGTTTAATTAAATGAAATCAATATGTTCTGAATTATAGCATATGTTTATCACTTGATCTTGATTAAGTTTTCTTCAGTTGATCAATAATATGTCAATGTATAATCAAAATCAATGAGAAGCTTGTGCCCTACAAATTTTATTTAGTTTTCGATGATATTAAATAAACTTCATCGGGCTATACGAGAACATATATATTCGCTGAGTTCCACGTCTTCATAGAGACGGACTGGCTATACCGACTCGGCTGCTGATCCTGATCAAAAATAAATATATACTTTATGGGGTCGAACATGCTTCCTTCTGCCAGCATAAAATATCCTTTTTACGCATTTGTAGTGGGTAAATGGTATAAAAATAAAAACAAAAAGAAATGGCAACAGAAATATAGAAGAATAAAAGGGGAAAAAAGGATTCCTTACTCCATCCTCTCCTTACTCCAGTAAGTCAGTCAGTCAGTTAGCAAGGAGTAAGTAATTAGAGTGCATTTCCGTTCTGACTGCACGTGTGTGTGTGTTGGTGTGTGTGTGTGTGTAACATTTACTTTTCCACTTCGTTTGCGACAATGAAATGTAACAAAAGCGTCCAAGCAGCAGTGGGAGGAATAAGTAACTGGCATTTAAGGCAAGAGAAAACAAACAAAAAGAGGAGCCACCAGCATGACGAGGGGAGGCAAGCAGCCAAGGAGCCAAGGATCCGGGGGACGTGCCTGCAGTTGCACCTGTGCTGGCATCTTTTTATCATCCAAGCTCCCAGCGTCATCATAATGAAACGTGACATTGACTACAATCGCTGGCCAGACATCCTCCTCAGCCTGCTCGCCATCCTCATTCTCATCCCTTCCCTACACCCAACACTTGCTGTGCAAGAGACGTGATGCGTCCTCCCAGTCCGGCCATGCTAATCTCTCCGTAATTAAGACTGTCACTCATTCAGTTTACCTGCCTGTTTACCTGCCTTGCTGGCTTCTGGCTTCTGGCCTGGTGGACTTAGGCGTCGAAACAATGTGCCAACTGCCTTCCAACTGCAAGTGGTTGCTCCTGCTGGTGGCAACTTTTTCCTTTGAGGTGGCTCCGCTCCACTGGCGTCGCGTGGGCGGATTCAGTAGAGTATCTGTCGCTCTGTGGATTGCTGCCAAGCTGCGCTTCATTTTCTTTAATCTGTGAAAATGATAAGAAAATTACAAGAAAAATAGTTTCCCACTTTGCTGAGATAAATCGGTGAAATCTGTTCAGTTAGTGAAGAACTAGCATTTAATATAGCTATAGATAAGTGGAAATTGAATGGATTTTATACTTGGCTATAATAGCCTTCAGCAAAAAGACGGATGTAAATAAAGTTTCAATTTAAAAAGTAATTTTTATTATTAGGCATAAATTTTCTTTATGAATCTTATACTTATTGCATGGATTGTGGATTGGATAGATTGTGAGTATAAAATATTCAACACAAAATTTGATTTTGAATTTCATAAAATTTTTGTTTATTTAAGTTGCAAATTATGAATTCTTCTGGAGGCCTCAATATTGCTAATTGCAATCATATCCAAAAATATTCACAGAGAGAAACTTGAGATGATGCTGGATTCTTGGCAGCAATAAATCAATGCAATCGAATTGGCTCGTCAGAGTTTTGGATTATCGCATTAAGCTATTTCAACTCTATAAATACACTAATGTGTGTGTGTGTGTGTGTGTGTGTGTGTGTGTACATGCAAAAGACAAAACACTTGCGTTATTTATGTTCACTTATATCCCAAAATCCCATTTAGATCGCCCGTGGGGTGTTTTTGTGTGGGATGTGCATAAATTTTCAACGTGTTACCAACCAATTTGGACGCATTTAAATCCGAGTTAAGCCATGTGTTTGTATACATATATATTAGGTATTTAGTTAAATTTACACACATATATATTATTGTTTTGGGGCACGGCATCTATCAAAGTGTTTGGCTGGCTTTTGCAGCATCCAAACAACAAAGGGCACTTTTGTTTATCGTCCAAAACTCGTTGCGCCCCAAAAAGTGATGTAATAAATGGCCATCTATTTGATAGTAGTACTTTGCTATTTATAGGAACATACACACACACACACACACACACACACGTGCACACACAGATGGACATCTGCACAGATGTGCGAGTTTAACTGCAACTGCAACTGCAACTGCAACTTTGGCAGGTTTCTGTTCTTGTTCTTTAATGGTGCTTGGAGCGTGCTTGTTGCGGCATAGTTTTGGAAGAAATGTATATGTGTGCGGCAGCTAATACTAGTTGCAGTTGCAGTTGCAGCTGCAGTTGTTGCTATTTGTAATTTATACAGGCGACATAACGAATATAATTTATATATAAAAAACGTGGCTTAAACTACGCTTAACCAAAATATTAACAATATTTGTTTGTCATTTTTGTATCCGTCCTGTTCGTTGTGTTACAGGGTATTTCGTAGTTGTGCACCCACGACTCCACTGTGCCATAGAAGTTCTTGTCATTAATTTTGTGTTTATTGTTGTTGCTGCGTTGTGTTTATTGGTGGCACTGTGTGTTTCCTGGGGGCCATTGACACCAACAACAGCAACTCAACAGCAGCATTTCGCTTTTAGCATTTAGCATTTGGCATCTGCCATGCCATAAAGTCTTTCCTCATCGCATCTCAAATCAAGAAAAGAGACGGTTCTCTCTTCCTCTCTCCATTTCTCTATCTAACAGAGGAACTAATGTGGCACAAATGATCATTGATTAATAGCAAATGCATTTATCTAAAGAAATAAAAACAGTTTCCGCGATTGGCATAAGATATAATATTAGTAGGAATATTCATCATTCATAAGAAAGAAAGTTTTTGAAAGAACATAAGAATTTTGAAAACTATTGAAAAAGTGACGCGAATAAATCAAATATTATATTTAATATCCCAAGAAGCTAATTGATACAATAATAAATATAATGTGAACACAATTTGATCAATAATTTATATGCCATTTTAAAACTAACTTAAAACTGTCTATTTACTTTAATGTTGTACGGCAAGCTCAATTTCAAAGCATCATTTGAGTGTTTTGAAAATGAAAGTGAAGGCTTCATTATTGTAATATGGCTTACCACATAGACATGATACATATGGAAATCTTATCGTCAATTGACGCAGTTGCTGAATAAATGAATTTTGTGGACTGACAGCGCAACTCATTAATAAGTTGCCGCTTCAGCGAGTCACAATCTGAGCAGAGCCGCCAGCCAGTTGGTTTACTGGTTACCAGCAAAACAAAACCACACACTCAAAGAACCAACCATCCACCCAACCACTCCTCCCGCCCCCCCCCCCCCCAAAAAAGCATTAGCTTTACAGTTTGCGGCTTGGCAGGGCCTATATTTTGAATACCTACACAGAGAAAAACCAGTAAGAATCTAGTCGAATCAGCTCGACTGCCTACACCTTGTTCTTATGTAATTAAAAATGAGATTGTATTCTCTTATTTAATATGCCTGCTGCAATTACAGTGAAAATTAAAGGAATAACTAAGACTAATCAAATCGTATTATAATATATATATATAGTAATTTTTCTACCGAAGCTCCCTTGAATCTTTATTAATGTAATTTATATACACAACATTTTTCTGTTATCGAACTTCATTTTTTTTTTAAAGAAATAGAGATAAAAATATTTTGCAATACTGTTTTTCTGTGTGTAGTGCTTATAAGTATCCTCAATGTCGTGGACAACCGCAGCAGAGCTTAGCTTCTCCTGCTTTTTCCTGCTTTTTTGTTTAATGAAATGTATGCAGGGGCTGTGCGTGTATTGTCCCGCGCAAAGCCGCTTATCACACACAATTGCGGACGATCGTTACTATTACCACCTAATTCCACTTTCTATACCCTATATTCATTTAAAATTGATAAAGAGAGGATGTAATGAGCTTGGGCAAATGTGTGTAACACGCAGAAGGACTCCATTAAGAATATATATTCTTTATCAAGATCTAAATATAAGTCGATATAGCCATGTCCGAATGTGTGAACGCGCAGATCTCTCTTAAGAGATAATACCTTCTATTTACTACTTAATCTGCATATGCATTATATTGCTCAACTGACCGAATTTAATCAGAGATAAAAACATCCAAGCCGCAATCATTTTCTGTGAGCATAAATATGTGTGAGAAAGGGATGGCATGATAATCGATGCGAGCGTAAATATGTTTTTGGGTGTATTTTGCAGAGCACGTATATTTGTATTTTCATATATTTCTAGCCAGCCAATTGGGGATCAGAGCCCCGTTACCTACAAATGCGTTTATGTTTGTATGTATGAATTTATATTTGTATTTTCATACATTTCTAACCAACCAATTAGGGTTCAGTTCGGGATTGAAAAAAATTCGTTTTCTTACTCTTCGGTGCCTGGGCTTATATGAATGGAGTCAGCCTGCTCACATTTGGGTATTTTTAAAGGGGAATTTCGAGATTCAGAGCATATCGTAGTCGAGCTCACTCGACTACATAATTCTTTCTCGTTTTTCTCTCTCCACTTCTCATTGTTATTTGATTTTGTGCCTGATGGGCAAAGTAACTAAATGATTGACCAAGCACGTAGTTTCATCGAGAACCCCCATCTGCACCCCGTTCGCGCTACCAACCCTGCGCGATTTGTTTATGGCGTGTGTTGCGTATTTTTGTGTATTTCCAACCGCCGACTCGTAATATTACAATTTTTATATAATAATAAAAATAAAGCAAATATAATAAATTAGCTCAACATAGCGTGTATGTTAAAAAACATAAAAAAAAACAAATTAAAAATTAAAATACTAATATACCATTAAAGAAATAGTTTTTTTCGGATATTGTCTTGGTAAGTTCTTGCAGAATTGGCTTGGTTAATAGAATATTATTTTTCGCTGCTCAAACTGGTTCGCTTCAAACTCAGCTTTGAGCCATTTATGAACTTGGTAAACCAAAAAGTGATCGAAGAACACGTTTTTTTTGCGAATGTTCCTATGGCAGATATATAATATAGTTAAAAAAGACATATTTTATTATCATAAGTTCTAAACTGAAGAATCAGTTGGCATAGTTACATAGCTACACCGACTAGACTTGTGATGATCAAAAGTTAAATTCCGATTTATATTTGTTAAATAATTTTGGATGTTAAGCATGAATAATGCTTATTCAATAATATTTAAGTACGAATATTAGAAAAGTACTTTGCGGCAAGTGTGTTATTTGCAGCTGAGGGAAAAGTTAGGTGTATCTCAGGCAAGTTGTCTATTTCAGCAGTTAGAGCAATCATAAAAAATATATTCAGGATTCACATCAATATTTGCAATTTATCAAAATTGTTTTGTTTACAATAAGTTAACAATCAGCTATTAGGGGTAGCAGCATGGAAAATTTGGCTTTAAGCTGTTTTGAATATACAAATCTTTTTAATTGGCCGACTTCAGATTGGGCTGTGTATTTGGATGCACAGGCGGATGAATGCACGGTTCAATGGTTCTACAACTCTATGGGTTCTTTTCATCATTTTGATGTATAAGTCTTGGTCTAAAACCAAGCGTTTGAAATGTTCGCAGCAGCAGTTATTGCAGCTCTGTAAACTATATTTGATGTTTTATGCTATTGTGCGAAAGCTGACACAGGTCGAAGCGGGGGGTGCGGTTAGGGGGGTGCATGTGATATGGGCGCATAAAATGGCCAAAAGCATTGAAAACTGTTGGAAAATAAAATGCAAGTGAAATGTGGCGCATTCATCTGCAACAAAGGAGCAGCAAACAAATGCTAAACTATTGCATTCGGCTGCTCATTTGGCTGCTACTTTTAGTGCTGCCTTTTGGCTTCACTGTACTCGTTGTCCTTTATGTAGCTATTTTTACTTTTATTTTTATTTCTTACTGTTTTAAGTCAACAGGATTTCCTTGCCAACAGGAGCAAAAAACAGCAACAGCAGCAAAACAGAAAGTGGACCGGACTTAAATTGCTTAGATATATATTTTGGTTCAGAGGTTGAAAAATTATTACATTTTTGTACGTTTAATATGTAAATAACAATTCGCGTTTTTACACAAAATATTTTTGAAAAAATAGATACGACTAACAGAACAATTTGAAGTTTTTATGGATTTTGGCAAAAGTTGGAAACAGACAGAAATTTGCATCCTCGACCCCATTGGGTATATTTATTCTTGATCAGGATTAACACACGAATCCTTTTTTTTTATTATATTTATTCTGCATTTTAATCCATTAAATGTATATATTTTATGTATACATTGGAAACATATCATTAACAATTTATATAACAACCTATTGCTCTGCAGCAAGATTACGAATTTAAGCCAAGATTTATTTAAAGATTGCTTTTAACTAATTATGTTCTGACCCTTTTGGCGTCAGAGACGTCTTTTGGTCGTATAAAAATAAAAGCGCAATGCTAAATTGTTAAATTTAACAGTAACAGGCAAGTAAACGGCATAGCATAAAAAACAGGTAACAGCTTAAGAGTCACTTGTTTGCATAGCAGGAGGAGACTTACATATCAAGGTGTGCTGAAGTGGCAGCATTTGGGCTTAATGTAGTAATACTTGGAACATGCTCGCAATGAAATTGTGCGCATTTTCTGCGTGCTTTTGGTCACTTCAGTTGCACTTGCTAAAAAAAAAAATTGTTGAATTTTTCCTTTTTGTTCTTCAACTAAACTCTTCTGCCTTAGATTATTATTTTTTATTTTTTTCAATTCATACAGAAGGAGAAACAATTTCAAAATATACAAAATAATTATCTTGAATTATTATTAATGTTTTCTGAAGTTTATGAATTGTTTTGTAAGCAAATGGTATTAATTGTATATAAGTGATTAAGATATATTTATTAATTTTGGCCAAAATGAATTTATCGCGCATTTAATCATATTATTTATTATATTTTATATTTATTATTACATAATATATATTAATTATTAGCTGCGATTCATAAAAATCGTATATCGATTTTGAAGGCATCTATTTTATTTTAAGCCAAATCTTATTGGACTAAAATTAACATTGCTAATTAAGTACATTAAGTGGCTGCAATAAGTAAGGCAAGTAATGGGGCATAAAGCAGTTGGCAAGCAATGCAACAACTTAAAGATGATTTGCATGTGACACGCGCCACTTTACAACACTTGCAACAAATAAATCACTCATACGACCCATAACAGTGCGGCCAAAATGATTGAGGATGTTGTGGGCCAAAATACACAAAAAAAAAAAAAAACAACTGTGGTGACAATCTGATCTTCTCGCAGCTTAGCTCAGCTCAACTCGACTCAGCTCATCTCGGCTTAGCTCGACTCAACTCCGCTGAACTAACTTTCCACTTAACCTTTTGGCCATGACTACCACTTGGCTTTGCCTTTTGTCTTCGCTGTCGTTGGTAGCTTTGCATCGATAGTCCTTCGACCAACCTTCCCCGCTCTCCGCTGCATTCTTTCTATATTCGCTGCTTTCAGATTTTCACTTGGCAATTGAATTGCATGGAATAAGATGTGAATGGCAAAACTTTTCGTTTTTTCATTGTGTTATTCAATTTTGTTCCATTTTGATTCTGAGCTGCCGTGCTTCCTTCCTTCCTTCCTTCCTTCCGTCCTTCCTTCCGTCCTTCCTTCCGTTCTTCCGTACTTCCTTCCGTTACTTCAGTAAAGGCATTCCGTCCCATCGTCATCCGTCCCTTTGCAGTGGTTCGCTGCTTGATATTAATTCTATAAGAAATCCACTGCTTGTCTAAACGTGTCCATTGAGCCGATTTAGTTTTGCCTTCGCTGCTTTTTGACATTCGCCTTTCGATTTTATGACCATCATTTGACCATCATCTCAATATTATCGATGCACCAATTTTCTATGCCACGCACTGACTGCCACATCAACAACAACATATCTCTAACAAAACTCAAAGACTGCAAATAAAAACTCAATGTTTAACAAGCGAAGACCTACTTTAAAATCAGTCTAGAAAATATTAGCATTTATAAGTCATTTAATCGCTATTTTATTTGTGGGTTCTCAATTTGAATTTTGTTTTATTTGCAAACTATTAATTTACTAACTCACTTGAACTTTTATATATATAATAATATATAATATTATATATTATTTATTATATTATATTTGTAATTCGTACTTGTATCACAGATAATTCGAAATTATCATTTGTTAATTAGTGTGAATTATTTCGCTTATTCCAGTTTGCAATCAATTAGACCATTTAGTGGCGGAGTCCCACAGTGCCGATTTCAAGTTGCAAGGTGCGAGTTACACATATTCTCAGACTGCATCATCATCATCATCATCATCACCACCACCATGTGGAGCACTTGTCGCCATTTTGTTAAACTGTTGAGTGACTTTCAACGTTTTTTGAATTCGTCGCCGGTGGAGCAGTAACAAAAGGCTCCTGCCTGCGCCACCAAGATAAATCTGCTAAATCAAACCCAATGACTCAGCCACCCCCCCCCCCACCCCTCCCCACTCATACCATTTCAGCACCTCTTCAATCTCAATTCCATTTACTTCTGCTTCTGCTGCACTTAATGTGATGAGCAGCAGGTCCTGTTCCCATTTCTATTGGTATTCACTGAAATAAATTGTAATATTTCACATATTACATTTATTTTAAATAAATAAATATTAAAAAATGGAGTTTATTTTTATGGATAATCAGATTTACTTAGTTTTATCAGTAAAATATAAATTCCGTTGTATGTTTTGTATACAACCAGAGAAACTTTCTAGTTGATGAGACAATTTGTAAAATTTTTCTGAGTGCATCTGTCGTATTGCAAGCATCACTGTAACTCTTCTTCTGTCCCAGCCTCACTCTTAGTCGCAGTCCATTTGGGGGGGGGGCAAGTCAGTCGCTTTGACATGGCGTGCAAAGTTAAGCAAATCGCATATTTTATTCATGTGTTCATTAGATGGCTACAATGTGCGACCAAAAATGTTTGAAGGAAACGCCTGCCAGGCACTCACACAGCACCACGTTGCAACAACTGGCCGATGGGGCGTGTGAGTTGGGCTCCTACAAATGTGTGCCATGCCCATGCAATTCATGAACCAGCAAAATGGGTCGACATAAAAAAAGAAAAAAAAAAAAATAAACACTCACTTTAAAAGGGAAACGAAGCTTCTGCTCCGGCTCCAGCTCTGGCTCTGGCTCTGACTCTGGCACCTGATGCCTTCTCATGCCAATAGAACTGAGTAACTCACAGCCGGAGTGCTCCATTATGCGGCTGGTGTGATAAAATGACTCCAAAAACTGGGTTGATCAGTACGGACACACACACACACACACACACACATATGCACAACTTTACACATAGCCTTGCTTTAGTTTAGTTCAAGCTGAATTTACGAGCAAAAGTCGGCTTTAAAGTCGCCACAAATGTATGCCATACATTTTCATTTAAAAAAAAAACATAAGTCGAGGTAATTTTCTGCAGAAAAGGTCGCATCCATGACAACGAAATAATGCCACATGCCCCACAACCATTTACTAGTTGACATACTAAACAGCTTACAAAATATAAACTGTGCTTTTTCTACTTGATGCAATTAAATTCCATAATTTTTAGGGTTTGCTGGTTTGCTTATTAGTAAAATTTTAATTTATATTTTGATTAATATAATTACAAAAAAAAAAAATACTAATACTACTTAGGAGGAGTCGCGCGATATACCCTGCACCCAGTTGTTAGAAACTTTCTAATTTAATTGGGAAATCTCCCTTTAAAAAGTGATGCATTTGGTATCAAGTATAAAAATAAACGGTTACATCGATTGAAAACAAACCAGAAAAATTCAACAGCTTCTTAACCCCAAAAAAATGAGAAAATATATCGATTGATTTATAATTTAGAATAGTTGACACCCTAGAAAAGGATGACAGACAGATTTTAATAGCGCTTAACATTCATGCTTTAAGTTTGCTAAAAACAGTTCCTACAAAATATAAAAAAAGAAAACATACCAAACTATAAAGAAAAGGTAAGGCTAATTCCTTAGCTGATCAAGTCGTGCACACGGAAAATGGAGGATCCAAAATGGCAGACTGTATTGCAGTGGGATGGAATCTAGCTGAGTTTTCAAAACTTTACAGAGGTCATTCCAAAACTGGTATCTGAGCCGAAGTAAAAGCTGGTGCCGCACCAAGATGTTAGCCTGCAACCGCTTTTGTTTCAACAACAAATGCTGCTTCCATTCATCCACAAGCTTTATCTTGTGGCTAGCAGTGAGAAGGTGTGGGTCTCAGATATTTATTTAAAATAGTCCAAGGACAAAGAATGCAAAAAGAGAGTGTTGCAGTCTTCCGTAATATTCTAGTCTGTCCCTTTGCAGTCTCCTTTTTATTGCATTTGCAGGTGTGAAACATACAGATAAATATGTATGTGTGTATGTATGTATGTATGTATGTATGTACGTATGTTTGTATGAGATGCCAAAATTGAGTAACACTCAGTTTATTAAATTCTTCTATTTGTGGGATCCAAAGCAAATGCAAACGAATGAAAAGAGAACGGGCAAAGCGCGTTTAACTGTAGTTTTGAATATTTCCTTTATTGCATTGTCACGTACTCGGCTTAGTCAACCAGAAGGAGCATTCTAAAAAGAACACAATTCTAAAAGTTCTCGATCACTGTACAAAAAATGGTTTTCACATTTCGCGACAGTTGCATGAAAACGAAACTAACAACAGCAGCCGCGTTGTGCAGGCATGAGGAATAGACGTAGTTCTGGTTTTTGCACAGTGTATGTCAAACGCTGAGTGCCTTTTTCGCTCTTGCTTTGCTGCTCATTCGTTCGTGGCTGCATGACGCATTACGACTCGTCGCGTGACACTTTTCGGTCGGCGCATGCAAGTGCTTCTGCCAAATTAGGCATTTTATTTCGCAATCGTAAGCTTAACTGTAATTTTAGATTAATTGTTTTTTTTTTTTTTTAATATGCCTATTTTTATGTTTACTTTTGTTTATGTTGATGAGATCCAGTAAAATTAAAAATTTAATTAATTAAAAGTTAGTTGAAAGGAAAGCTTACCAATAAAATTGGAAAATATTTAACAGCTGGGTTCAGGGTATATCGTAGCGAGCTCACTTGACTACAACATTCTTACATGTTTCTAAAAAGTTAGCCTTTTCTGCATGAGATATATGATTAGGCTTTGTAAATAATATGAATATTTTATATACATATATACCTAGGCATAAGATTGATCAAGTGTAGCAATTTGAACAACATCTATATGTATGTGTGTGCATCTAAATGTATATGCAAGCTAATCATTTTTATAGGAGGTACCTTCTAGTATTTTTGTTGCTATAGGATTTTAACTGTACATTTCTCCCGTATTATTTATGATTATCACCTGTGATTTTTCCCTCAGAGAGGAGACGGAGGGGCTTTGGGTCAGCAACAGAACACGCTTAGGGGCTAGTTGCTAGGGATTAGGGGTTAGTTTGGATGGAACAATTGCCTGTCGTTCCATGTGCATTATGCATGTAATAATGCATGCACACGCAGCACATTTGTGATCAGTTCGCTTTAATTTTCTCTGTGTTGTGGCCATTTTTGCATGACCCGAATACGGAAGCGGATGTCATTCCCACCTGTTGTCGTTGTCGTTGTCGTTGACGTTGTTTAATATTCATGTTCGACATGTTGGGCGACATGATGTGTCCGGCCTTTTGACCACAGTGCACATGCATTTATCCGAAATGGGCCAAAAACTAAACCCACTCAAGACGGCATTCATTGGAACCGCCAACCGCATCGGTCAGATGGCAATTGGAAATGGGTGTTGCGGTCAATGGTGCTTATCACCTGCAACGCCCTCTTCTCCTGCAGATACACAAAAAAAAAGCCCAATTTTGCTGACAACATCCGTGCACATATAGGCAACAGTCGAGTTGGCCAAGAACATTCAACCCGGCTGACAACTCCCAGCTGATTAATACGTGAACCGCGTACTACACTTAATATAAATGCCGACAATTATTTGTGACTGTTCATTTTCTAATGTAAAATGTACAAAGCTCTCTGCATAATTTGATTGTTGCCGTTTGCCCCGATTATATTATTATTTTCCCAATAAGAGGAGCAGGCCAATGAGAACATTGCAACACAATGAGTTTTCTTGTTTTGGCCTGTTTGTTTTCTTGGCTCAGTTTGCGCATAAATCGTTGAACGTGAAAGGTGAATGCGTGCGATTTTTTTTTTTTTTTTTGCACTTTTTTGTTGTTTTTTGCCAGCACATTACCGGAAGTGCTGATAAAATCAGTTAAATGGGTGGTTGGTGGAGGGGGGGGGGGGGGTTAGGGAATACTTAGGTAAATTATGCCTGTGGACGACAAAGGCAGTTGTTGCGGTTGTTGGCCTGGGAAGCGAATAGAGTTGGGAATGTGGTAACTACAAAAATGTATAGTGCAATTCAACTACAAAGTTAAGTTCCACAAACTTTATTTACATTTATTTATTTGAAAGCGATTTTTGGTGCGTTTGCCACTTAAATGGAAAGTTTGGCAAACATTTTTGCGCTTCTTGATGAATTGAGTATGTTTTTTGGGTTAATGGTTTGGGTATGATTTGCATATATGAATATTTATCTGAGTTAATGTTTGATTTTTTATGATGCTGGCCATTTGAGCATGTGAAATGGAATGTGTTTATAATAATAACATGAGGCAAATTTGAGAAATACCAAATACCAAGCAAATAAACAAATAAATTTCCACGCCTTTGGCAAAGTACACTTAACACAAATGTTACATGTGTGTTGTGTGTGTGTTGTGTGTGTGTTGTGTGTGTGTTGTGTGTGTCTGTCGTTTGGAAAACGTGTGCGCATAAATATTTAAATGTCAAAAAGTCACGTCTTGAATAATTGTTTAACCACCAAATGGTTGTAGCAGCAACGGGTTAATGCTAAACATCTAAGGGATTGATGAAGAGGGTGGTGGGGGAGGGGGCGGTTGGGGGGTTCTTAGCTTAAACTATAGAGATGAATGACAACAACGGCTATTGCTATTTTAGAAAGTTTTTCAACTAAGTCCAGCTGCTGACGGAACGGCATTTTCAGGTCCTTCGAACCAGTTGCTGGATTCATTTTTATGAACGCAAATTACACGAAAAACACACACAACAGCAACAGCAGTGTGTGGGTGTCTATGTGTGTGAGTGTGTGGCTGTTAATTTTCATATTAAATCCGTTAAAATGTGCAAATACCCAACAGGCACTGGTTGCATAGCCCTCGTTACTACATCCACAGCACCGCAGCCTCAGTGCAAGTTTCAGCAGCTATAGCAACGCCTCAGGGCTACACACACACACACACACACACACACACACACACACACAACACACACTGAAAAGGACCCACATAGACACACGTAGGCGAAGCCAATGAGGCAAGGAAGTCAAGTCAAGAATGGGGCACGTGCTAACCTAAATATGATTATGAATATGAATACGAGAATAGTGTAAGTGAAGTTATTAAAGGCACTAACCTGCACACACATAATAATGTAGTACACGCACACCCATACACGCCCCCATACACACACACACATACACACACTTTTACCTTTAAAAAAAATGTTTTCACGCTGTGAAAAACATGTAATGTGATTTTCTCACTCTGCCTTACATTTATATATATATATATATGTATATACATATACATATATTGTGGCAGACAGGTATGATTTATGCTGCAGCAAGATAGAATTGCTACTGCCCTCCTTTGGGGCAGTGGCATCATTAGAAACAAGAGCAGTTCACAGCATAATTTCAACACGCTTTCAAATAAGCAATTAAAATAAAAAAATAAAAAAAAATAAATAAATAAAAATTTAAAAATATTATAAATTGGTTTGCGATTTTGGGAATACTTCCAATCAAAAAGTACCACTTCAAAATATTTTAATTATACTTTTTTAACTTGGGAACTGTACTTTTACAATGACGAGTTTTGGTTGGGTTGGGTTGGGCCAAGATACAATTACAAAAATAACAGCAATATATATTTATATAGATATATATATATAGAAATGTTTTTGGCGTATATTTTTTTTTAATTGCTCAAATTACATTTTGAGGACAATTGAAGATGTGGGCACTTCGGATTTTGTTGGTGTGGCGTGTCCCTTCCGCCCCCTAAGATGTTATCAACAATTCGTGTGGAACATTTGTGTAGGCTTATGAGTCGTACCACTTGTGGGCGCCGCCACCCAATTTGAAGAGATGAGCTGAGGATTAGAGCAAAAATAGACTAGGCTGCAAAAATGAGGGGCAGGCGAGCAATAAAGACTTGCATGCAACACGAGAAAATGTTGAGAAATATGTACATGCACCATTTGATTCTTAGCATGACACACATATTTTCAGTGCATATTTTCGTACAAATTGTGGCGCGTTGTCTGCATATGAAGGGGTCCTAGGGAAGGGGAAGGGGAAGGGGAAGGGGAAAGTTGGAAGTGTGAATTACTTGCACATAGAAGTACTTGTCGAAGGTGAAGAGCTGCCAGTAGCAGAAGAAGCCAGCACAACTGTACCTGCTGCCTGCCCCATCAGGCTTGTATCCGCTGGCAGCCGACGTGGCACGTGCTCTGACTGTTGAAGATGGCGCTTTAGCGCATTCCTCAGACGATGGTCATAAAAAGCCAGGCAAGCATTAAACATGCCCACAAATTAGAGGTGCATTTGGGACTATAAGAACACACGTGTGCGTGTCTGTGTGTGTGTTTGTGTGTGTTTGTGTGTGTTTGTGTGTGTTTGTGTGTGTTTGTGTGTGTTTGTGTGTGTGCATGTTGTGGCTGACTGTCATGCAACAAACTTGAAACCGCCAAAAGACAAGAAAGACTTACAACATTTTGATGCACATTTGCAAAGAGAGTCTGTCGCCCAGCAGCGATTTTCAAGCTTTTTAATGGTTTTCCATGCAAATGAATGAATTTCGCTTCCAGATGTCGTTTGTGGCAGCAGCAACAACAACAACATCAGCTGCATGTCAACTACATTATTTCATTTAGATTTCATACATTTCATATAAATATTCTCACATTTATTGTCAAGCATTCAAGCAATTCAACGTTAAAGCTTTAACTATTTGCAGTATTTAAGTTGAGCAACATAAAAAAACAATTTTTCTAATTACACGTTTCAAGAATTTGTTAGAAGTAACATAATCCATTTGGTAATTATTATTAGCCAACACATTTAATTATTCACTTCAACACAGACTGAATATGGCACATTTATCGATTTATTCGAAGCAAGAACTCAGAATTTGTGTGAATGTGAGTTGTGGTAAATATTTACAAATTGCTGATATGCAATTAAATATTCAAATAGCCGTAATGGAAAAGGATACTATTGACAGGGCACTTAAATAAATAAATAAACACGCCGCTCCTCGCAACTGTTGAAGTAAACATTAATAAATAAATAGACAAACAGACAGACAACTTACACAGTTTAACGTTAATATGTGTATAATGAGTGCAACACATGGATGTCTCCATTTATCTAAATAATTGCAATTAACATTATGTCAACAAATAGTATGTGGCACAGTGTGGAATTGCCACAGTAATCATAACAACTGGCCACAAATGGAATTGAATTTCCAATTGGAATTGGAGCTGAATATACAATAATTAATTTGATAGTTATGGCTTCAACTATGTATTTACGTGATTCACTTATCTTATATATCCAACTGACATTTGACATGAGTTGTTCTTAATGCTCTTCACACATTTGCCCAATTAATAATTAAGTGTGAGGCAATAACAAACATGAATTATAATTAAATCAACACAGAATGTTTTTGTTAAGCGTGTTTAATTAAATATACATAAATACTTTGAAGCTTGCATTTATTTATTAGCAATTTATTGAGACGACAAACACAATCAATTAACAATAAATAGGTTAAAATTCTTACATTTTGCTACAGATTTGAAATAGCTTTGAATCAATCAAGTTTTTTTCTATTTAAATTGTGCTTTAAATTGCGACTTGTTATTAAGTTATTGATATATATTTAATTTGTAATTAATACAAATTTCACTAACAAATTGTGTACTACAATTGCAACTTTAAGTTTGCACTTTTTAATATGCAAATTTGATATATTTTTGAGGGGGGTTACTAAATATTTCGAGGGATATTAAGTTCAGTTTTTGAAGCAACTTGGCTGATGAATCTTTAGCCAACGTAGGTGGTGCGGAGCAGGGCAAAGAATTGGTACGACATGCTGATGACCTTCATGAACGTGTTAAACGAGATGGGCGGAAATGTGGGTGGTCGTATTGAGACCGGCTTCTGGCTACGCATTATAACACAACGCATGATCTGATTGTACTTGGAGCCACAGCCGAGCCAACTGTGATTGAAGGCCGCGTCGCCAATGCGCGAACTCTGCGAATATAAAAAATATATAATATTAATATTTATATTGGCATTAATATTGAGCAAGACGCACCGAGGATATCATCTCATCGCCATAGAAGCACACCACAAACACCTGCACCAGCGATGCGGTGAAGAAGATGAAATATAGCACAATATCCTCCACATTCGAAGCGGTGATCTGAAAGCCAGCAAAGCAAATGACCAAAGATGCCGCAATGAAATTCCACAGGATTGTAACGCTGAAGATGTTGTTCACCTCCTCACTGATTCTGCAATAAAATATATTAATTCAGATCTGCACCTAATCAAAATTCTAATCATATATAGCTTATTATTTAAATAATAAAAAAAAAATAGAGTTTAAATATTAAGAAATAAGATTTAGATTAAATTAAATGTAAATAAATAAATTCATAAATATTATGACACAAATTGTTGCCATGAAAATGGACAAACGAGAAATATATAATAAATTCAGTTTGCTTATTTCTATCAGTTGAATCTACATCTCAACAGAGGCAAACTTACTCCAAGATGCGGGAATGATAAGCCACAAAGTTCTGGGCAAAGTTGAGGTTTTCTTTCTCGGTGTGGGCAGAGCCATCGTAGGTCTCCAGCGTGTCGGCCAAGTAGTTAAAGTGCATGGTCAGCTGGGTGATTATGGTGATGAGGAGTAGATCGACGCACACGTAGGAGACACCAGCCACATAGGCACAATGGGACAATCCCCAGTAGGTCATCCAATAGACAGTTAAGTTCGCTTCGGCATCGTAGGGAAACAGGATGAGAAAGCCAAAGTTGCGCTCAAATTTCTCTATGCCCATCCAATAATATCGAATTGTCGATCTGATTGCCGGATAGAAGCTGAAAGATGATGTGTACGTCATGCAGATTCCCGTAAATAGCCACATGACGCGTGTCATGTTGGTTTTATAGTAGGACATGCGATATTGCAGCTGCTTCTCTTTGGTCAACGGAAAGATCTCGCACAGATCGTCCAGAACTTGAATCAATCCCTTCCGATTCACCGTCATGCCGAACTGCTTGAGATCGGACATGAAACTGAAGCCAATGCAGGGCGCCACAGCCGTCGCCTCCAGCAGTGTCGTCGTCGACGTGATGTGCACCATGAAATAGGCAATCTCACCCACAACATACGCATTGAAGTTGAGGAAGCCGAGCACCAAATACAGGCGCAACAAATAGCGGCGCCATCGTTTGGGGTCCCGCGACGCATACAGATCCTCGCCAATCGTCTTGTAAAATCTCATCGGAAAGCGTGTCAGATCCTCAAAGGTGTAAACATCTCGTTGCTCACTTTTGCGCCAGAACATTGTGCCGAGTGCCGCGTGCCACTTGTCTGTCATTGACATGCCACCAAGTGGGCACACGGCTTTTATAGCTGCGACATCAGCCAACTGCAGCCATGTTGCATGAGCATTCAATACTCATGAGGGAAGCCAGGCAGTTGGACACGACTCCTCACCACTCCTGCTCGTCCTGCCAGCCAATGCTTACCCAATTTAGCAATTATCGACACCTGCTTGGATCACTCGCATGAAATTTTTGTGCTGCTTTTAACGCCTAAAATATTTAACATATTCATTTTATTTTGTCCATCAATTAATAAAGTTGCCATTTCAATTTTCATATTAAAGTAAGAAAAAGCAAAATCTGGTGAATAAAAATGCGACGACATTCTCAAATTCCATAGCATAGAAAATATAGTATAAAATTTAGAAATCGTTCCAAAAATTAATTAATATTAATCTGTAAGTTCTGAAAATTGTGTCATATGTCACAATTTATTGTTGGTTGAAAATTAGTAAAATACGCACAAATTAAATATTTTTTTTTGAAAACAGAAAATTATGTATAATTAACCACAAATGTTAGTTATTATTATTTATATTACAATTACAGTGATCAACCAATAAA
Organism: Drosophila demipolita; assembly: GCA_035042405.1. Taxonomy (NCBI): domain Eukaryota; kingdom Metazoa; phylum Arthropoda; class Insecta; order Diptera; family Drosophilidae; genus Drosophila; species Drosophila demipolita. The sequence continues at coordinate 2,161,783 of JAWNLI010000476.1, read as the reverse complement.
TCAGTTAAGAAAACATTACATTTGAAGTTTTTGAAATGGTATCGAAATCGCATTGCCAAAATCATAAAAGGCGTCTTTCAGAACAAAAAACATGCTGATGGAAATGAAATCAATGGTGAGTCCGCGAAAAGATAATGTTTATAGAAAATACCCGACACGAGTGTCTAACACACTTGACTAATGTTTGGTCGTTGGTGATGGGGAAGGGGGGGGGGTGTCTTTGAAACATCAAAGTGTTTTGTGGAAAATCCGCCCGGCAGCGATTTGGCAGAGATGATTGCGGTTGTCAGTCAAAGTTTTCATCTAGCCAAATATCTTAATTTGTTAACGGCTTGCTTGGGTGGTTGACGGTTTTGGCGGTTATTTGAATTGGCTTCGAGAGTGGCGAGCACATTTTGATGTTCACGCGCTGGAAAAGTTCACTTGGAAATCGTTTCAATTATTCATTGGGAATTCGGCTCAAAGGCGAAAAACTCACTTGACTGACTTTCTAACTGCAAGGAATTATGTATTTACGCACTTACCACAATCTTTACGCACCAATTGCATTTAGATATAATCACAGAAATGTTTTCAATTTATCGATAACAATTATCGATAACGATGTGTAAAGCAGCCGAATATATTGTAGTAGTATTAATAAATGTGCAATACATTTAAAAATTAATTAACAGCGAGTCAGAAAAATTTCAATTAATTAGTAAACTCCATAATGTAAATATATTTGTGAAGAGGTCGGAAGAGGAGAGAGAGCGAACTAGATCGAACTACCATATCATATATAATTGCTATTGGAACGATCGATCTGTAATGCTCATTTGTGGTTAGGTAAATGTACTTATAATTTTGTTTATTACCATCATTTTAATACTGAATTGATTAATTTAATTAACTGCTTAACATTTAACTCAATTGGAACTGTTGAAGCGGACAGAGACGAACTGTGCAACGGGCTGGCAGCCCTAAGGCACTGTTGTTTGCCTTTCTGTCTGTCTGCCTGTCAGTCTGTATGTCAATTACAGTTTCATATTTACTTTCATATTTTGCTTTCTTCAATACTGTTGTTGTTATATTTGTTTACATTGTCTATTTGTTTTCATAATGGCAACGTTTCATTTTGCGCATGAAGTAATTTTCATAAATTGCGCATATTGTTGATTTGACCCTGTATTTTTTTTCTTGTTTTGTTTTGTGTTGTTATTTCGCTAGATGCTTGCAATTTTTTATTAAGTGTGCAAAAGTGAAGAGCAGATAAAAAAAAAAACATGCATTTACCCCGCATGTGGAAGGTCTGTAGAAATGTTAATGTTTTTCTGTTTGTAATAATTCCCACAAATGATTAACTTATCCATGATTGCCATTTTGACGCAGCGCATAAACGTTTCCAATTGCATTTGTAATTACAAATGGCAAATCAATTAATTAACTACATATTTGGGTCTTATGTTAATCCCCGATAACAATCAGTGAACAATCGTGCAAAGCGATTGGCCCATCTCAAGCATAAGTTGACTTATGCATAATTACGCAAATGAATAGACGAATATCCTCTAATCACCTGTAACACCTGCTAATAGTCCTTTGATTTAGTTGGCTGTGCAAATTGCTTTACTCGATATTTATTTCTCAGCTGCAGAGTTACCTGCTGGGACTAAACAAACTGATTAAATGGACCTAAATTCTTATTTACTTATTTCTTTAGTTAATGTCAACTAAAGTCAATCAATATAAAAAATATCAAAAAAAAAAGTAATAAATTTAATTAAATAAATATAAATAAATAAATTATTATTTTTGCAAGCAGGTTTAGCTTTTGATAATAATCTGCTTCACTTCTACATTTATCTAATGAAACATTTCACATTTTATATTCCAAATCAGAAGATATAATTCAACTTAGGAATAAATTTAAAAACTGGCCAAACTATTGTCCGATACTAATAATTTTTTTCTAATATCACATCAGAATATTCCAGTCAGTTAAAAAAAAAAAAAGCTGTTGAAACAGATTTAGAATTTGTATCGAAATTTATTTCTGTTTCACACAATTTTAAAGCTGGATTCAGCAAATCTGTGTGGTAAGTTTGCTCCAGTTGCAGCTTTAGTTGCTGCTTCGATTGGGCTTCATTTCACAAATCACATTCACATTCTTTCATGTGAATTATTTGAATTTTCTTAAAGAGAATCGTTCCATTGTTGGTTGACCGTAGCAATGCAAATAGTATTTTTTTTTTTTTTTTGCGGCATTTAATCAACAGAATCTATGCCGCACTTGAACCGACGACTGTCCACGGCGAGGCAGGCAAGAAATATCTTTTGCATTTTACTTTTCCATTATCCCTTTTTTTCATGTTCAGTTTTGAAACTATAAAGGACCCTCAGAGGCTCTGTTCACCTGTTCAACTGTTCACCATTGTGTTAAGTTTCAAAGAATCCACTCCCTGCCTGCCACGCCTGCCACTCTGCCTCGGCCTGCAAGGCTTCCGCTTGCCCCGTCTTCCCTTATTTTGTTATGCAAAGAAAGACTTTTTGTGATGTACGCTTACATAAATCGGAGGACTTGTGTTTTGCTCCAAAAGTCTTCACAATTGTACATTAGCACTCTATTCGATTTTTTGCAATAATAGATTTAAGAAAATAAATAGTTATTGAAATACCATAACAATAAATGTATATTTACAAAAATTACAAAACAGATGATATGCTAAAAAAAAATATTAAGCCACCTTTTCCGTATCATTTATAAACCTTAATTGGTGCGCTAAATCTTTCAAAATCGTTAGTTCTTTATTATGCAACATTCGTAAACGTTTTACTGGCAGTTGCTAATATTATCCTCAAGAGGAACAAATTCTTTAGAGAGAAGCTAAAAATATGTTTTTTCGATTATAAATATTTCTATATTTAATGATTTGCCAGATATACTAAAAAATTTTAAAAATATACTCAAAAATGATTTGACTAGAAGATTGAATTATTTTTAATATATTAATTAATTAATATATATTTTTGGAATTCAGTTCTCAAAACTAAACAAATATTGTTGTATAAATAAAATAAATATTTACATATATTATTGAATTATTTTTAATATATATTTTTGGGAATTTAGTTCTCAAAATTAAACCAATATTGTTATATAAATAAAATAATTATTTGCATATTGAATATAAAATGATAAACATTAATAATACAAAAAACCCGATGCAAGTTTTATCTTCAATATTTAATTGTAGTTATTATTTAGGCAAGAGCATTACCAAATCTGATATTCCGCATATGAATCATATATTTGATTTGCATATATATTTGGCTGAACTGCTAACTGTATGTAAATTGGTTGGTTGGTGCCAAGCCAAGATATGCAAACTCATAGAAGTCATCTCCCAACTGGATGCACACTTTTTATGCGCAGCCCTCGATTAGGAATGGCCAGTGCGTGGGTGGGACGGGGGCGGTGGGAGGAAAGCCTGCAGAGGCGAAACACTTTTTGTGTAGTCCTTCAAATTCTTCGCCATTGCCTGCAGCAACAACACAATACACACAACTTTCACACCCACACACACACATACACACAAAGATCACAAGAAAATAAATGTAGTGCAACAAAAGAATGTTGTGCAGCAAATTGATTTTGTTTTTATTTATTTTTTTTTTTGCATATTGAACTAATACAAGTAAAGCAACGCAAGGAAGCTCATTTAATGCACAATTTGCCATGAGAGAGAAAGATAGAGAGTGCGTGATGGTGGAGGGGGGGGGGGGGTGGAAGAGAAAGGAGATGCGTACATCCCTCTTAACGGTAATACAAAGAAGCAGCAGGAAAATTCACTTAACTAACGCCAAAGTGCCGGCTAAAGGAAATGGCAAATGAAATCAAATGGCTGACTGGCCATATCCGTCGCATTTAATCTACAGCAAATTGTGGCAACTGAACACACACACACACACACACACACACACACGCACACACACGCACTTCACTCGCTGGTTATTGACGCTCAATGCCATCAGCAAGGCAATCATCCAATCAACAACTCTCTCAACTCTGCTCAGCCTGCTCAGCTGCAATTGTTCCGCCTCAAGTCCACGACATAACTGTAAATGTTTGCAATTTATTGTTACTGCCCCAATGACGATTGACACACACATGCACACTCACACACACACACGACTCCATGTCCCAACTGCAATTAGGCTTTGTGCAACGTTGGATTACACTGAACGCAAAAAGCATAATTTTCATATTATTTTCATATTTATTTAAAATTCAATAATTAATTAATATTTAAAATTTAATTCAGTTTAAAATGTATATATTGTTGTTTTCTAAACAATAACAATTAACTATTGTTTGCAAAATCCTAAATATATCATAATAATTCGATTAGCTTAATTCGCATTCTTAAAAAAGTTATTCGATTTTTGTCATTTTGAAGACGACTTTTTTTCAGCCACTTTTCAGGCACTTCAGAAAAATGCGACAAAAAAAAATGGAATAAATTTGTTATTAAATTGATTTCGATTTGTTGAAAGTTAAGTGGCGCGTTCGCATTTGTGCAACAAATATGAAAAGAATGCGACACGCGACTGGACATCGGACTCCGGGTTTTAATGGAGTGTGTGCAGTCCTCATTGATGGCCAATTGATTGGCGTGCTTTGAGGCATGCAACATCAGCAGCAGCAGCAGGACGAAACTACAATTTGAAATCAATAATGAAGTCATCATCGGAATGAATAGGTTACTTGCAACCTGCTGCCACCTGCTGCCACTTTCCAGCCCAGTCAGCCATAATGTAATAGCCATCAAATTTCATAAGAGTTCGCAGTTAACTGCTGTCATACAGCACAACTGAAAATCTGCCACTTGTGGCAGCCAACTGTTAACGTCTTCTACTTGCATCTCCACACACACAACACACACTCATCCAAAAAAAAAAAACAAAGCTCGCATCTATAGCAATTCCTGGCCACAGCTAAGGGAATGCGAGTAGCACTGGGACTGAGAATTGGCCATGAGACTGCCAATGGAGAGCAAGAGGAGTGCGGAGGGCGGGCGGGCAGCAGGCAGCAGGCAGCAAACGGCACTCATCAGTCTGACAAAAGCATGCAAAAACTTTGTTGCAAAGCACTTAACAACACATGCAACTTGCACAGGCGACAAAAGTTGGCACAATTGAATTTCTATTTTATTTTGAATTTATTTAATTTTATTACTTGTTTTATTTTGTTGCATAATATGTATAAAAATAAATTGAGTCTGCTGCTTCAAGTTAAAAATAAATAATTAAAATAATATACAAAATACAGGAAAAATAATAATATTTTGATTAATTGCATAATATGTGTAAATAAATTGAGTCTGCTGCTTCAAGTTAAAAATAAATAATTAAAATAATATACAAAATACAGGAAAAATAATAATATTTTGATTAATTGCATAATATGTGTAAATAAATTGAGTCTGCTGCTTCAAGTTAAAAATAAATAATTAAAATAATATACAAAATACAGGAAAAATAATAATATTTTGATTAATTGCATAATATGTGTAAATAAATTGAGTCTGCTGCTTCAAGTTAAAAATAAATAATTAAAATAATATACAAAATACAGGAAAAATAATAATATTTTGATTAATTGCATAATATGTGTAAATAAATTGAGTCTGCTGCTTCAAGCTAAAAGTAAAATACAAAATTAATTTGACAATTTTGCCGTCTCTGCTGCACACAGATTAACACTGGCAATTTTGTCTGTCCATGTGTGTGTGTGTGTGTGTGTATGTGTGTGTGTTTGTATTGTGCATTGTGCATTGTTTGGTGAGTCCTTTCCGCATATATTTGAAATAAAGTTACGACAAGTTGCACTCAATTTTAAACATTTACTGTCAGCGCGGTGGCAAACCAAGTCTATTTGCAGCTCCCCATTTCTCTTGCCCCTTGCTCCCTTTCTCCTTATCTCTGTCTCTCCCTCTCTCTCCCTCTCTCTGTCTCTTTCTCTGTCTCTTTCTTTGTCTTTGTCTCTCTATGCCTCTATGCCGCGTCCGTCCGCTGAGGCAACCATAAAGCCGAGTGCCACAAACTAACAATGTGTGCTTGAACACACAAACATACACACATACATGCATACATACATACACACATGAGGGATATCTATGACACACTTATGTACATCTGTGCAGGTAACCAGAGAATGTCAACCAACAAAAACTATGTCAGAACATCGCCGCGGATGCAGTGAAAACAAAAGCGAGCATCGCATAAAAAAATCTTGAAATGAATACCTGCAACTGTTGTGGGCGTTTTGTGCAGCGTGTCCTTTGCCACCCAATCACACCCACCTACACTGTGAAAAAGAGACCTGCTTTCCGAAGCATATTCACATTGTGTCCAAACATTTTTCAGCAGGCTTCAACAACCTTTTTCAATTTCTCCAAAACTAAAGTAGTAAAAATAAAAATGTTGAAATCTATTTTTCAAAGCATATGACAAAAAATAAATATGTAAATTATTTGTATAAAAGAATATTAATTATTAAATATTATTAGTATTGATACAAAATTTCAATTTTTCGTTCAAAACATAATAAAACCTTCTTTGAGGAAGACATTTTTGTTCTTAAGACAATTTCATTAACAAAAAAGAAAAATAAAAAAAATCTTTACACATTTTTTTTTTACACATTTCGTTTGATTATTTAAACGTAATCAAAAATTATTATTATTTTGAGTGTAACTCAGGAAATCTTATTTATCTTATTAACTCTCAGTTAGCTGCAAATTGGTTTGGTTTCGTGAGCGAAGTTTCACTTTTGATTTGCCAAAGTTTTCATGTCCATTCGAATTTTCATTTTCAGTGCAGCTGCCACACAGTGTGGCAAAAAAAAGCACTGTTGCTTGTGCCGCAGATAAGCTGCAGCTCTGAGCCCTGAGCCGTATTTCCATTTGCATATGGAATTACATGCGTGTGAAATTTTTCCACACACAAACACACTGCGAGAAATACATGTTTTGTGGCTGGCAGCCAGTTGTCAGCGCATTAGGTTGTCACGTGGCAACAGCCAGGTGGCAGCTGCATTTTTATTTCCCGCTTTTGTGAATCATCTGCCCATAAATCAGATGGCTATTAAAATAGACATCGCTCCAATTGCTGCAGACATTTATACAGTTAACAGCTTCTCCATCCAAGACTTACACGCCCATTCCCACGCCCACTCCCACCTCTCCCTTTGGATTTTGATTGCCACACACTTTTCCCATCGAATTAAGTTTTTCTATCGACTAAATTTTGACTTTGATTTGTTTGTTTAATGTTTCATAAAACTTTTCCTAATTTAATTTTAGCCATGTCGAACTAATAAATCCAACTTTTTTTGCCTTTTTTCCAGCATTTAAGTAAAATGTAAAACAGATGCTGTTTTTGACAATTGCATTTTTCAATTACGTTTTTATTAGGTTTGATTTCAAAAACAAATCGTGTTTGCTCGAATTGATTTAATTAATTTTCATGCAGTGCATTTTTAGCTGGAGAATTGAATTTCTCGCATTTTTTTTTTAAATTTTTTTTAAAATAATTTGACGAATTTGCTTTAATCAAAGTTGAAATTTCTTGAATTAAAATTGTATAAAAGTTTAAATTGCCAGAAAATTCTCTGGTTAATTTTTAAACTTTCATCATTTTCATTAATTTCAATTTTTATCGAGCTTAATTCATAGACATTTTTTCTTGTTCCGTCACTCTCTCTCTCTCTCTCTCTCTCACACTCTCTTTCTTTCTATCTATCTCTCTCTCTCTCTCCATCTTTATATCCTTTTCTCATTTTCTCAACTAACAATTTCAGTTAGATATTATTTTTATGCTTGGTTCACATTTACATTTCACAAATATAAAATTTCTTACATTTTCTTTAACAACTTCTTTAAATTAAATCAACAATTTATAATTTTAAATTAATTTTTTCGTAATTTACTTTTATTATTTTTAATTTTATTTATTGTTACTTTAACTTTTCTATATACATTAAATTTTGGGGCACTTTATTTTGTGTACGAAAAGCAAAAAGAACATTCCCCAAAAACGAATTTCAATTGTATAAAATATGCAAATAATATTTGAATTATTCATATAAATTAGCTTTGCTTAAAATGATAAAGATTTTAATTTGTGTCACATCCAAATCCAAAAGTGTTTTTTTTTTTTGCCAGTTTGCAAATGACGCAAATTGGCCACAAGCTGAGCCAACTTCAACTTCATCTTTAACCCAAAAATATTCTCTGGTCTTCAGTCTGAGCGTTGATTTGGCTTTTTATTATGGGATTAATTAGCTTTAAATTTATTTAGCTTGCTTTTGCCGCATTTGTTTTGATTTATTTTTACCCCACTAATAATGGGCGAAAAGGGGAGAAAACATAGCCGACTTCGTATGGTATATATATTTATATACATATACATATGCTTGATCAGCATCCAAACTCGATATCAGAGTCGGAATTCAATTTACAAGTTTTCATATACCGATTACGATAACGATAAATAATTCAGTTGTAAAGTTTTCGGTATCCAAATTCATGCAGAATATTTAAAATCAAACAAAATTCATTTTAATTATTAATTTTAATAAATCAGCAAGTCTCTCTACATAAAATCTACAGGCTACAGGGTATCTGCCAGCTGAGCAGTCGAGCAATACAAGTTCTCATATTCCGATAACGATAAATGATTCAGTTGTAAAGTTATCGCTTTCCAAATTCACACAGAATATTTCAATTCAAACAAAAATCACATATTTTGCAATAATCAATTTTATTATGGAATTAAATAGTATCAACAAGTCTGTCATATATATAAAAACTGTCTACAGGGTATCTGCCAGTCGAGCAGTTTTGTGTTAAGCTGCATATTTTGATTAAAAGTTTCTGCTGGTTTTGGCTTTCAATTTTGGTTTGGGTTTGTTTTTGATGCTGGTGCTGAAATTTGGATTTTTGGTTGCAATGGCAAACAAATTGCTGTTGTTGTGGTTGTTGTTGTTGTTGTTGTTGTTGCCTGGCTTGGCAAACAAAGAAGCACACAAGTTGTGTATAATACATTGCCGGCCAAGTTTTATTGGCCAGATAAGCAAAGTTTAGTCAAGCCAATTGCCAAAGATGTCTAAATAAAATGCCACAAATTTGAGAGTTGCACATTTTAGTGGCAAGTAATTTGACCGTGGTCATCATCTGAGCAGATCGGAGCACTATATCAATTAGCTGGCCAGCTGCAACAATCGATTTGACTTCACCTCAGCCGTTGCACTTGGTATCCAATCAGCAGATTGCTGCAAAAAAGGGCTGCAGAAGTTGGGCGTGGTCGCAAAGAGCAACAGCAATGGCAGCAGCAGAAGCAGCAGCAGAAGCAGCAACAGCAACAGCAGCAGCAACAGCAGCCACATAAATGTTGTAAGCTGTTGTGAATTATGGTAATGAATGTCAGCGCAAGACTTCCGGCCAGGCCAAATGTCTTTCTTTCCCCGGGGGGGTTCTCCTGCGGCAGCTTATGCTATTTTATGGAAAAGTGAACGTTTCAAAGGTTGGCGGAAGGGCGTAAGGGATTGGTGCGGAGGGGGGGGGGAGGGGTTGGCGTTGGGGTTGTTGCACCCCTTTTGTTCTTGACAGCCAACGGAAATGCAACGTTTTAGCTGCATGCGAAGCATAATTGACAAACGATTACAATGACACGCAAAGACAAGAAAAAGAGGCCAACTGAGAGAAAGAGACAGAGATACACAGAGAGAGAGAGAGAGTGTGTGTGAGAGAGAGAGAGACAATCCCGTGTATAACTCTTCTATCATTTCCCAGTTGGGAAGGGAGCGAAGCTTTCCTTTGTGATTTATTTTTTGGCATTGTTGCATTGCCATTTTGCAACCTGCTCGTTGCAAATTGGACACCAGTTGATGGAGCGTTCAGCGTGAGGCAACTTGTCGCAATGCAGCTGTTGCTTCAAAATCCGCACCCCCACCTGCCCTTCTCAACACTTACTGTGCTCCTGGTTGTCGTCCTCAAGCACTTCAGTTAATTTTTGCTTTTAAAATCCTTTTGAAAATGATTTCAACGTTGTTTGCATAAAATACAATTTACAACAAAAAAAGCTCGACTACGATATACCCTGAACCCAGTTGCTAAATATATTCCAATTTTATTGACGTATTTCCTTTAAACCCATTTTTAATATATTTCAATATTTTTGAGCTTTTGTTGTGCTTTCAAAATAAGTATTTTGAGCAGCAGACAAATATTTATGCAAAACGATTAATAAAATTTTATTTTGTCGATTAATATTTACACATATATTGTAGTTTTTTAAGTTAAATTTCTCTGCATTCTGCAACAAATATTAAATATAACTGAAAATCAGAATCTCCGTTTGGCTGTTTGTTTAAGCCAACAATTGGGAAATTTTGGTTTTGGTTTTGTGAATTTGATGAGGCGACTGACTGCATTAACTATGCACAGTGCACTCTGAGGCAATCAGGCAATCAGGGGCAAGTTATCAATTAATGTTGCAAGCACCATTTGCTTCCAATTACAACGCATGACATCAATTCCATTGCCCAGTAAGTGTGGCATTAGCCACTGCCTTGAGGCAGAATCTTATCGTTTGCTGAAGTGTCGGAATACTTGCAGCCTATTGCAAATTTCTGTGTGTTGCACTTAGCAACGGTTGCAGCTCATGTTGTGCTTGCAACCAAATTATTGCAACTGGCACTTTGTCAAGTGTGGTTTATTTGACTACATTCCACTTCCCATCAACCGAAAGTCTATTTATGCATGAGTGTGTGTGTGCTTGTGTGTGCGTATGTGTGAGTGTGTTTTCACCTGAATTATCAAAGTAAGATAGAAAACAATGGCAAATTCTATTTATGCATTATGATAACAAAACAGGGCAATTGTCATTTGAATAAATCAGTACTTTCACTTGTATATACACACACACATATATATATATATATATATATATATATACATATATATATATTTATATTTATGCTTACAATGGACAAATCAGCACTTGTATCAATTCAGAGCTATTCAAATTGAATTAGGCATCAAACAACGGTTATAAAACGGTTAAATAATAACGGTAATGATAATGTGTTTAATTTTCCTATTATCTCTACCAACATCAACTCGATATTTATCTTTTGAACTAATTATCCATTTTAGTCATAGTTAGTATAGTTTCATACTATAAATTAATGAAAAAAACTGTTGAATTGTTAACATTAAAGCAATTTATCAAATGATCAACAATATATATATTTTTATATATATTTGTTGCTCATCCTCATTCTGCTGCAACTGCTACTCAGGTGGTGTCAGAAGGACAACGGCTGCCCATCGATGTTTACACGCCACCAAATGTGGCAAGTGTCATTTGTGTTTTGCATTTTTATTGCTGTTGTCCTTCCAATCGACAATTCAGTTTTGAATAAAGCAACAAACCCAAAATTCAATTGAAACAAAAAACATTTTCCATTTGTTTATTTTGCAATAAGAATTTTGCATAAATTTTGTTGTCTGCTTCATTTCCAGTTGATTGAGTCTGCTTTTTTTTATTTTTATTATTTATTATTGTTATTATTATTTATGTATAAAATTTGCATATATAGATTAAAGACAATAAAAAGAGACAATTCGTAAGTAAGCTTTTAGTATTTTATTGTAAAACTATTAATTTATTTTGTTACAAAATTGCACTTAAAATGCTTTTCAATTTAATGCATGTAAATTTAATGGAAAATGTTTTCATCATTTTTGTTTTACAAAGCGATTTAGATTAAAATTGTGTTTATCATCTTTTTCTCTCTTTTTTTTTGTTTGTATTTTTTTTTTTGTATTTTTTGCCTTACTTTTGCCATGTGTTGCAATATACCCAATCAAATTGGAAATTGGAACAGGTTATGCTGAAGTTGGACCAACGCAATTTGTAGACGATAGCTAAAACTATCGATACAAATCGATTGTTGATTGTAAAACCACATTTGCGCACAGATAAAACATTTTGATTTATAAGGAATATAATTTAATATCAGACTATACCTAGGGTAATTCGTAGTCGAGCCTTCTCGACTACAGCATTCTTACGTGCTCGCCATAAGCGCAGAAAGGATAACAAAGCCGTGTGTAAAGCTTTAGACTTGCTCATACACTCAGCGAAACAAAAGTCCGAATTTATGCCGTAATTTTCTTAAAACAATAATTACTTATTTTAAGCATGAAATTCTTAAAACAGACAATTTTACCAAAATTAAAATTCATTAGTTGAAATCAACTCTTAACTTGGCACTTCTTGGAAATAATTACAAAAGCTATATTTTAAGAAATCGCATTTCAATTATTTGTACAAACATTTTTATATATATTTATTTATTTATGTTCACATTTGTTTATTTTATAGTGTACTTTTTTGGCAACTAAGTTTCAACTTTTTTAATAAAATTAAATATATAATTGCAAACAAACAAGGAAACAAATTAGTTTGTTCATAAATAATTTGAAAATTTTGTTAGCGCATTATATAATTAACTACTAAAACTGCATTAACTTTTTTAATGTATGCTGAATTGCATTTAACTTTTGGGCTTACGAGCATTTTGCATTAAGCACTTAGCGCACTTTTTCTTCTGTTTTGATTTAAACGGATGCTTTCAATCTGGTCCAAAGCAGTTGAGTGCTGTTAGCTTGGCTTTGACTGGAGCTGAGCAGAGTTGGCTCCTTTTGATGGATGCTCTGCTACGCTCATGTGGCACGTTGCTAGCGTGTGGCAGAATCAATTGATACGTATCAATGACGCATCGCTTCAAGTGTCAGCTTACGTGCGACTGGACAATGAATCGGCCATGCGGAAATTCGGATCACACGTGACTAAATCAACCAACTGCAACACCTGCAACCTGCCACTGACCCTTTCAACAAACATTTGCATCACCCACCCCCCCCCCCCCCCTCCACCATCGTATCACACATTTGTTTGATCTGCTGATTTGCTAGATTTGGCCAAGTTTTTGTCAAGCGTTATTTTTTAATTATCATATGTTAAAAGCCGTTAGAATGCTGCTCGTGGAAACCACTCGACTAGCAACTACCCTGCACACTGCCTTTAAATAAAAAAAAATAGACTTGCTGTGGATAGTTTGTTCAATATGCAAACAATTTTTAATGATACACAAAAAGTTTGAAAATCCCCCCAAAATGCAATGTTTTAAGTTGAAGCTGCGAATATTAATAATTATATATTTTTTTTATAGTTATTTACAAAGTCAGCTTTTGCTTTGCAGAGATGTGTTTCCAAGCAACGGATTTTTAGAATTACCAACTTGTTTTAGTATTTTTTTTTTAAAAATGCTCACAAATGCTAAACATTGTGTGAAATTCGTTAAATTCGCAGCTCTCCCAAAGGTAGGCAACAATTTTTGGCTGATGTATTTTCGCAGTGCTTTTGCAGGGCACACACACATACACACGCACACAGGCAGAACGCATTTAACTTGTTGCGCTTGTTTTAAAAACATTTGATGCGCTGCTTTGTCATGTTGATTTTTCTCTCCCTTTTTTTTTTTGGTCGTTATTGTTGTAGTAAGTGGAAAATATCCACTGTGTAAACGGTACTTGAATAAATGCTTCTACGAACTCCATTCACAGTTAATGCAGAGTTGCAAATAGCATCCATATCTGCTACAGATATGTAAATTTTATTAACGGTTCTGCATACCAAAAACAATATTATTATATATATATACATTGATGTATATATATATTTTTAATTTTATTTGATTGCCTCTTTTTGCTCCGTTTGTGAATTGTTCTGTGTGTTTCTTGTAGGTAATTAACTGAAATAGCTTTAACAAAGTTCCATGCTGCGCTTTATAAAAGGAGCATACCATGTGTGTGTGTGTGTGTGTGTGTGTGTGTGTATGTGTGTGGAGCCGCCGCAGCGTATAAAAAGTTTTAATTGGCAGGCGACGAAGTTGACCTGCCCTCTGGCGAAAGCCGCGGGAAGAGAGAGAGAGACGGAGAAAGAGAGAGAGAGAGAGAGACACTCACACGAACACAAGCACAATAGCATTTTTAAAGTGCATTTTTTATATGAACAACCACAAAGTCACACTCACAAAATAGCTCAACTGTCTTTGTATTTGCATTCAGAGTCGCGATGAAAATACTTTTGGCTGAACTATCACAAATAAAACAAACAAGCAGAACTCCTCCACTTGAGAGAGTTCGCTGCGGGGACCCCGCGTTTTTGCATGTGTGTGTGTGTGAGTGTGTGTATTTTTATAAATATTAATTAGCAACTTCGTTTATCTTTGCCGATTTAAATATAACTTTTTTTTTTCTTTTAAATATAAACATTAATCTTATAAATATTTCTTATTATATCATTTTAAATTAATTTTTAATACTATTAATAATTTAATCTTAATATTTGTTTAAAAAAAATCTAAAGCTGTTAAAAACTATATTTATATTGAAAATATTACAATTTTCATAGTCAACTTTTATCGAAATATATCGATATTGGCGAAACGAATGAGATTATCGATCATCGAATTGATGATAAACTTGATCTGCGCAATCTGGTGAAGAACATATTTAGTTGATGGGCTTGGAGACGCCTTCGTCTTTATAATACCCGTTTAATCTTATTCAAATCCCTGCTGGGTATACAAATTATATTAAAGTGCTCTCAGTCAAGGGCCACAAAATGCAATCCAAAAAATAAAATTAACTATCCAATTGCAGTGCTTTTAAAATGTAATTAAAGGATAAGACCAAAATGACTATATAAGAGCCTACTTAGTGGTTTCAGCTACAAAATATTACATTTATTCACAATGAGATAACCTATGGTTAACAATATTGCGCATTTTATACTCGGGTGGTAAAAACATATATATATATATTTATTACAATAATAAATTTTTATTAAGTATATATAATAAAACACTAATGAATAAAATAAAAAGGAGTTTTTAAATGACTTGCGACTACTATATCATATAGTTGGAATACTTTTAATGAAATTAAGATTTCTTGTTACATTTTTAAAATAATCAAAAACAATCAACACAAATCAGTGGATTTTTTTTAATATGAACATTTTTAGCTCCCTTTTTGAGAAGAAGAAGCCTTCTCTTTCAACTTTTTTAATAAATAAACAAAATTAAATAAATTTGAAAACAAACATGGAATCAAATTAGCTTATTCATTAATAAATTCAAATTTTGTAGACACACTATTTAATTAACTACTAAAACTGCATTAACTTTTTTAATATATGCTGAATTGCATTTAACTTTTGGGCTTACGAGCATTTTGCATTAAGCCCTTAGCGCACTTTTTTTTACTTCAAGGGAAGTTTTTAATCTATTCAAAATTTAGTTGAGTGTTTTTAGTTCAGCTTGAGTCAAGCTGCGCAGAGTTACATTTTGAGTTGAGTGCGTCACGCAGGTCAGCATCTGTTGCTCAACAGTGGTACGCTATGCGCATCCAGAGTCCGGAATTTGAACATTGAGCCAATGAATCTTCAATAGCTGGAGTGAATATGTCAATTGGATGTGAGAACAAAATATTTGATAAATTGTTAAGGCAACAACAATTTATATAAACATTTTGAAATATGGTTGCAGGTTGCAGGTAACGTCTAGAGATTGTGAGCCACTGTGCTGCCACGTGAATGTTAACAGTGCCATTTTGAGTTAGCATTAACATTGAGTGGTGTCTCACACATGCCGAACACTCAGTTTTTGAGTGTAACATTGGCCATGTGAAGTTAACATTTCAATGACTTTAACAGTCTTATGTTAAGCACAAGTCACTCGACGGCCGCTAGCGTTGCTGATTATGATTTCGTTTCTGGTTGCGTTCGCAGTTTGTTTTGTGCGCGCGTTCTGAACGGTAGTGATTGCTGCGAGAGTCGTCGTCATAATTGCCGCCGTCGTTGTTGGCGTAGTCGTACTTCGTGCGAAAGCAGATCCAAAGCGAAGCTGGTAAAAAAAACGTTTCTCTCATGTGTGTTGTGTTTGTATGTGTGTTAGCTTGCGCGTCGATCGGCAGCGCGCAATGATCTTTCAATATTTTTGTTGGTTTTTTTTTTTGTTGTTTCGTGTTTGTTTCTGTGTTTTTATATTTACACACATTTTTGTGCATTTTTGAATTTTTTGATGCATGAACTGCAAATGAAGAATGATGAAAACAAATTATAAACAACAATCTCAACTGAATTGTATATTTAACCATTTATTATCTCTATAAGCATTTATATTTTTGTGTGTGTGTTACTGCTTGTGGGATCGAGAAGAGTTTCAAGCGAAAAATTGCACATTAAAACGAGTTCTTGCAACCAGTCTCACAACAAAGAGCCAAAAGAAAAGGGTTCAGCTAAAGCAGCAAGGCATAAAAGAAGAGGAAGCCGAAGCCAAAGACGAAGACAGAATTCCCATTAAGCAAGCGCTGGCTGAGCAGCTGGCTTTGGTTGCGCTGTGATCTGTCATCAACTCCGCTCTCTCACACACTCTACGCTCTCTCTGCTGGTACCTGTGTGCAGGTGTGCGAGTGCGTGTGTGTGTGCGTGAGTGAATGAGTGCGAATGACGGCACAAAGCGTAGTATAAGATCAAAGTGACGTTAGCATTTGTTTTGCTTTTGCCTTCTGCTTCTGCTGCTGACCCGCCGATCCCTCTCTCTCTCACTCACTCGCTCACGATCAACCTCTCATTTTGTTGTTGTTTGTTTGTTGTCCATTGCAGGCACTTAAAATGGCAGCAGCAGCGAAAATGCTCAACAAATTGAACAAATAAAATAAAAACAACAACTACTGCCAATTGCACATCCAAGAAACTTTTCAAATAGAAAATTATAACAAACTCAAAAGAAATAAAAACAAACTACTCAAAGAAGACAAACGACTACAACAGCAAAAACTACACCAACAACTGGCGCAAATGAAGCAAGGGCAGCGACGATCGTCATCGTCGTCGCTGCGTCGCGTCAACGAAAAACCAGCAGCAGCACCACCACCAAAAAGAAGACCAAAAACGGCAGCAGCTCAGCTTAGAATGCTGCCGACGTCGTCGCCGCCGCCTCTGCTGCTTGTACTACTGGTCGGCTTTGCCGCATTTGGCTGGCACAGCTGCTCATGTTACGCGGGTAAGTTCTCTCTTCTTCTTCTTCTTCTTCAACTTCTTAGCGTTTGCATGCTCACATTTCTTCCACTTATTCTGTTTCTCTTGTTGCTGCCTTTGCTTTGTTTTTTTTTGTTTTTTCGTTTCGTTTGGGTTTTTTTTGGTACAAGTACAAAACAAACAGCCCGTGGGAACTTTTATGGGTGATTGCAAAGCGTAGCAAAAAATGTAGCCAAACCAAAGAGCAGGATTTTTTTCTGTTGCACAATTAATAGTAACAGTCAGTGGGAATTGGGAGTGAGCTGCCTTTTTGCTATTTAAATCGTATTTTTTGTTCTGTTTTGTGCTGCTTTGTAGTTGCGTTGTATGCGCCTTTTACTCGTTAACACTGCTGCGCATTCAACAATTGTTTGACTTGTTCGTTCGTTCGTTCTTATCTAAGTTAATCAAACAAACTGACTGATTCACACGTGTTCCAAAAATGGACTACTTAATACACAATTACAAATAGACATGTAAACAAATGCAGCCAGGAAATGTTAAAAATACTTTTATAATTGCTGTGAATCAAATGTGGAAATATGCAGGGCAAATAGCAAGAAAACAGATTTCAGGACATATTTCATAGGAAGAACATAATGCATATATTTTCCTCTCGTTTGGTACGGCAGAAGTAAAATAATCAAGCGTATTGAATAGATTCTTGCATTTAATATGTAAGTTTTGGATATTCAAATTATGCTGACTTATTCTGAACTCCCCGCTATGTACTTTTATATTCGACACTCGTTTTAAGCATTATTCATAAATGTTATGGTTGCCTTTATCGAGTTTCCACTTTACCCAAACGACTTCTCAGTAACGAGAATGTAAATTCAACACCTTGCCGCTGATATTCTACACAGAATCCAAACAAACAGACAGCGACAATTCTAAAGTAACCATCTCTCTTTGACTTTCAAAGATGGTGTGTGTGTGTGTTGCCATGTGAGTGTGTCAATAACGGCAATGACAACACAAAAGTTAGACGAGCCGACATCAAACGCACGAGAACATTTCCAATGTGTAATGCGCAACCGAATAAACAGAAATAGGAAGAAAAGAAACGGGAGAAGGAGAATCAACAGCAGGGCGAGTATCAGATAAGAAGACGAAAAGTTTGTCCTAAAATCCACTCTGCTTGCAATCGAATTATGTCTAATGAAAATTAAGGGAAAGAAGCAAAAGTGTTTTGACTAAGAGCAAAGTGCATCTTTGTCATTTATATTTTAAAATAAACAAAGCAACTAGTGAACAAATATTGAACAATATTCTTTAATTGAATTAATTTTAAACTTTTAAAAGCATAAAATTAAATTTAACGCTATTATGATAACCAAAAAATTTCGAAACTTTATCTAGTAAAAGTTGAAAAGCATACATATGAAAAAATTAATATTTTATATTTGCTTTTAACTAAAAGTAAAATTTTAAACAACAGCAACAATTTAATAGTTGAATTTAATAGTTGAATTTAATAGTTGATAATCGACCCAATAATGTATCGTAAGTTTGTTCAGGAAAAGAGTACAAAAATTAATGAATTTATAAATATATTGTTAAAAACTCTTAATGCCTTTGAAATAAAGGTACAATTTGGTAACAACAGGAACAGGAATTATGCTTTCAGAACTTTAAATTAGTTACTTTGAAATTGATATTTGGCCCAAAATGTTGCAGCTGCTGCTCAATTACCTGCCTGCCGGGCTTAAAGGCTTAGCAAATCTTAGCGCACCTGGCTAATTGGGTGTTGTCAACTGTGTTTTGCCTTTCATAGTCAGCGCTGATAATGATGTTCCCGAAGCTAAAGTGGTAAATTGCTGTTGGGCTATGTCCGTTCAAATATATGTTCCAATTGGATTGCTGGCAAATCGATATTTGCCTTAGTTTTTTCGCGTATGTGTTTAATGTTTGAATTAAGAGTGAAGTCAACTAACTAATTTGTTTGGTTAGATTATAGATAATTAGCTTAAGCATTTTAAATAAGCTTTGCCTCGCATTTTAATCGTTCGGAAAATGCGTGTGCAATATTAAATGCAATAATTAATGCAACATAATGTTTGTTAATGAATTGCATTTAAATAAATCGCCATACATGCATCTGTAATCACAAATATTTTTTTGAGCATTGACAATGCTTGATTAATGAAATTAAATTGCTTTGGAAAGTTTCATTAATTATAATTTATTTAATTAATTTCATTTGATTTATAAGACACGTTGTTATTTATTATTTGTGTCTTGCCAAAATCTCATTCAATTTATAATTAAAACTAATCATTAATTGTTGTTACCAACACACATAACACATACATAATTGCCCAATTATTGACTTTGATGTGTTACAAATCTCAAATATCATCCAAATATTCCGAATAGCAATTCTCAAAAATCAATTTTCAATTTGGAAAAAGCAAACACATCTCTCCATCTCACTCTAACTGTAAGGTTTTAATTATGTTATCATTATTCAATTATTTTTTGCTAATCTCAGCTGACTAAATATTCTCAATTATTGAATAATTCCATTCGAAATATTGTTGCATGTTGATGTTGACAGAGATGTTTTCATCGTGAACAAACGAATAAAATCTTCGATGCCACATTTTCATATAAGTTATTTAAATACTCGATTGTTATTAATAATTATTAGAAAGTATTTATTAATCGTATAATTTGCATTTGCATTTAAGCACCCTGATCAGAAAATGAATTAAATGCTCGACTTGAGATTTCCTGACACGGAGTTGCCCAGCATTATATTGAATCGATTGTAATTATGACTAATTAGTTATTAATAAAAATCTATAAGAACTTCAATTTTTACTAAATTGGCTGATCAAGAATATATATATATATATATATATAGATACTTCAGTCTGTTGCACACAACTGTTGCCCCACTGCATTTAACCAACCCATTCAACCATCCATCAACAGCAGCGTCAATAATTAACTTTTTCAATATTTTGCATTTATATTGCGTATTTATTTCGAATTTTTCTTTCTTATGGCTATGGTTCAAAATAAAACGAGTTTCAGATTGAAGAAAAATCGTCATACTTATTGACAAAGGTCAATTGACGCTTTGCTGGCCTTGTTGCATTCTGGATGAAAACTGCTGATGACTAAAATCCACAAAAAATAAACAATATAAAAATGTTTTAACCGTTTCACGTCTTCCTCTAGTTGGCTAATTAGTGCAATTACTGTGCAACTTAAGTTAGCCAATTGGACCAAAGTTTGTCTGCACATTTGGCCACCTGTTTGTTTGTTCCTCCGCTGCTCGCCTCCGCTTTTTGGCTAAATCGAACTAATGAAGGCGCCCAAATTTGTTTGTGCAGCTGTTTTTTGTTGCTGTCAGTTTTTTAAATTTCCTGGCTGTTTGTTTCATGTGAATTTTTCCCATACAAAGAACACACATCTCAGATTACACAAAAAAAAACAATTGTGCACCAAGTTTTTAATAAATTTGGAGGTTGTTCATTTTACGAATTTTTGTTGAGCTCTTTAAATATTTGTGGACCTGCCAGAAATTGGAGCATTCAAAAGATTAACAAACGATTTATATACATTAATTCAAGAATTCTTCTATCTCTGATAACGTTTCGTTAATGGATTTGATTCAGATCAGATAATGGTCTTTTCAGATATCAATCGAAAATTCTTTGAATGACTTTAATATTTGCTGTGCTGGGCAGTTTTCCGACAGCTTAATTAAAAATGATCTGTTTGTATTTGGCTGGTTTTGGATGTTTTTTTTTTTGTATTCAATTTATATTTATTTATTTAATGGAACGGAAATGCACGAAAATGCATAAATGATTAATTCCTTTCAATTTAGTAGCGAATTACTCACTTTTTGCACACCAGCGAATTTAATTCGGATAACTCAATGCAAATTAAATTGGGCAAATTTAGCAATGATTGAATTTTAATTTGCTGTCTTTAAAAAAATTAAAAAATTAATTACTTGATGGCTGTTTGCAAGTGTTTAACAAATGTTTAGATAGGCTATGGTTAATCCCAATCATTGCGTCCTGTCAGATTTCATTATACAAAAGTAAAATTTTCGATTTCTTTTATCTAGTGTAAAAGTCGACATTATGTGAAGTTCTTTGATTTTAGTTAGCGCTGCTTTGGGCCAGCTTTGGGCGTGTCTAAAAACTGTTTTATTTCTTTTGTTGGCTGACAACAAATCGCAATGCACAGGACTGGACAAGCAGGACCCCTGTCCAAAATATTACAGCTAATTACAGATTTAATTGATCGATTGGAATGGATCGAACGGAGTAATGAACGATGCATTTGAGGCCCCAAAGCGAATTATATTGTTATGTTTGGTTTGGTTGGGTTTGGTATGCTTGTGTTTGGCCCGTTATTTGGCTCATTAGATAAATCACACTTTTAGTTGTTGGCTTTCGCTGTGTTTGTATTAGCCACACAAATTGGTTGACCTACAAAATGCAATAAAGCCTCTCTTTCACAGTGGTTCAAAAATACAAAGAATAAAATAAAAAAAAGTAAATTAAAAGTAAATACAAAATTAACTATAAATGATGGAATAAATCATTTTGATTGCTATAGATATATATCGATAGATGTCACTTTAAGCCATTTGCTCAATTTCTTTAAACTCATAACTCTTGCCACATGTGGTGCGCCTTTGTTGCATTATTGTAATGCGTTGTTTTCATTGTATAAACGCATTCCACATTTCATGCAACATCAGCAGCATAAATAACAACCATAACAATAACATTAACAGTTATGCGCTGCGAGATGAGCCCAGATGCCCCAAGTTGTTACCACCAATGTTGCAGGACGCAAAATATGTAAAAAAGGGTTCGCAGGCAAACACGTTGCGCCGGCAAGAGACAAAAATCAGCTGGCGGTCGACAATTCGAAGTCAGCCCAATTACAACACAGCTTCGGAATGAGTACACATGTGTGGCATGGTGGCATGGTTGCATGGTGGCATGGTGGCATGTGTGGCATGCAAATCATTGCCCTGGCTGTGTTATGGGCCCTGGTTGACCCTTTAAATGATTCTGTTTTATGGCTTCACTCGCTTTACTTATGCGCATTGCAGCTGATTTTTACCAATAAAAAACCAGTAAGAATCGAGTCGAGCAGAGAAATATATAATATTTTTGTGATTATTTGATTCAAATTGAAATAATCGCAAATCGATTTTTATCGATTGTAGTAGTCACTCGACGCTGCCTAGCTATCGATCGAGATTTTATAAACGCCTTGTGTGCTAGGATATTTATCATTAGGCGATCTAATTAAAAGCGTTGCAAGCCGTAGCTAATAAATTAGATGGCAAGTGGCAAGTGGCAAATGGCAACAAAATGCGCATAAATTGTTGCATGTGCCATGTCAAGCAGATATCATAAAACACGCTAACACCAGCCAAGCAGCAACATGGTGGCAAGGTCTTGGGTGGCACGTTGACAGCTTGGCAGGTGGGTGTCAGGTGAAAGCAGCAGCAAAATGTTGCATCTCTCAGTATTGGCTAAAAAAAAAGTGGTCACACAAAATACCGCTGCGACTGCCCTGCCACGGCTGATGTTGCGGCCAAAGAAATAAAACGCTACATTAAACAACGCTGTCAACGCAGTTGTTGTTGTTGTGGCAGTTGCAGTTGCAGTGTTGTTGCTGATGTTGCTGGTCCACCGGGTCGCGACTCGTGCGACAACTGAAGCGCTCAAGTGTTGGTTGCTCGGCTCAGAAAGCTGCACAGCTCGCGATGTGTACTTAAGACATACACAGCAAGAAAAAAGTAGCTGGTAGCTGCTAGTAGAAAACATCAGCAACAATAAGAAAAAATATATATATATATTCTTGATCAGTATAAACAATAGAGTCGATTTAGCAGAGCTACGTTCTCAAAAATGTGGCATATAATCGAGTTCATTTAATGTTATCGATAAATATCGAAAAACGTAATATTGTTCAGCTGTCAAATAAGCAACCGAAATCTATATTTAATTCTTTTATTTATTTATTTCATTTAAATTTTAACTACAATTTTGAGAAGATTGTATTTTTATAGTCCTATTTTTTTTTGCGAAGTGTAAGATAGAAAGCGTGGGGAATAAATCGCGAATAAGGAATAAAGAAGCAGACACAAGGGCCACACACACACACACACACACACACACACACACACACACACACACACACACACACACACACACACACACACACAAACACAGCCACAAAGTGAGCAACTTCAAATGACTAACTGGCCACCTGCCCCAAAGTAAATGATGAGTAACGGCGTGGTTAGGCGCGGGAGTGGGGAACTGGGATAGGGGGTTTGTGTTGTTGTTGCAGTGCTATTGTTGTTGTCGTTTTAGCTGGAGCATATTTAATATTTAACAGCGCCTGCTGTAATATGCAACTGGCCCACGACTAGCTGCAGGCAATGCAACTATGTGTTAGAGTGTGTGTGTGTGTGTGTGTGAGTGTGTGTGTGTGTGTGAGTGTGTGTGTGTGCAAGTGGAGGTAATTGTAGAAAGGCATGCTCAGATTCAAGTACACTTTTAAGTTGATAAGGCGTGCAACAGAATACCAAATATGTGCATAATAAATTAGCCAGCCAAGCGCACTGGAAAATGAGCAAAGCCAAAGCAGTCCGAGACTCCTTTCAAAACACCTCCTTCACTCCTTTACCCCCCCCCCCCCCCACACCACGCTACCTTCACAATATATTACCAATAGATTCCAGCAGCTCCAACAAAAAGTGGGCGTGTCACAGGCTATAAATAAAACAAAAAAATAAAAGAAGTTGCCAAAGGTGTTTGAAATGCTTTCCAAGCTAGAAATCCATCGATTCGACTGTAAAATGTGCTCAGCTCGAATTTGGAATTTAATTTGTTTAATAAGAGGAAATAACAAAAAAAAAAAGTACTATGATTTTTAATTAGATTTTCTCTCATGTCAAAAGCATTTCCATTTTGTTTGTAAACTACAAAATAATCCACAAATTACACAAATTACAAATTAAAAAAAAAAGAGAGAGAAAAAAACAATACAATTAGCGCATTATTTTATGTAATTAATTAAATAAAAATTAAACACAAATATTAATTAAACGAATTCAGTTTTTCATTCCGATTGATGTTGCATGCAACAAATGAGAATGAAATAAATATATTGCGAATATTAATATTAATCGTTTTTTGAGTGCCACAAAAAACCGGGCTTAAACTATTTGGAGCGTTTGCAGGTGCCAAACAGTTAGCCAAAGTTGGCGCATTGCATGCTCGTTTATCTAAACGAATATGACCAGTGTGCCACATGCTGCAACAACAACAACAACAACAGCAGCAGTTGCAGCTGCAGCAATGTGAGTGACCGGTGAGTGGCGGTCAGTTGTCAGTGGTAAGAGGTAAAAAACAGTAGGGCAATATCGGGCCATGTTGTACGTGCCACACTCTCTCTCTCTATGTGTGTGGCATGCAACTAAAACTAAAGCAAGCATAGAGAGCGAAAAAGGCAGTTAGTAGAAAAAGTGTAAATGCTGGCCATAATCAGAGTTTGTTAAGTTTGTTGACCACGTTTTGTGTTTACCTAGTTGGAAGCGTGAGTTGCTCCCAGAAGTACAACTAATTCACGTTTTTAGTAGAAACGAATTATATATAAAAATAACGCTCATTACTCAAAAATATTTAGTAAAAATAACCTTTTAATTTTGTGAAATATTTTTTCAATTCATTTAAATTTTTCTCGCAATGCTGCTGAGCCAAAAGCAAAGCTGGAAAATTGCTGCCATGTTCAAGCCAGTATTCGGCTGCGAATATGCAAAATTAGATTTCACAAAAAGAAAAACCAAAAAGAAACTAAAACCAAGAATTGTTAAGGCGTTTTTTTATGGCCAACTGGCTGTTTCAACTGGGCAGCCAATGGCCGGAAATGACTAAATGGTAGCTGCACAGTGGAAAGACTGTAGAAATGTCGCCAGCACGCACGCATATAGAAACATACACACACGCACACACACACACACACGCACACACACACGCACACACACACGCACACACACATACACACAACTAACATGTACACATGACAGTTATTGCTTGAACTGCGTCAATTTGCACCTGGACAGAAGTTTTTTTTTTTGAGAGAGATTTTTTTGTTAGCGTTGCACTCCCCCTGTCGAGCACACCCGACTCGTCGAACATGCTTGCTCGCCCAGTTGTTAGGATTTTCGAATAAATTTTGTTGGATAGCTATGGCTGGGAGCAGCTTATGCAAATGCGCCGCAAGGTAAACGAGGCAAGTTTGGCTGGTAGCCAGCGGGCCCATTGTATGCTTGTTTGGCCTTGATCAGAGCCAGTCGCTGGTCAGTGCTTCTCTCTGTCTCTCTCTGTCTTATTGCAGTCTTTCAATCAGTCAGTCAGTCAGTCAGTCAGTCAGTCAGTCAGTCAGCCAATCACTCAGTTGAGTTGAGCAGTTCTGTGTGCCCCTTTCTGACATATTAATTACAACAAAAGAGAAATGAATTTTTTGCAAGAAATAACAGCAACAACAGCAGCAGCAGCAGCAGCAGCAGCAGCAAACGCAGCTCAGCAATTTGTTGCATACACTCAGAAAAATAAATAGACTCGAATTGATAACTTAGCAGCGAAACTGAGCAGCGGAATCTGCATTTAATTTTTAAGAAAATAGAAACACAAAACATTAAATCTGAAAATTTACACATTTATTTTTCTCAGTGTGTGCAGTACTCAATATTTCAGCAACAAATTTGTACATTTTTTTGTAGTATTTTCTTGTTGTTGCCAAGTTTTTTGTTGTTGATTTTGTTGTTGGCATGCTGGAATTTTGTTGGCGTGCGCTGTAAGCGCATTTGTTGCCTAATAAATGCTAAATATTTGCCACAACAAGAACAACAACAACCAACATGTCCATATATTTATGACTACAATAAAAAACAACAACATTTTCTGATTGCTGTTTTTTATTGGTGATCTTGCGTTTAATTACTTTTCCACACATTTTCCACGCATTTTCCACGTATTTTCCGGGTATTTTCCAGTATTTCATTTTGTGGCAAGTAGCACAATGCAAAATAAAATGCGCCCCTATCAGAAAAACAACAAAACATTTATCAATTTGTGCACAAAGTTCTCGAGAAAACTTGCAAATACCCTCGAGTCGCAGTTGGCCAAGTTAGTTTCAGTTACAGTTAATTGTCGCGTTTTAGACCAGTTAATACATATTGTGGCATTGCACGCATTACAAATATAAATATCAGTATACCATTTGCAGATCAGGCCTATTTCAAAAATATCGATTAATATCGATAGGCACAATTATGTAGAAATAGCCAGGAAATTATTGTTTATTATTGATCTGTACAAATTTTAATTTTAGCTAAATTCGAACAGAACAATAACCATAATAATACCCGATGAGAGTTTCCTCAAGCTATTCCCAGTTAATTTATTAACCTACAAGCAGAAGAAGAAGAAGCAGCACTTATCGCTTACCACTTTTAACTTAACTTGGCAAACTACTTAAAAAAAAAGGGAGAACATTTCTTACAATTGGTGTCATTGTTGTTTGTTTGTTGCTTTCTGCTATTGTTTGTTGTTGTTGGTTGTTGCTTGTTTATTCTTTTTACGATTAGTTGTTGGTCGACGGGGCGTTGTGCAATGCCTTGAAGACCTTATCTGGCCTAGACCCCTCCCGCCCTTCCTCCATCGAAATCCGCGCCCAGAAACAGAATAATGTCAACACGCACAGACAAAGACAAAAAGACATAAAGACAGACAGATAATGATAGGCCATGTTCCATGCATAATAATTATAATGACCCGATTCGACAAGAATAAACAAGCAAAAGCAACTGCTGCTTATCACTTTATCAGTGATTGTACCTGTAATTTGATCTACCCCGCAAGCATTCAATGTGGAGTTGATTGTGCTGATAACTGCACTTATCGATAATTATCGATATCGCAATGGATTGCTTAAATTAGGTGTGAGACTGATTAACTTTGTATGTAGATTATTTAATGTAAATGCAATTAGAAATTATAATTACCTGCTAATGTTACCAATAATATGCAAAATTTAAAAAAAATAAGCTTTTTAAGGATCAAATTAATGTTCTTTAACTTTCAATAGTTTGATAAATGTTGATCATATAAATGCCAAAATATAAATATTAAAATAAATAAAAAATAATCGACTAATAAATTTTGTACAGGGTATTTTCCCTCCTTATACAATCGTATTTCCGGTGTTTTGCTTCCACATTGCGCAGTTAATTTGCGTCATGTGCGACAAAACGTTGAACATGGGCTTTATTTCTGCTTTTGCTTATCTTTTACCAAAATGCTTAATTCTATTATTGATGTGGTTCTTGTTGTTGTTGTGGTTCTTGTTGTTGTTGTGGTTCTTGTTGTTGTTGTTGTTGGGCCCATATTGGCCCCATCAGGGCCTTCAGTTGTTTCACTGTGGCAAATCGATCATGAAATGTTGCCGGGCGATTAGTTTTTGGTTGTTCTTTCGAAGCCCGAAATGTGGGCCAAAATGAATTGGCCGCTCTTGTAGGCCCTGTCAGAGTTGGGCTCTCCGCAATGCCAATCGCATGAATCATGCCTGTTGATCTCTAGTCTCTCTCGCACTCTGCGGGACTGAGTCATTGGCTGTAGCTAAGTGCAGGCGCCGCCTGCTTTAGCCAGCTTTGCGCTTTACCATAAACAAGAAACGGAAATGTAAACGACGAAGAAAGAAAACACAGAAAAAAAAAAGAAAAAAAACAAATAAAGCCAATTCGATTGGAATTATTAATGATTTCTCACTCTTTCTCTTTCTTTCTCCTTTTCATTCATTTAAGTGTTTATTTTGTTATGCAAAGCGACACCTATAGTCCATTATTCGCATAATAATTCCATCATTTTCATATTTGTTGGCATTTTATCATTCAAATACTTTTCATAATAAATTTATCCGCAGTGAGCCGATTGAATTTTTGATTATTCACACGTTGCATAAACTGCCAGCTCAATTCATATATTAAATATCTGTAATAAACTTAAATTAATCGAACAATTATTGTGACTGGTAGTTGCTGGTGAAAATCAAATTACAATTTGAACATGCGTCATTCAGTCAAGTTGCAACACATCTGTGATTTATATTTATTTTATTATTATTTTCTTAACATGTTTTTGCAATTTCTGAGCATTGTTATCAGAGAAGTTTCTCTTAAATGGAATTAGTTTCACATGCAAAACAAGTTTTCTTCACCTCCTAATCGACGGACATTCTCGGAAAAGGCTTACGCATAGCAATACATAATAAAATAAATATTTGTATGCGTCATCAATGTGATTTTATTTATTAATTCAGCTGCTTTACAATCGACTTGTTGTGGTCACAAGCAGATTATCCATTCAATTTGATTTTTCATTTGAAACCAAATCCAATCTCGACTCGCTAATTGAGTGAAAAAATATAATCGAATCCAGTCGCCAATTTGAAATGCATATGTTTCTCTGTCCGCAGGCATTTTGCAAAATTATTCGGGAAAAAATGAAAAGCAGCAGAATAAATGCATTGGTGTCAAAAGTTAAATAAACAATTTATTTTTTTTATATTTATTTTCTCAAAATTCAAAATTAATTATTATCGATGAATTTCTGGCGCTTGTGGCATATATGCATTTGTTGCATTCTATTTTTATTTTCATTCCGGACGTTTTTTGCTTATCTCCTTCTACCTTTGTCGTTGTTTTCTGCTTTAACTTACCTGTGTTTGACAGACGGACATCTTTGGAAATAGAATTCGGAAATAGCATTCGTATATAGTTGACAACACTACTCTTTCTCTCTCTCTCTCTCTCTCTCCCTCTCTCTATATCCTTGATAATAGATTTGCTCTCTTTCTTCTTCTTGTCTAAAACGTGGGACGAACAGAAGCTGTCTGCAACAAACAAACAAACTCTGACAAATACTGAGCTCATCCCCCCTTCTATTAACGGTAGCAATTTTTGTTGCGACCCCTTTTATTATTGAGTTATTTCAGTTATTTTGTAGTTTGCGTGCGCAGCTTTGGAACGTTTGTCATTTGGTGTGGAATGCAAATGGCACGTAGCCCCCACCACCTTCTCATTGGTGGTCCCGGTCGACCACACTCCTCCTCCTCCTTCGACGTGAACACTATAATCGGCATGTTCCACATTTCTTAAT
Organism: Drosophila demipolita; assembly: GCA_035042405.1. Taxonomy (NCBI): domain Eukaryota; kingdom Metazoa; phylum Arthropoda; class Insecta; order Diptera; family Drosophilidae; genus Drosophila; species Drosophila demipolita. The sequence continues at coordinate 2,132,366 of JAWNLI010000476.1, read as the reverse complement.
CTCCAAGTCGGTTTTAGAGCAGACGTTTTTGTATTTATTTCGGTTTCGGCTCGTTGCGTCAATTGCATAAGTGTGTGTGTCTGTTTGTGTTTGACTTGACACTTGTGTTGTTGTTCTTCAATATCTTTGTCTCTTCCTCTCCTTGCTGTTACTCGTATTGTTTAGGATTTTGCCTAATATTTTTGGAGACCCCACTATCTCCCTCGCCATTATACGCTATTATTATTATAACTTCTTAATTTGAGTGTGGTATGTTTATTTACTTTTGCTTCATTTTCTTTTCTTGACTGCACTTACATCATTATGTGGCCAAGTACATTGTGTAAAAATATATATATATATATGAATGTGTGTGTTGTGTAAAAATTATGTTGTTCAACTCTTTTGTGCCATTTTGTGTATGCACCGTTACAGTAGTAACAACAACAACAACAACAACAGAAGCAGTTCCCACACTCCCGACACCCACACTCCTTTCCAACAAAAAAAAATGTTTGTATTCTCCTTTTATTCTGTTCTGTTTTGTTTTGTTCTGTTCAGTTGCGCTTTATGTCATTGAGTTTGAGTTTTCGCTGCTTCTGTCGGTTTGTCTGTCTATCTCTCTGCCTGCCTCCTCCACATCTTCTTAATGAATTTGACATAAATTACAAGCATCACACTCATACACATACGCACTTTGCTGACTTTTGTCCGGTTTGGCAAAAGACTCTCGCAGACTCTGGCGTTTGGCATTCTGGCAAACACAGTCTATGCCAATGTTTGCTTTCACCCATTTGCTTTTGCGTTTTTTTATGTGTGTGTGCGTGACTCCTAGCTAGCTAGTGGCAGTATAGGGATTGTGATATTCTCGCTTGTCATCGAAATATGCAGAAGCCAAAATGAAGACTGTATATTTAACTCTAGAATGAACAATCTGAAATGCACTTTTTGATCCTTAGTTTATATGCGATAGAATTTTTGAATTTTTGCCAGTATAATTTTGAAACAGTAAAAAAGTTATGATTTGAAGTGAAGCTCGTCTACTAACTGTTTGCTTAAACTGTTTGCTTAACTGTGATAGTTGATAGCATGCACTGTTAACAGGTCTTTTGTTGTGTTTTAGAAAATCGACAATGAGCAAAGGCAAATTTTTACAAAAATGTGTGTGTGTGTGTGTTCCCTGCATATGTGTGTATGTCGATAATTATCTGCATAGAATAGAGTCGCCCCATTCTGTGGCATTTGTGGGAACTTTGTGACAGCAACCCGAATCCCGGGTTTTTGTTTTTTTGGCATCGTTCATAATCAACTTTCTGAAGGCTTATAAATTATGTGACCTGCCCTTAATTGTGACTGGCATTTTTTGGACTATTCCACTTGGTTTCCCCCTCTCGATTCACTTCTTGTAGTTGTTGTTGTGCACCAAACAGTGGGTGGGGGAGTAGTTGAGGCTATCTTTGGTGTCTTCTCCATTGTCTTGTGCACTGAACCAACTGTTGTTTGCATGCGAGGGCGTGGCCATCATCAGACCATCATCATCATTATAATCATTAATGCTAGCGGTGATTTTTGTTTTGTTTCTCTCTGTGAAAGCCTCGTCTCATTTATTTCTTTATTTATTTATTTTATTTTGTTTTATTTTTTTTTTTTTTGCACACCTTTTAAATTTTTAATGCTGTATATTTTGCGTTTTGCTTTCTAATAAGCACCATCAAATTTTCATTTCTTTCTGTATTACTTCATCTCTATTTACTTACATTTATTTTTCGTTGCTTTTGTGTTTTCTTTTCACCGTTAATGATAGGCTCAATTGCAAACATTTGCCTATTAAGTACAATTCAAATTGAAATTGTGTTATGCTTCGCACCCCACGCTTCCCCCACCTACCCCTTTCTTACTATACCTCACTCGTTTGAAACGATAATAAATGAAATGTAACTAACTAACGGCGCTTTAATTGTGTGAGGTGCAAGGGAAAGTGGTTGGGCGGGGAAGGGAATAATAGCTTTGTGGGTGCAAATACAAAGAAAATATATAAGCAAGCTGTAAAAGGTAATGTTTTTTAAGCGTTTTTTTTTTAAATGTTTTTCAATAAAGGACTGTTGTTGCTTTTGAAATTAAATTATTTTTCGTTTTCATCGCATTTAATTTCGCTGTCAACAAAAACCAAAAAAATCTAAAAAGATACAATTTTCGAGAGATTTTCACTTTCAAATTAGTTTAATATAACTGGTTGATTTCGTTTATTTTATATTTAATGTCAACTAAAGTCAATCGACACAAAAAAATAAAAAGTAATAATTGAATTAAATTCAATTAAAAATGAGATTTAAAATTATATAGAACAGATTGCACATTACGATTGTTTAGCTGTTCATTGATTATTCTTGATTAACTTCACCGGAAATTGTTATTCGCTTGGTGGCAAAGTGGCCAGGTGCTTGGCGAACTAAGTTTGACAAGTAATTTGTTTGGGTAGAATGCCTGCAGCAGAACCTGATGCTCAAAGTAACTGAAACTGAAACTGACGCTGATACGGACTGACTGATCGCCCACTGGTTTGCCAGTGCCACGCCCATTTGAAGCAAGTAGTGCGTTAACTAAATGCGTTCCTTGGGGCGCCTATTAAAATTGCTTGTTTGTTTGTTTGTTTTGTTGTGCTTTGTTATGTTTCTTCTTCGTTTTATGCTCGACAAGTTGCCTCGCGTATAATTTCTATTTGTGCTTTCTTATTGCTTACTTGCTGTGGTTGCCATCTTTTCTGCGGCTTTCATTCAGAATGTGAGTGCCTTTAATTATAATTTTTAATTTCTTCTCATTCCCATTTTCTTGTCCCTTTGCACTTGCTGCTGCCCGCAAACGCATTTTATGTGCATTTTCTGTTTTTGCGCCATTGCGCAAATATTTATTTTGCATAACGGTTTGCCTATTACAAACAGACACACACACAGCCAGAGCGACTTATGTTTGTCTCTCTCTGTTCCTCCCCTTTATCCATCACTTCTCGATGACCTTTTCCAATTAATTTTTTATATATATTTCTCCCCTTTAATACACTTGTTAAAAAGAAATGCACATCAAGATGTTTTGGAAGACTTTATTTTTACATATACACACACACACACATGCATACACTCTCAAACACACACACTCACTCAAATAATCAGTTTCACTTCTATTTTATTATATTTTATTCTGGCATCGCTTCTGTTTCGCTTATCTGCTACACAGTTCCAAGGAATTGCTTTGGACCATGTTCCAGTTGACCTTTTTTGTTCTTGTTTTTCGTTTTTCGTTTCCTTAACTTAACTTTAACATGTTTTGGCATTATGTTCTTGGAATTCGCTGCCAATTGAGCTCATGAGAATATTCCCCTTATACAGAAATGGAAAACAATATACATGAAAATTCGCAGAGCGTTTTGATCAACATTTAATTTAATTTCATTCAGTTGCTCAATTTGTTTTAGCTATTTAGCTGTTGGAAAACATTATAACGAAGATCAACAGCTGGGGACTTAAAATTTTGAATATAAGGTGTCGTATACAGTAAACATTGATCAATTATTTATGAACTGTAAGAAAACCAAAATCGTATTACATTTATTTAATGCTGCACTTAAAGGCTTCCGGGTATTCCCCTTCTTTTTACATCATTTTTTGTTTTTGCAATTTAAATTTAAGCTTTTTTAAAACAGAACCTTTTTTTGTAGCAGTTTCGTTTTTTAGCATGCATTTTTAAAGCTTAGCCAAATTACAAGCCGCAAAGTTCTTGTGCAATTTTCCTTGGGCATACTTTTATTTTGTTATAAATAGAAAATATGAACAGACAACGAGAACAGCAGCAAAAGGCAGCAAAGTTGACGTTGCCTCAGTTGCTTAACTGAGCATCAATTAAAAATGTTGCGCCTCATTAATTATATTTATATATACATATATAAATATATATATATATAAGTCTTGCTCGTTGTAAAAATACTGCACACACTTATCAGTTAGATGGTCAGTCCGTGAGTTGAAGTTGTTCCTCTTGCTGTTGTTTTTGATTCATACAGTTATGGTCAAAATAATAAAGCTACTCTTTAAAAGCATTAAATAAAATATGACTTAAACCGCTGATTAAATTTGGGTTTCTGTAAAATCTGCAAATCACTTAATTTTCGTTGTAAAATATAATCACCCATAATATCTACTTAACCATTATTTTACTGTTACTGTATTTAATAAATTAAAATAATATTTTTATAAAACCTTTAAGTAATTTTTTTTTCAACTACTCTCTTCTATTACTTTAAGCGCTGCTGTACATCACTTTTTTTTTCATTATTTTCCTGGAGTTGTTGCTGATGAATCGCACTGCTTTCTGCATTCTCAGAGCCAGCCCAGCCCACAGGCTATTAACTATCTCTGCACACACACACACAAACAGACACACACACACACACACACACACACACGCATACACACACACACACGCACACACACACGCATACTTGCAGTTTGCATTTGCATTTGCATGGCTTGAGTCTCGCAAGACAAAAGTCGTCTCAGTTTACGTTTGCCAATCCAATTGAAGCTCTTTAATTGAGCTGCTCCTCCTCGAGTCAGTTGCAGCTGTGATGAGTCACTCTTGCCCTGTGCTGTGCTGGGGTGCGTCTGCTTGGTGTGGGGTGGGGTGGTGTGGCGTGGTGTGCTTATGCCAAGGAACCAAGAAAAAGAAACAGCAAATGTAATTTAAATAGTCATTAAATAATTTGGAGACATCAGAAATATTTGTGGATTGTAAGTTGTGTATCGCAAGCAGAGTGGATTGCGAGTTGTGTATTGTATGGAATGATCAGTCCAAAGAGCATAAATATTACGTAATTGATTTTAATTCAGACTGAAATGGTAAACTAGAACATGAAACGACATCCAATTTGAGTTTGACAACATGTTAAAGCTTAAGTTGAACAAAGTTAAGCATTTACAGTATTCTGATTCGAGTCTGCATTTGAATATTCGATCGCAGGGCTGATCTTTAACCTAACCCAGTTGCATACACCAGATACAGAGAAAGAGATAGCAAAAGAGAAGGAGACAGAGACAGAGACAGAGACACTTGCCTGCTTAAGTACTGCTGCACTCATTTATTGGACACAGGCAGCTGACTGCTGGTATTCAGTAAACTACACACACACACACACGCGCACAACAGAAATACATACTTTTTACACCATTTGCAGCATTTCTGGGAGTTCTGTTGAAAATACGAGTAATTACAAGCGACACAGCACCATAAATACCAAAAGTCGCATATAAATCAGATTACAGCTCCAAAAACCCTTAACCCCCCTCACCCCCTCGCCAAGCTGAATTCATTTTAATATAAAAAATAGTCATAATTAAGAGCACATAGAGCCGAAAGAGGCGGGGGGAGACGGGATAGGGAGTGGGACTTAAGCTTGTGGTAGGGGTTGGAATTGGGATTGGGTTTTGAGCAGAGCATATTTTTGACACACTGCCAGTTGAAAAAGTCGAAGAACAAATTAAAGACCATCTGAGCAAATCGAATATTAAATACACTTGAATAAATCGAAATATTTTTAGTTTTTATTGGATAACTAAATGTTAAGCAACTATATGTATATATATATCATTAAGGTAGGTCGGCTAGTGTTGCGAATGAAGAATATATATATATGTATATATATATATATATATATACATACATATGTATATTTATATGTATCCTCTATGGGACCGACTAGGACACAGTGAGGAAACCCCTCGACAAGGGTTAAATAAATCGTCAGTTCGTAAAGTGATAGCAGCCAAAAAGCTGTACATCTCTGAATGCATGTGTATTTAGTACACACACACATACACACATACACCCATACACAAATATGTACAGTATACAGTTTAAAAAGGGCTGCGGATGTTTGGCGACCAAAAATTGAGAAATTCTCGAGTAAAAAAAAAAAAACAAACATATATCAAATGCGTGTGTGTGTGTATGTCTAACTTCAAAAGGAATTCTTGTGCTTGTAGCTTGGTCAAATATAATCACAAATTGCGCAGTCAAAATGCGCATAAGCAGCAACAACAACAGGAACAACAAGAAGAACAGCAACAACTACAACAAAAGCAGCCCAAAAGAAATTACACATTTATTTATGTGTATACTTGCAAAAATGATCTGAAGAGTTGCTGAAGTGGTGTGGGCGGTGCGGGGTGGTGCAAATGCATAAACTCTTCCCTTGTTAGTCACGGGAAAATGAAAAATGAAAAGGAGCCCAAAAACAAAGTGATTTTTTTTTCTTGTTAAGTCGCAGTTCAAATACTCTTTTCCATTGATATTGTTATTATTATTTAGTTTTGTTCTATTAAAATATTTTTCGACGTTGATTTTGTTATTGTTTATTTTTATTTTATTTAAATACTATTTTCTGTTATTATTTTTAAAGTTTTATAATCTTTTGTTTTTTTTTATTTATCATTTTGTGTTTGCTTGGGATTTGCTGTCGCTTATGGTATTTATCAGATAATATGATACTCTGTTAATTCAGCATTAATTATTTATTATATATTTTTTTTATTTTAAATAATCTTCTTCGTTGATTCTAAATGAATCATTTATTTTTGTTATATTTACTAAAGTTTTTTTTAAATAAATAAGCTATTTGACTTGGCACTATTATATGATATATTTTGTGTTTGTTTATTTAATAAATGCACATTGCTTGATAGAAATGCGTATAGCCACTTAACCACTGGTGTACAGTGTATGGAGAGCGTGTAGGTCAAGCGAACGCCGCTTCATGTTGCCACAAGAAGTGGTGCACGAATGCAGTGTGTGTGTTTGTTGTTGATTTTATTTATTATTTTCTGCTTCTTTCTCGCTTATATATTTTTTCGAAAGCGCAACTGCCTCGAATCGCTGTTTGGCTCGAGGCTTCTTTGACTTTTGGTGCCTCTTCACAACGTTTGCCTCGCTGTGTGTGTGTGTGTGGTGTGTGTAGTGTGTGTTGTGCATTGTAGCGTACTTCCTGGTTTTGGGGGGATTTTTCAGTTGCTCCTGTTTGTAAATGAAAACAACAACAACTATAACAACATATGTTCCCCTCCATGTTGTGTATACATTTATGAAAATGAGAGAAGAGCTAAGCCCGAACCTGGAAATAATACACGGAACCAGCTCGTTGAGTTTAGTCTGTGGTGTTTGCTTAGGTGGCTGGCGGATCGGCATGGACACGGGGCAGGCAGAGCGTTAGCTGGTTGGAAGACGCACAACTATTTGCAGCATATTTGCGCCAGTTGACGCAATTATTCACCCATATGTGGCAAGCAGTTACTTAAAGCTGTACTTACCACGCAGATGCCACATGACCATAATTGGCAGCTAACAACTGATCAAGTCCACGTCAAAGTCACAGTCAAAGTCCATTTTCAATGTTGCAGCTTTCAACTCGGTAGAAAATACTCCCAAGATTTTTCCAGTTACCAACAACCACAGGAAATAACAAAGAAAAAAAAAAACAAAACGATTGCAAGAATTAAGAAAATCCATAAAAGGACACAAGTTTAGAATCTCAGCAAGCCTAAAAAATAAAAAAAAAATGAGAAGCAGCGGTAAAAAAAATAGACAGAGAATAGAACTTGTGTACAATACTACATCTAAAGCGCGCTGTGCACTGAGAGAATTCAGATGAAATTACACATATATTAATTAAAAAAAAATCAAGTCTCGTATAGTACTGACAATTAAAATTAATTATTATTTTTATATTGCTATTTGTAAGTGCAACAATTTCCTAAACTTGAAAATCAATAACTAAAAATTGAGTATTTGTTGACGACACAGTTTTGAATTAAGAGTAAATCTATAATAAGGATTCCCAATCGATAGACGATTCTTTCGTGGGAGCGAGAGAGAGAGATCGAGATAGAAAGAGGAAGAGGGAGAGAGAGGATTAATGCGGTAAACGATGGGAGCAAAACCCATTGAATTGATGTGAAGATGTGTAATTAAAAATTCACTGCACATGGCCGCTGACCCTATGTTGAACTGAGAAGAAAGAGAAACAACGACAAAGAATTGAGAAACAGAAACGAAAACAAAAACGAAAACCGAAACAAAAAGTGAAAGAGAAAGAGCAATGAATACGTACAAATTAAACAATGAGAGAAGCAATAGGCAGAAACCGTTTCGTCTGTTTGCTGCCCGAGTCACGTTGAAATGCAAACAGGAAGTTCATATTTAAAATAAGAATACGCTGCTGAGGCACGCACAGAACGAGACATAGAGAGAGCGAGAGAGAGGGAGAGATAGAGAGCGGGAGAGTATGTGTGTAGAGCAGACGAAGCGCAAAGTTAACAAGCAATTAGCGTTTAAGGCCCTTTGACATGTAGCCGTTGTAGACGTTGGCGTCGATGACGTCGCTGCAGCTACTCATCAGTAGCATGCCACATGCCCCATGCCCCATGCCCCATGCCCAATGCTGGCTGTGGCCAAGACTAGACTAGCAATTGATTGCTTTTGGGTTGCACAACAACCACACCCAGACTATCTAAGTCAAGCAAACTGATTCCTGTTTTGCTTCTGTCTCAGTAAAAGAGCAAATTTTTCAAGTATTATTCAAAAAGTTGATACAAAAATTTGTAATTTTATTTTAATATTTCTTGACTTCCTTAAATATATAAATAGAATATTCATTGTAAAATTTAAAATTTCATTACGCATTTCTAAAAAAATGCCCAAAAATCATTTTGAATTTTACCATTTAACAGTCTATAAATATTTAAATTGATTATAGTTACAGTAAGTAATGTGTTTACCATTTTTATGAGGGAAGTGTATTAACCTTTTTGGATTTATCATTCAATTTATTTGTTTTTGTTTATTTTGTTGTTGCGCTTTGTTTGTTGGCCACGTTCTGTTATCGGTTTTAATGCATTCAAAAGTCATTAGTGGCAGGCCTTCGGTGGCAGTGCCAGTTTCTTTATTATTTCTCGGTCTCGCTCTTTCTCAGTTTATCCCATCTACTTCTCCTTCTCCTTCTTCAACTTTTCTTCTACTTTGATCGGTTTGCTCTCTCCAGCTTGACGCCCATTTGACCATTAACGCCAGCATGCACTGTCATTAATTGTCGTTTAGTTCTACTATTCTCTCTACATACAAACATACATGCATGCATACAGTTGCGGTCAATATGATAGTTCTAGTTTATCAAGGAGAGTTCTACTTTGAGAGTATTTCAAACAAACCAAATCTGATCTACTGGCTATAAATATGTGACATGACAGTCATATTTATAAATATATAAATAAATTTATAGAATAGAAAAATAAAAAAATATTAATATATATATTATTTGTTTTGCACTTTTTGCAAAATAATTATTTTATGCGTTAATTACAAATTATTCATAGAATACATGGGAAATAAACAAATTTGATCAAGCTGGAGTAGCAGTATTTTTGTGACCGTAGCTGTAATTAGTAAGTGCAGTTAGTCCTTGAATTATTGTGCTTTTCTTTTGCTGCTGCTTTATCATCCCCATCTTTATGCTTCGTCATTTCGCTTGATTCTCGGGTATAATTAAAATCATTAGCGCAACTATCGCTCAGTTGCAGGCTATTTGAATGAATTGTCGCATCATGTTTGGCACAACTGCAAAATATATATTTGTGCGTTGCACGTAAATCACACACACACTAACACACACAACACACGCTCTTACAATAGAAAAGGCTTACAGCGCGTGAAAGAATCAACGAAATATAAAAATTTATTTATAATTTATGTACAAAACTTAATTTTCACATTAACGGCGTGGAAATTGTTGCCAAACCTAGTTGAAGGTGCATGCCACACACTGGTTGTTGCCGCTGTGGCACTTAACACGCAACATCCGTCAGAAGCTAGCCACACTTCAATCAAATGCCCATCAGTCAGTCAATCAGTCAGTCAGTCAGCAGGTTCTTTATAAGTAGATTGATAGATAAAAGTTTTGCTTTTTAATTATTATATTGAGCTCAACAAAAGTTCCCTTTAAATAGTGGAAAAGGTGCTTGATATGCTCCAATAATAATACTGATTGCCTGGATTATTGAGCAAATGCTTAACATGTCATGCGTAGAACACATGAATTGATAAGCTCGATTTTCACAGAATAAATTGTAGTTGTAGTTAATTAATTCGGATAGGCAACTCTGAAAAGTGTTTCCGATAAGTTTATTCGATGACAACCCGCTTTGGCTGAACTCGATCTTTTCCATTTGTCTCCCACTCCAGTTACTCTTTTGGTTATTGCTTTGATCAAGTTTGATTGATGGACTCGTTTCGCAGATATCGATATAAATCGATTACCGATAGAAATACAATTTACATATCATTTTTCAACTGTTTAACATATTCAGCAACTCTGCTTTGTATGCAAGACTTTTTTTTTACTAGCTTTACCTCAAAGCGTTGCTTCCATTTGACACGTATTTGCCTGGTGTCAATAAAAAATTAAATAAAATAATATAAAATATAATGTAAGAATGGAATGGAAGTGAATACTTTATTTACTTTCAAAATTGATCAGCAAACAGCTAAAGGTGTTATGCCTCAGCCGTGTCAGTCTCGTCATGTACCCCATGCATCCCATCCAACCCCTCTAGCCTCCCCCTCCTTCCACACTCCTTCCACACACCACAATTCCCAGTCAGACAATCAAATCAGAATCCACTTCACATCAAGGCAGACATTGATGCTTTCGCGTGTGTCGCTTGTCACATTTTATTCGATTTTATTTTTATTTCAAGTCTCAACTCCATCTTCCCCCTACACACATACACAATCCTAATGCCAATCCATCTCAATGCTCCTCCAGCTTTGCTCCTCCTTGTTAGTTTTAGCTTTTGACACCCTTGTTGAATAAACATTGACAACAAAAATGGGGGAAGACGAGCAGCAACGAACCAATTTGTTGCTCAACAATTTCTCAGTTTCTTGTTATATATATATATATATATATATAGGTATATCGCACTGTTTAAAGAATTCCCTCGCTGTTTCAATATTTATTTGTCAGTTGAAAAATCTGTTTTTTTCTTCTTTTCGATGGCCAATTTCGGGCGCTAAATGTTTGACAGCTTGCCTCCGTTACATGTTGGTGTGTGTGTGTGTGTTGTATTGTGTTTATATTGTGTGTGGATTTTGCCGCATTTAATTAGCCAGATAACACGCGACAGCAACAACAACAAATATGCACAAACTGTAACAGTTCATCAGCAATCATCATCATCCCCAATAAGGGAGTTGTTATTGTTCACGATGACATGCATAAAAAACAACAACAACAACAACAACAAATATGTCACAGCATTAATAATAGTAATAAAAAAAATAGGAAGCAGCAGCCATAAATAAAAATGTTTTATGTAAAACAATTTTTTGTTGCCTATTTTCTGGTTTATTGTGATCAACTCAATTTGTGGCCTTGGCAACAAGACCGAAAGCCAGCAATGAAAAAAACTCATTTTGTGCCGAAATGTCAAACGGGACATCTAATTTCAGTGATATTTCGACTTACTTTGATCTTTTATTATATATTAATAAGAATATATTTTATTTGTATTTTGCATGTTTATATTGACTACATCAAAAATTTTATATATTTCCAACTAATCAAAATCGTTTCTTTGCCCTTTTCTCGTTTTAGGTAAGTCGCACGACTCTTTTGTGCATATTTTGATGTATTCTGGTGATGTAAATCTGACGTATGTAAGAAATTTACATAATGTATTGTATTTTGTCTTTTTACTTAATATTATATAGCGCAATTTTACAATTGATTGGCAATTGGCTTTTTTTATATTATTATTTTTATTTGTTTCTACAAATAATTATAAAATGTATGATTTATGTAATTTGATTTAATTAAATTTCGTTGCCAGAATTCGTAAAATATTTGAGGTTTATAGTGCACTTTATTTGCTGCCTATTGCAAAAAGCAGGTATTTATCAGATGTGTATATAGGATTAAAGCCATAGTATGCAGATTAATTGTCATCAATTATCTTTAATTTTTTTGATTTAAATTTGTGTTTAATTTTTATTGCATTTCCAATTGTGGTTTTACTCAAATTTTTTTCTTTCTCTTGCCTTACTTGCCGCATAATAAAAATTAATATAAATTAGGTTGAATTTTTTATTTTTTATTATTCTATTTTATTTTCTTTTGCTACGTTTTTTATGGCGCGATTTTTCTGCTCTTGTGTGTGTGTGTGTGTGAATTTGCTCGCGTGTATTTGTAAATATTTGTGTGAAACTCGTTTTCCATAATTTATTTGCACTTTCTGGGCTTTTGCATGCCACAAAAATCCCATAATACTTTATAAACCTTCATTTGTTTTTTGCCCCTCTTCGAGGCACAAGCCAGTCCCCCTCCCATGCTTCCTTTCCCTTGTATCACAAATAACCCATTCATATTTCCAATTAAGTAATTGAATGTCCTTTCAATGCTGCCCCAAAAAAATCGGACTCGCCGAATCGATGGCAGTTAATTAATTTGTGTTTCGGTTCAGCTCGAAGTGCCATGTCTAATGTATTAGTCAACAACAACAACATTAAGATATAGAAAAAAAATATATAAAAAAATATAATATATGTATATATTTTGATATATATATTTTGATATATATATTTTGATATATATATATATATATATATATATATAAGCCCTAAGTCAACTTCAAATAGTCAGCTGTGGGGTACAATTCCGAAAGGACTTTAACCGTTCTGTTTTTGACGCCTTTTGACAATCGAAATATATTTCAGTCAAAGGCGTTTCCTACTTTGCAGGCCAAAAACGGCTTAAAAGCATTTTTGCCATTGAGCTTGCGGCACGCTAATTGGCAACAGCGCTGCGCAATAAGTCACAGCATTTTATGGCCAAAAGAAGGTGGCACCAAAATGAAGCAAAAAATCTATATTAGTTTTGAATTATTATTTTAACGTGATAGTTAAAAATGTATAGTTGCAAAGCAATTTTTAATATTTAAAAATTTATTTTTTATATTTTGTTTTTAATGTAAATTTAGTAAAATTTGCATTTTAAATTCAAATTTTTATTTTGTGCGCATTTTTGTATATTTCAAATTAAACAATTTTCTCTCTCTCTTGCAAGTAAAAATACTTTATTTTATCAAGTTGTCTGCATATCTGATTAGCTCTATATATATGTATATGTATATAAATATATTTTCGTGCACAAAAAATATTCTGATTATTTTTTGATATTCTATATATTCTATATATTTTATATATTTTATATATTTTATATATTTTATATATTTTATATATTTTATATATTTTATATATTTTATATATTTTATATATTTTATATATTTTATATATTTTATATATTTTATATATTTTATATATTTTATATATTTTATATATTTTATATATTTTATATATTTTATATATTTTATATATTTTATATATTCTATATATTCTATATATATCTACATATATCTATTTGTCTCTATATATTCTATGTATATTTTCCATTTTCCATTCTTCATGGCTTGCCATCAATTCCAGTGAAATTTACAGTTTCGCCCGCCAGTTAATTAATAAAACCAATTTTTGGCCAACGAAGGGATTGGGTTGAATGTGTGTGTGTGGTTGTAGTGTGTGTGGTTGAAGTGTGTTTGTGTTGGTTATTGTTGCGGATTGCTTGTTGAATACTCTCAAAACTGATGTCGCTAACTTTGGGGCATTCGGCTGGTTTTGCACAGCCACGCGGATGCTTTAGCCCGATATCGTTTGGTGTGTAAAGGTTTCATTAAATATTCATGCTAGACACACACTCGCACACACACGCCCGTTGAGGCAAACACGCCAATTAACATGATTTCACATGCAGACATGGTTTGGGAATATGCGGATTGAAGCTCGTCGCACGTCAATCAGCAGTAACAACAAAAATCAGCTAAAAACACACACACACACACACATACACTAATAGGCATGTTAAAGCCAATAAAAACGTGTTGGGAGAAAATTATTTTTAATTATTTTTACTATAGTAAAAAACATTTTAATTTTCTTTTAGTCAAATAGTTTTCTAATACAAATTCCATTCGCAATTGGTTAGCTTTGGAGTTTGTTTCAGTGTGTGTCTGTGTGTGTGTGTGTTACATTAATTTTACTTCATTACTTAATTTTGTTGTCAATTTCATTGCATTTAATTGCAACATTAAGTCAACACTTTTGAATGCAGCCATTTACATAATTTTGACATATTGCAAACAGTCCACATTTTCCGCATAGTTGGACAAATTCCATATTCATCGGCCCAGTTAACTGGTTATTCACAGACTTTAATTGTCACTTTTGCCTCATATAAATATACACTGAGAGAAAATGTGTCATCGTAATTATAAATAAAAATGCATATGAAATTTATAATATTTTGATGTCTTCTTGGAATTCCTTTTAAAAACATAATTAATTAATTGAAAAAGGCGCCAGAGTTTTGATTATTGGGAAATAGCAAATTTTGTTTAATTTTTGATGGTTTTTTTCTTACGTTTAAATTAATGGTATCAAAATGCAAATGTGTGACTAAGTTTGTCTCTCTGTGTGTGTGTGTGTGTGAGTCCACTCGAGCAATTTGTGGAATGTCCTTTTGGTCAGAGAACCACAATAGTTGGTTGCTTGTTGCAAGTTCAAAGCAGCCATAACAAAATCCATGCAAATAATTGTTTTTAATTGCAATTTGGCTAATTATGTGAAAACCGCAAGATTTTTTTTGGCAACTAAACAGGCAAACTGCATTTGTATTCAAATTAATTAATTTGTTTGCGAATTTATCTAGCAAATGTTATCAAATATATATATATATATATATATATATATATCTTATTAAAAATGACAAAATAGCCACAAAATGTAAAAACAAATCACTTGTCAGCAGTTGCCAGAATCCTCCTTAATTCCCCTTGCTAAATATATATCTATATATTAAAAAAGTATTTTGCATAATTATTAATTAATGAATTCATTTATGAAAAAACAAAAGTTTATTGTTTTTGGCTTAAACGTTAGTCGGTTGGCTGGCTTTCATCTCTTGGCCATTTGTTTTTCACTTTTTATAATAACTATTATTATTTTGAAATGGCCAACGGGAGTATATATATATATATATATATATTCTTCTTCAGCATCGATGTCCGTCTATTTACATTATTTCCGTACACTATTTGAAAACAGTAGAATTTTCAATTTCTTAGCTTTTAATATCGATGACTGCTGCCGTCGTTTCACCAATTTTGACTATAACCGATAACTAATAATCGATAACAATATAATGTAATATTAATATTTTTATAATAGCTTATGTTGGGGTATCTGCTAGTCGTACACCCGCCACTCATTCCATTTCCAGTTTGCATTGCATGTTCTTTTTTTAACTCAAGTGGGGAAAAGCAGAAGAGGAAAAACGCGGCAAGGAAAATAGTCAGACGCATATTTGGTGTCTGTGGCACACGTGATGCATGTGTTTTCCAGTGACTTTGCCGCGCATTGTTTTTATAATTAAATAACATGCCTCATAAATGTGCCCACTCCCCTGTCTCCTATCTGCCACAGCCCACACCCCCATCCCTCTATGTGTGTGAGTGTGTGTGTGTGTGTGTGTGTGTGTGTAGATGCTGCACTGGGATACTGTAATTAAAATAAAAACGCAGCTGCTTATCTTGTTGCAACTTGTGGTTGTTGTTGCTGCTGTTGTTTCATATAATCATTTTTTTTTGGGGGGAAAAGAGGCATTTGCACTGATTGTTAAATATTTACTGAATGTTACAAAAATGAATAAATCTAT
The DNA here is from genome assembly GCA_035042405.1 of Drosophila demipolita. Lineage (NCBI taxonomy): Eukaryota > Metazoa > Arthropoda > Insecta > Diptera > Drosophilidae > Drosophila > Drosophila demipolita. The sequence goes on along the minus strand of JAWNLI010000476.1, from coordinate 2,116,525 downwards.
TTTGTCAAAAGTTCCCAAGAACCAAGAAGAATTGTAGCAAATTACTGCAGAAATATTATTACAAGTTTGAAAACTATTTATTTACTATTTGAGTTCGAAAACATTGGGATAAATAAATCGTTCGTTTTCTACTTTCAACTGAGACAAAAAAAAAATATTGCAGACAAGAAAAAATGCTTCGCCTTCTATATTTCTTCTTCTTCTTTTAGCTTTGCAAGCGATAACAACATAAGTTGACTGCAGCATTCCACTCCACGCTACTTCGTGCCACACGGGCTGCAATGCCGCACTTAGCTGCAAATTATGAGCCGTGGCGTAACTTTTCTACAACAACAACATAATATAACATTGCAACGAACGTTGCACGTCCTTCTAAGGCATTTTCACACTTTGCTGCTGTCGTGTTCACATCATTCGAAACAAGTTGCTTTCGAGCAACTTTGCCAAAGCTTTCGAGCAGCCCTCGAAGAGCGAAACACAAGTAATTCCTTTGCAGCGACATATGCAGACAGATGTAGGTAGATGTAGGTGTGTGTGTGTGTGTGTGAGAGTGTGTTTGTGTATGTGTGAGTGTGTGTGTGTGTGTGTTAATGTGTCACAGACAGAGCCAACTCGACATCAGTGGGTGGCTGCAGCTTACTTTTGAGGCAAGCGTAGCAAGAGGCGCAGCTACTGCTGCTGCTGCTGTTGCTGTTGCTGTTGCTGCTGCTGCTGCTGTTGCTGCTGCTGCTGCTGTTGCTGCTGCTGCTGCTGCTGCTGCTGCTGCTGCTGCTGTTGCTGCTGCTGCAATTTTTGCCGTTTCGCCGCATTTGTCCACTGTCTGCCGTGGGCTGATTGAATTGTCTGATTGCCCTGATTGCCGTCGCCAGACATCCAATGTCCGTTTGTGTGTCCGTTGCTCTGGCCGTCATCATCATCGTCATCGTCATCATCATCATCTTCATCATCATTGGCTTGGAAAAATGAAAATCATCGTTGAAAATAAATTAAAGACCCTTCAATTGTGCATCTTGTTGTCATCGCTGTCATTGCTGTCATCAAACAATTGCTGCCATAGGAAAGTGCTCAGTGAAATCAGTGTTGAGATTGTCAATCTTATGGAATTCATAAAGCCAAGTTTCAGAACTGAAACATCGCTTTAACGGATTCGGCCCAAATATTTCTAATCAATACAAATACAAAAGAAAAATGCAAATTCTGCGTTTGGCGTATATCGATACATCGATATCGATTAGTTAAAGCATAATTCGACGAGCAGAAAGTTAAGAACTATTTAATATTGAAGCTGTAATCTTCCATAATGTAATCGATAACTGTCTGCGCTTGTCGTATATCGATATCGATTAGTTAAAGCATAATTCGACGAGCAGAAAGTTAAGAACTATTTAATATTGAAGTTGTTAGCTTCGATCGCTTAATCGATAACAGTTTGGCGCTTATCGATACATCTGTATCGATTAAGTCAAGCAGAAAGTTACGAACTATTTAATCCCAAAGTTTTTCACTCCACTTACCACAAACTATGATTAAGGTTGAGGCAGCATTTACAATTAATATTTACGCATTTTGTCAAGGATATCGCAAGGATCGCAAGAATATCTCCCAGTTGGATGTTGACTTGTGTTTTAATATTAGGAAAGCATTTAGAAAAAACGAGTTGAGCAAAACACTTAAAAACGTGCCCCCAACGGGGGCAACACCGCGGAACACTTTGCGGCACCCGATGATTACACGCTCATTATTATTATTACAATTTGGATTGCTGGTTGCCACAGTTGCCACAGCGAACCACAAATGTCGGGCGAAAGCATCTCAATTTTCGTAGCGCCACAAAAAATTATTTATTGACGCATATTCAACGCACACCAAAAAATACAAAATATATGGTTTTCAATTATTGTGTTTTGAGAGCATTTTGATAAAATCCAGGCAAGGGGCAGGTTCCAGTTTGTCAACAGTTGCCACATAGTGTTTATCGAAATAGTTTTTATTTTTATTACGTTGTCATCTGAGTGATGCATTGACTGAGTGAAAAAGCAGCCAAATGGCAAATATATATTTGTATATATCTCAACGGATCGGAGTCGAGGGACCAAATCGAAAATTTGAATCGTATTTCGACATTTTTTTTATTTCATTTTTGCCCCGTTCATTTGAAAGGTAAAGGTAATAAAATGGAACAGAATTTGATTTGGGTTCGCGCAAATGTTGAATTGAAATCAATAAAAGTTGAATCTGTAAAGTTTGTGGTTTTTGTTGAAAATTCTAGTTTTCTAGTTCCACAAAGTGTTGGCATTTTTTTTTGCGCTTCTCGAGATAAAAATATTAAACAAAAATTCATTTAAAATTTATTTCCGTTTTATGGCAGGCAAATTAATGAATTAAGTTAACAATTATTTAAATAAATGATTTACATGCTTAAATAGATAAAAAAAAAACTTTGGCAACATTTATTTAAAAAAGAAAATGGAAATTGAGATATTTTTTATAAGAAATGTTGCTAAAACCATCTTTTGTAATCTGCTGCGTTTCTTTCTGGTGCACACGACACATATTTCATGTGGTAACAAGAAAAACAACAACAACGAAAAAAGTTGTATGCAACAATAACAATTTGGGTTAAAACGGTTGCAGCAGCAGCGCCAATTGAGTGGCAAACAACAAAGGAAGAACAAGAGCAAAACAAAAACAAGAACAACAACAACAACAACAACAATAAAACAGGCAAATTGTACAAAATGCAGTTTTTCGCTGCAAGCATTGCTCATTTTTGGCTGCTGGTTGCGCGTTGCGCGTTGCGCGTTGCATGTTGTTTTGTTTTGTTTGAAGCTATCGAGGCGCTTGATGCTTTGTTGCAGCAGCAGCGTGCGGCAAGCGTCCAGCGATCGTTCACATTGCCTTTGGTGTTGTGCCACTTTTCGGCTTTGTTGCGTACATGCTGAAACACTGCACCCCAGTGTGTGTGTGTGTGTGTGTGTGTGTGTGTGCCTTGTGGCAAGCAAGCAAAAAGCGGAAATAAGCCACTTGAGGCGACCTCAAAAAAAAAAAAAAAAAATATAATAATAATAAAATAAAGGGGCAGCGTGCCGCCGCAGCAGAGCAGCGCATGTGAGTGAGTAATCGTGCGCGCCACTTGCCACAAGCGACTCGACCAGAAGCGCAGCGAGAGCTCAAAGCCGCTGCTAGGCTTGCCACAGCTACCAGCTACGCCATGTGTGTGTGTGTTTGTGTCTAGAGTGGTTGCAACTCCCCAGGCAACCAGCTTTATCTCTCCCTCTCTCTCGCTCTCTCTCTCTCTCTCTCTCTCTCTCTCTCTCAACAAGAGTGAAACAACTTCTGACTCTCAACTTGAGTCGACTTCTTTTATTTTTATATACAAAATGAAATGTTTCAAATAATTCAGCAGCAGCAGGGAAAAGCAGGCAGCTGACAAAGGTTAAAACGTTGACGTTGGCCAAAACCTGATTTACTTGTTCTGTTTCTATGGCTCCTTTTGCTGCTGCTTGCTACTGCTGCTGCTGCTGCTGCTGCTGCTGCTGCTGCTGCTGCTGCTGCTGCTGCGGTTGCTTCTGTTGCTGCCACTTTTGCCCAGGCGGGCGACTCTGATTGCCTTTGTTTAAGTTGCTAAGCTAAGCTGACTGACTGCAACATAGACCTCAACAGCGTTTATTTAAGCCTGACTGTGCCACCCCACTCTAACACACACACACATGTTGTGCACATGCACACTCGAGTCAAGTGCGCTGTGTAGGTGTGTGTTGCACATCCGATTGACTTGCAACAACTAAAAAAAAAAACGCCACACAAAAAATAAAGAAAACTTCATTCGCAGCATTATCAAGATAAACAAACAATATATATTTTTAGTCCATTTCATCATAGGCAACATCTTATTCCCTCTCTCTCTCTCTCTCTCTCTCTCTCTATCTTTCTATCTTTCTATCTCTGTCTCACTCTCTCACTCTTCTTCCTGCTGTGGCACATTTATTTATTGGTTAGGCATTGACTAATCTTTTGCTTGCCTTGTTTTTAATACCATTTCCATTTTTTTTTCTCTACCATTTGAACTATTTTTGGTTGCAAATGTCTGCTTGCCTGCCTGCCACATGTGGTGGCACAAAAGCTTGCAAGGGAAGTGAAATCAGTTGATGCCTTCAATTGGGTTAATTGCCAATTTCATCTGTTTTATAAATGATTTTTCTAAACGCCTTGCTTCCTTTCTTCCAGCTATGCAGCTGTTTGGCTTATTCATTTCAAAACACTCACACACACTCAAAAACACTCACACACACATGCTTTAAAAAACACTCACACACACATGCTTAAAAAAAACACTCACACACACATGCTTAAAAAAAACACTCAGACACACCAAAACCTGTTTAAATAAATTGTATTTCTGCAAGAAATATCGAATAAATTTTGTTATAACTTTAAATTTGGACGCCAAGAAACCGCTCCAATTATTTATGAATGTTTATATCCAATAATTGTTTCTATGAATGATTAAAATTATCATAACATTCACTCATCGGTTGGCCCACAAACTGCCTGGCTTTTCCGCGAAAAGCCCACTGGCTCAACGCTCAACTGACTTTAACTTCAATGTTATTGCTTATAATAATTTCTCGATTCAATATTTACACTTAATTCAGCCCGAGCCGCCACTCCCCCCTTCGACGGCCACTCCTTGCATTGACCCATTGCGGAATGTTGGCCAAATCCAAAGCCAGAGCAGAGCGCAAAGGCCAACAAAATAAATTGCATTGCTCAATTAGCGGTTTTTCGCAATGCTGCCTGCATTTTCCATTCCCTTTAAGCTTGGGCCAGATTGACTTGGCTCCCCTCGCAAAGATTGAAAGAATTTGTGGTCCACTCAGCAAAAAAAAAATGCTTCAATTTCAGCCATTTTATTCTGTTTTAAATACAAGCTGAAATTAACTTTTTTCCTCAATATTCCCAGCATAACTTAAGTCGATATATTCATGTTCATCTGTAAAAACTATAGACTTCAAATTTGGAGTATCCGTTTTCTTTTAGTAAACACAAAATATGCATATGCATATTATTGATCATTTTCCTAAATTTCATCAAAATCGGATTAGAAATACCTAGGTTATGGTCAAAAATTTATTCTTATAATAATATTGTTTCTACCAGCAGCCGCAACTATTTTCTGTATGCGTTTAACATATGCGAGCACATGTGTGAGAAAGAGATGGCGTGATAATCGATGCGAGCCTAAATATTTTTTTGTGTGCATTCTGCAAAGCCCCGTTAACTACATTGTATATGTTTGTATGCATAAGCAAGTGGTTCTAGCCAGCCAATTAGCGACCAGAACCCCGTTACCTACAATTGCGTGTACGTTTGTATGTATGTATTTGTATTTGCACGTATTTCTATCCAACCAATTAGGGATTAGTTCGGTCTGAAACTAGAATATTTTGAACAACTCAGTTGATGAGGGTATATCGTAGTCGAGCTCAATTGACTACAACATTCTTACTTGTTTTGCTATTGTTGAAAAAGAAATCAACTTTCTTGGTTTCGAATTGTGTTTGCAATAAATTTAGATACATTTTCCCTCTCTCTCTCTCTCTCTCTCTCTCTCTCTCTCTCTCTCTTTCTGTCTCAGTTGTTGTGGCTTTGGCTTTAGCAGTTTAGCCGCCCTCACAGGACGATTAGCGCATGGCGTTAATTAATGCTTTGGTTATCTGAGCCAGCGTCAGTTGCGAGAGTTAATCGAGCTGTAAATTGCTGGGTGGGGCAACTCTTGCAACTGTTGCAACACGGTTCCGCTCTAACAGCGACTGCAACAGCAGCAGCAGCAGCAGCTGCTGCAAGCAAACAAAACTTAATTAGAATATAATAAGTAAAATAGGACCGCGTAGAAGTTATTCTCTCTCCTTCAGGCAACAAGCAGCGTGTTGAGTGGAGCGTGAGCCGTGGGGCATGAGGCGTGGAGCGTGTTGACAATTGTCTGCTTCAACAGCTGGGAGCCTGGAGTCTGACTGCCTGACTGACTGACTGGCTGACTGGCTGAGTATTGTTTCAATGTCATGTTGCAACAGCAACAACAGCAGCCGGAAATGAGATTGCGCTGTGTGTTGCAAGTCGCCAGTTGTAAGTTGTAAGTTGAAGTGCCAGCAAATGTTGTGTGTGGGTGTTGTCGTTACACACAGCTGCCGCTATTCGCAACTTGCTGCTTGCCACACTCGAACACGAACGTTGAAATTGCTGCCTGTCGCTAGGAAAATGCGCTAATTATGTTGCCAACTATTGCTGCTGCTGCTGCTGCTGCTGCATCTTGCCATTGTTGTGACCTTGTTTGCCGTGTGTATGTGTGTGTGTGTCTGTAGAAGAACCGGAAGAAGAAGATCTTCAACGTGTCTCAGTTTGTGTGCAGCAGCGACTGTCTCGACACTTGAAGAGTATAATGCGTGCCACATAATTTGCAGGGAAACAAGTGTCACAAAGTAGCTGCTTGTGTGGTAGGTATATATATATGTATATATAAATAAATTATATATATATATATAGTTGGTTATATTTTGCCAGCTACTTGAAAATTTAACGGCTTAGTTGTAAGTTTGAAAATAATTGTGGCCAGATCTTAGATTCAAGAATTTCATTGCTGGACTTTTGAAGTATCTGGAAGTATTCTATTCATAAGAAATATTGTTGTATATCCCTTCAACTTACTGCAGACTTTGCTAAATTCAAGTTTACTTGTTAGTTGTCTAATTATTAATTATTATTTAATATAGCAGACATAAAAGTTGATTCTATGGATAATTTTACTAATGTGCCTCTGCTCATCGCTGCTAGATTCCCGCAGACACAAAAGCAACAAACATATTATAATAACACAACAAAAATGTTGCATATAATTCCAAGCAGCAAAACTTGATCAAGAAGCAAAGCATAAAAATGTAAAAGAAATTATTGAAATATAAATCGCATTCAATTGCATGATGTGGCTTGTCTGACTGACTGCCTCGCTGCCTGTCTGTCTGTGGCAACAACAACAAACATTGAGAGGCATCTGCTGAGCCAAACAATACTTAATTAACAGAACAATGCGACAAAATACAGAAGACAAACAGCAAATATATATATATATATATATACAATTGTTAAGAAACACATTAAAATCAGAGCACAACATAAGCGAGCAGAGCAGGAAACAAACATCAAATACATATCTATATATATATATATATATATTTCTGGTAACTGCTTCTAAATTAATTCCTAAATTATTCAACAATTTTGACATCTTTTGTCAAGCGTTTTCTTTTTGGCTTGTTGTTAATATTTGCAGCTACTCAACTCAAGTTCCTTTAATAAACACACACACTTACATATATATATATATATATATCTATGTGTAAATTCATCAACTTTTTGTATTTAAGATGCAAACTGCATTTCGGATTTGCATTTGGTTATTGCATCTGCTGTTTTAAAGCGAAAAAATAAATGTGGAAAGTAATTCAATTAACTGGATTTCCAAACAAAAGCTGTACACCTTTCAGCGTTATTCTTTTCATAAATCTTGAGGATGCCAGCGCAAGATGCTTTCATGTTCAGGTTCATGCAGCATGCAGCATGCTGCATGTCATCATTGTTTCCGCTCTGCTGATTCTTTTATCTCTGAATTCATTAAAAATGAGTTTAATAGTTTTACACAAAGTATATAACAACAGGCAGGCGAAGACATCGAAGACATATATATATATATATATATATATATATATATAATCTCAGAGACTATAACAAATAGAGTTTTCTTTTTTAAATATTTATTAATTTACTTTATTTCTTTTGATAAGGAATTAATATCTTTTTATGGAGAAATCTGGAATAATTGTTACATTCTGGATCACATGAGTTTTCTTGGTTTACTTTAACTGTTTTAGATTGGTTTAGTCCGGATTTTAGTTTAATGAGCGTGAGAAAAGTTAGATCCGTCTAATAAGTGCACATTATGAAGTTGTTCGCCATAATAATAATGATGATGATGATTAAGTTGGCAAATATGTTGCTCAAACCGCTTAATGGCAAAAGCGTAACAAAAGAAAATTGCATGCCATGAAACAGCAGAGGCAACAACAGCAACAAGAACAACAGCAACAACAACATCAACAACAACAACAGCAACAACAGCAACAACAACAGCAACAGCAACAACAGCAACAGCAACAGCAACAACAACAATAAGAACGGCTAACAACAGCTGCGTGAGAAGCCCATCTTCAGATGAGAAACTTCAAAGTGGCTCATTGGCCAAAACCGGTTAAGAGCTCCATAATGTGTCTAAATCTGCAATTGAGTTGCAAAAGAGAGAGATGCGTGTCCCGAAAGCTTTAGCTGAGTGCTGACTGCTTTTCGATTTCTTTTGTGGCACTTGGCTTAAACAAAGCAGCACACAACACAATCACTGGCAACACAAGCTGCTCAATAATAAATTATAATTTACCTCAGCCAAGGTCAGAGCAGCGAAAGAGGCATGGTTGGCATCGCTGCCGCCTTCGCTTCGTCTCTGGCTTCTTCGGCTTACATTTTAAATTGTTTTTATTAATTTAATAAACATGAGTCAGGCGCACGTTTTATGCCACGTCTCGTGGCTGCCGCAAAATAAAAATGGCCAACAGCGTCGCGACGCGCAGCCAACATAAATTGTCTATTTAGTCATACTTATTCGCATATATATATATATGTGTACATATATATATAAAATATACGTATATTTTTTAGTAGTTGTTCGCCGAAAACTATATGTTTCTCAGCTGCCGACAGTCACAAAAAAATAATAATAAAAATAAATTCAACAAAAGTCTAAAAAAAAATGGGCGAAAATCAATAAATGTTCAACTTAAAGTTTTTTGAACTGTCTTGTTTTTTTTGCAGTTTTTATCTATTTTTTTTTGGTTCATACCCTGTAGCCATTTGGCAGCCATGTAGACTTCATTTGGGCATATCCAATTAATTAATGAATATCAATTTGTTTTTTATTATTATTAATATTATTATGATTTGACATTGAATTTATTAAGCGGATGATTTGAAGTCATTTGAAGTTTATAGCGCCGCTGCTGAGCGAAATTAAATTTTGATACTTTTAGATTTTTTCTTTTTCTTCTTCTTGATTTTACATTAATCGAAAATAAACATCCCATGTGAGAAATATGGAAAATATGAGAAAGAGCAATTGCAGGTCGCAGTTGTATTTTCTGCATTTGCTGTAGTTTACCAGTTTACCATTCTTGGCAGCTCATATTGAAAAGAGTGTAAGCGAATGTGAGAAAGAAACTGAAAGAGAGAGAGAGAGAGAGATGGTTAGGCTTTCAAGTGCAGATGTGGAGCTAGCTTTATGGCGCCCTGACTTGGCTTAGTGTCTTTTGTCGCTTTGCCAAGTCGCAAGCATTTCAAATGGCATTTTAATAGTTTTGCTTACTGGGGGGGAATAAAATTTCCATTTCCCTTTCTTTTTCTCTCTCTCATCCCTCACTCTTTCGCTGCTGTGCTTTTTTAGTTCTTGCATTTTTCACGCTTCCCTTTTGTCTGCTAACTTCACAAAATATTTACATATATGTGTGCACATAAGGCACGCACATATGTGTGCGTGTGTGTGTGTGCTGCCAATAGCTGTCCTCTAAGTAGCCACTAGCCACACGCCACAGTAGCTTCTACCCGCACACATATTACCCCTCCCCCTCGATTCCCCATTACTCCCTGTCACCATAATGTTTGTGTACTTTGTTTTGCTTTTTATTGGTCTATTCGCTTTTGATCTATTTGTTATTTGTTTGAGTATATTGTAAAGTCATCAATATGTGCTTGATTTGATATTTAAGACTTTGTTTTGGTGTTTATTTGCCTTAGATTAATGGCGTTTCAGAGTTGAGCTGAGCCGGGCCAAGCACACAAATCCATTTGTGTACGCAATAATCGATGTGTGCTTGGGGAAACTGTTATTGCGCATTACAAATTGAACCAATTTTCAATGTAAATAAAGCACATACAAATACACTTATATTAGCCAAGCAATCTAATAACTTATAAATATTATATAAATTTCTATTTTTTATAAATGCTTGTTGCTATTTTAGAAATAAAGTTGATGACAGTTTTGTCTTCATCTATGTATCTCTGATAGGCATAATAAGTTTCACCTTATTAACAAATGCAATTGCAAATAATTATTGTTGTTTAATTCTGATGGAAATGTTTACTTTTGGGACGTTCAGCTAGTAGTCATTTAATTACCATTGAGCTAAGCCAACCCAAGTCAAAAAACAACAACAATGCAGCTAAATCTGTGAATAAATCTAAGACATTTTAAGTTGGTGGATGGCACGTAAGCGAGGGGGTGCAGTAAATGCAATGGGATAACGGAGATTAAATGTGTGTGTGATGGGATGTAGAGGGGGATGGTGGGATGTTTGGTGTGCGGTGTGGGGAGTGGAGCACGCACAAGAGAAATGATAAGTGCAATTTCTCACGTGGCAGCGAAGAGCGCACGGATTAAGCGACGGACAAGCGACAGAGCAGAAATTTACGAGACGTGAGCAGAAGAAGAAGCAGAAGCAGAAGAACGGAAGAAATTTCAACTGGGTTTGCATTGGAGTAGGGCTATTGATATGTTTGTGTAAGGGATGGCGGAGGGGTGATATACGAAACGTGTGCAGCTCGCCGTGACAAACGACAATGGTGACAGCGTCAGCTGTGCATCGAAAAGCGAGAAGCGAAATGTGGTTCAAAATGGAAATGGAAATGGGATCGTCGTATGCCAAGAGATAAACGGAGACAGACAGACAAATAGATAGAAAGCGAGAATGAGAGGTAGGGTGTTCGTGCGTGTGTTGTTGTGGGGGAGGGGAGAGGGGAACGGTATCTCTACCCATCCCGCAAATGCTGTCACCTAATGGCAGCAGCGTCAAACATGTGGTTACCCTTATCCTTACCCTACGTGTATAATCATTTTATTTACTGCGCTTATTTAGTGTTAACCGTAATTATCAAAGAAAGAGAAAAGGATAAAAAATATTAGAGAAATCTGCTCAGAATGTTAAAATGTCTTTGAGTTCTGCGCTTGCCACTGCAGTTTCCACATTTGATTATAATTTTAAGCGATATAAAATATCTTGATGATATGCAAGAGGCTGTTAGAACTGCATCCATTCAATCAGTCAACACACATTTCACTTATTTTACACGCACACAACACACAATTGGTAATCAAATTAAGAAAATAAAAGTTTTAATTAATTTTTTAGTTTTGTTGGCAGCAAAATAAAATGCAAGCAAGCAAAATTAAATTGACTCATTTCGATTCACGTATGCAAATACAAATATATATATACATATACATATACACATACACATACATATGCATATACATATGAGTAAGTCAATGTTTATATTAGTCTTTATCTGACTGGATGAGTGTGTAAAAATGAGTTGAATTTGTGTGATGTTGCCGCAAGCTGCAGGCAAACACTATGGAAATTAGTTGAAAAGTCTTTCAAGCTTTCTGTTGCACAACGGTGCAATTCTGCGGGTGTTGTTGTTGTTATTATTATTTGGGAGTTGCGCTGTGGCTTAGCGCCAGCAGCACAAATGGTTGACGGCCAAAAAGAGTCAAAAAAGTGCGCAGTATTCAAATCCAATCCGCAGGACAAATCAATTATTCTATGAACGTGATTCAAATTATTAAATATTATATTATTATATTATATTTGAAGAACAAAAAAAACCGACTATTTGACATTCAAATAAATTATTTTGTGTCTCATTTAGCTTGCGGATTTTTAAATGGCCACTAATCGACTGCTATTATAAACACATACATAAAACCATTCACACACACAATTACACATCATCACACACAATCACACACACACACACAATCACACACACACACACACGCATACACAACCACATACATAGCCACATACATAACCACATACAAGCTCAAGTAGAGATTTAAAACTGTCTCAAACGAAAGGGCTTAAGCTGATTTCGCATTTAAAGCTTGCGGCTTTGGCTTTGCTGCCACTAATTGCTGCACATTATGTTGTTTTTTTTTCTTTATTATTTGAAATAGGTTTAGTCCCAGTTGAATGAGCCAAATGTGGCAGACATAAACATAGTTGAAAACTGTTCAAAATTTATATTAAATAATAAAAATATTTGATGGCAGTTTACTTTCCTTGCCACAGAGACAACTGTGTGACTAACTGTAGCCAACTGAAACCAAATGCATTTGGCACAACGATAAAGAAAAGACCTCTGTTTCCAAAACCACTTGAAAAACACAAAAAAAAAAAAAACATAGAAGGGAAAAATACTTTGTGAGAAAAATAAAAAGATATTCGTATCGCATTTCATTGCAGATGCCGCTGGCATGTGTGTGTGTGTGTGTGTGTAAATGTTTTATCATTACCAGCAGACACCGACGCCTGCCACAAGGAAGTTGCAGTCTTTTCCCACTTGAGCCTGCGGCTTGAATTCTTGCTACACCACTTGTAAGTGGCAATGCAGATGAGGCAGGCATCGTTTACATTAAACAAACACATTTTCAGCAAAAGCTCAACAGGACAACGGCAATCGAGCGTGCGAGTGTGTGTGTGATGTGTGTGTGTGTGTGTGTGTGTGTGTGCGGGCGTTGGATAATGCCTGACATAGTTTCCTGTGCACAACAAGTGCTTTGCCTTTTTTTTTTTTTTTTGATCCAAACACACACGTTGCCTGAGTGCTGTAAATTGAGCGCATCACCAAAAATAGCAACATTTTGCATGGGGGAACTTTACATCAACATCAACCACAACAACAGTTATCTACTCCATGTGCACAATCACATGTGTGTTCTGTGTGTGTGTGTGCGTGCGTGTTAGATGCTAGCAGCACTCACACATCACATATCAAATGTCGTTTTGGGGCAGAGAAGTCGTTCAACATTGTGTGTGGCCGGCTGCGCATGCGCAAAACCACAACATCAAATAATACACTGCAATAAAACTTGTGCACTTATGTTAAAATTTCAATTATACATTTTTATATAATATATATACCCATTCATCTGTGATTTATCTTGTTTTGAAACTGATTGAAAATTGAATATGCCCAATATGTGCATCAATTCCGCATTTGTGTCTGCGACTATTTCGAGCCCTCAACTTAAAACTCATCTTTGGATATAGTAGTCTGATTCGGTAGACTCTGAACTAAAAACGAAAAATCATTCAGTTAGCTTCTAAGCTGAGTAAATTCTGCGCCTATAAAACTAAATAAATTGAATTTGGTTAATAATTGCGATTAAGAATTTATATATATAAAAAAAAGGTTTTTTGAAGCATTCAATTTTTTTTTTTAATTTTTTTTTCTCAATTTTGAATATAATTAAAAATACATTTTTATAAAATATTTTTTTGTTAAATAATGTTAATTAACGGATTTTTTTTTTGTGAGTGTATGCAGAAGACTATCAGGTGGGTGGTGAATGGAGTAGGTGGGTGGAGGGAGAAGGGAGGGGTTGCTGATTTGACCTTGTCTTGCGGAGTGTTGACGACCGCAAGCAGAATTGTTGATGAGTGTGGCACATTTGCCAATTTAACGGCAGTCTCGCTTAGCGTTTAGGTGTGTGAGTGTGTGTGTATGGGAGTGTGAGTGTGTGTGTGTGTGTATGGGTGTGCATTTGAAACTGTAGTCCTTGTTAGCTACAAGTATGTCAGCTGCATATTATGACGCGTGCTGAGAGCTATTTGTTGTCGGGCAAAACCAAAACCACAACTGCGTCTCAATAACTAAACTGCAAATGACAAACGATAAGTAATCAAAATCGAAATCCAAATCCAAATCGAAACTAAAACTAAGCTAAAACCACAATTGCAATTGTGAATCCGACAACTAGGACAACAGAAGTCGTCATCAGCAACTGAATTGTTGTCTTAAAGGCCTCAGCTTAGCTAGTCAGCAATCCTATAACTGGCCAATCCATTTATATAAATATATATATATATTATATATAAATATATCTATTGAGAATCAGCATTTTCATTGACATCGTATTTCTAGTTATTTTGTTTATTTATTTTGTTATTTGCAAAAAATGCATGTAAAAATTGATGATAAAGAAGTTTTTTGTTTGGCTGTGTATGAAAAATTGCAGCTTAGCAGATAATTATATCTATTTTACAGATACAAACTGTGCAGCTCGAGAATTCTTTAGCTAACTTTTTCATCTTATTGTTGTAATCGAAACTGAGGCAACACAAAATTAATTTCATTTTGCAAATGACGCCTGCAAATCTTCTATAAACTAAGACTTGAAATGAAACAAATGCAACTTTTTGCTAACTTTCATTTCAATCGATTGAAAATAGGGCCTGGCCTTTGATTTGGAATTTATCAAAATGTGCATAAAACTACAATTTTTAAATGAAAAAACAAATAATATTTGTGTGAATGATGTCCACAAATGGACAGGACTTGTTCCTTTTTTAGTTGCAGCTGTTGCTGCAGTTTGTGTTACGAAAAGTTCAAAATAGATTTGCATATTTTGCAAAATCAAAATAAATTTGTTATCTGAAACACCCAAGAGAGGTCAACACAGACCTAAGCCAGAATCCATTAGTTTTAGCTCTTGATACTATTGCCGCAGGTGTTGTCATTTTCAATCTTTCAATTGTTGTGCTTGAAATCTGAATTCTGTGCAGGTATTTTAAATTTTATGTTGTTATTTCCATTTTTGTCGGCTTGTCGTTTCTTGCATTAATGCTGGCAATCATTTAATATTTAATGTGTGTGTTCGGGACGACTCATCTCCTTTGTCAAGTTAAAAAAAAAAAAAAAAAAAAAAAAACCAAATATGGTATATTTTTCTATCGAGTGCAAAAACGTATTTTCAAAGGAAATAAAAATCTCAGCTTATTTAAAGCAAAGGCTCCAAATAAAAGGAGTATTTAAAGGAGCTTTTAATACACAGAATAAAGAACTTCAGAAATCTTAAAGTATATTCTTATAGTCAATCAGTATTTTTAGTCCATTTGTCTGTCAGTCTGTTTAAGCAATTTACGAGAATGAATAGGCTCTTATTATTTTGAAAAGTAAATTGCAATTTATTATATGCATTGGCAAATAGCAAATAGCAAATAGCAAATAGCAAATGGCATTTGCAATTATTTTGAATCTATTCTGTTGTATTGCTTTGCAATTATTTTTGTAACTCAATAATGCAGATTAGCCTGTTTGAGGAAAGAACAGAAAAATGCTTTGCTTACATTTATAGCAAGAATCAAAAAAAAAAAAAAAAAAAAAAATAAAATAAAGAAAATAAAGAAAATAAAGAAAAAAATAAAAAAGCCATATTTGCATTTAGCTTTGCTCAAAAATGCAGATTAGCCTGTTTGGGAGCTACGGGCAAAGGCAAAGCGTTGAATTTGTTAACTTTTATAGCTAAAATTTAAAAAAAAAAAAGAAATAAAAATTAAAAAAATATAACCAAGTCTTATTTATAATCCAATAAATTTCTGCTTTACAGATGCTGTGCCCCAAAACCAGCAGGAACTGCAAGAACAACAGCAACCACAACAAGAACAGCAACCACAACAACAACAAGAACAGCAACCACAACCACAACAACAACAAGGACCATTGCCATCTCAACAACAACAACAACAACAACAACAATCGCAGCAGCAACAGGCACCGCGATTTACAACGCATCCATCGTCATCGGGTTCCATTGTTAGCGAAGGACGCACAAAGATTTTGCAGTGTCATGCATTGGGTAAGTTGAATCGAACCCTGGGGGGGGGGGGGGGTTACACAAGTTGTGTCAACTGCAACTCATCGAGGAGTCTTCGAAGCAAACCGCTTACGCTTTAAGATGCCGCAAAGGGAAATGAAATACGGGCAAATGGGACGCATTTTGGCAACTGGCAACTAGGAAGTGGCAAGTGGCAAGTGGCAACTGCCATGTAAAACTAAGCCATTAACAAAAATAACATTTTTTTTTTATTATATATTTTTTAGTTGTTTTGTTTGTTGCGTTGCTTGAGTAATGTTTGTGGGTGGCTTTCAAAAGATATTCAAGTAGAAAAACCATAACTTTTTTGAGGTTTCCACTCCGTTTTGGGAAGCCCACGTCAAAGAGAGCGTCATAATCCTTTGAGCCGTTTTGCTGTTAGGTAAAGTACACCTTGGCACACACACCCACACACACACACACACACACACACACACACACACACACACACACACACACACACACACACACACACACACATATGCACATTCGAGTTAGTAAAGGTGTTTTATTTGGTTGTTGGGTTAAGTCTTCTTCTGTGTCTGACATTCCCAAGTATCGGTTACAATATTGTTTTGTGTTGTCCCAAAAAATATTATGAGTTGACTGCTGGCAAAGTTGGATTTCGCTTGCATTTCGCCTTTCACCTTGCCCCTTGCCCCTCTCCCTCTTCACTCTACCCTCCGCTCCTATTTGCGCTGCTTTTCAGCTCATCTTGTGCCCACAGCTTTTATTTACTCCTTTTTGTTTATTATTATGCCTCATGATACAGCTCCAACTGTGTGTGTGTGCGTGTTGTGTATGTGTGTGTGTGCGTGTTGTGTATGTGTGTTTGTGTGTTGTGTATGTGCGTTATTAAATTTTGACCGCAGAATATTCACAATTAGCCGTAAAATATCGGAAAATTATTGCATTTTGGTTTAATTATGCGCAAACTAACTTTCTAAATTGAGCAAATGCATGTGTGTGTGTGTGTGTGTGTGTGTGAGTGTTTGCGTGTGTGTGTTCATGTTCAACCCTTTGTCCATTTTTATCATACAGCGCTGAGAAAATTAAATTTCAGCTTGTCAGCCATAATGTGGAAGCTAAAAGCCATTTTAAAAGTTGAAAACAAGTTGACTTTGACATCGCATGAAGAAGTCACTAATATTACTAGTGGCTGTGTGTGTCATAAAAACTTTTACATGCCACATATTTAGCCAGAGAATATGTTTGCCACTTAAAATTGATGTTGCTTTTATTGTCGTTTGCTCCATTTCCCACAAATTTGTATCTGTCTTTTAATAAAATTGCGCTTCGAGTTGCACAAAGCAGAAGATACTTTGGTTAGTTACGGCAATTGTGCTTCTATTTGAAGAACATGAAGATGTGCCACAAATGCGACCAACATGCAGCATCAAAGCGAGTTGACGGTAACTTTTAACCAAGATGCAATAAGTCTAATTGATGGGCCATCGATGACATGGCTATTTGAGCACTTTCCGCTGCCTATCTGCATAGATGCTCGACACGCACACACACTCCCACACACACATGCACATCACAGGGGGATTCAGAACGCTTTTTTGCTATCGTTCTCAATCGGTTCTTAAATAAAACAAGTAAGAAGGCTGTAGTCGAGTGAGCTCTACTACGATATACCCTTAACCCAGGTGTTTGAAATGTGAGTTGGACATATCAAGCATAAAATGTGTGCATTTTGTATACTAAATAAAAGTGATTTTTTTTTTATTGCTATTTAAAGAATTAAGAGTTTAGCTATTGAGTGCAGCATATATCTAAATACAAATAATTTAGTTCTTAACTAAAAAAAAAAAAAAAAAACAGGAATTTGCTGTGCGAATTTCAAATTCTGTTTTTTCAAAATGTTTTGCATGTGTGTAAAGGCCACGCCACGAAGGGCGAAGCCGGCCTTCATTTGGCATAATCTGAAAAAGTGGCCAAATGCAAAAATGTGGAAGCTAAAACAGATAAATTGCAAACAGCAAAAACACAAACTAAACTGAAAGCGAAACACAAAATATGCTAATCTTTTTAGTTGCTCTTTGGTGTAGCTCGTTGTTGTTGTTAGTTGTTGTTGTTAGTTGTTGTTGTTAGTTGTTGTTGTTAGTTGTTGTTGTTGCTGTTGTTGCTGTTGTTTTTGTTGTGGCACATGCCGCGACAACCGCTTTTAGTGGCAGTATTCACGCACTCAGTCGCGCTTATAACTGTCAACACACTCACACATAGATAGCAGCACAGATGACGTGCTTGCTGCATGATGCATGCTGCATGCTGCATACAGATACAGATACAAAGTTATTCAATTGGTGCTGCTTCTTTTCGTTGCCCTCAATTTGTGCTTGCATTGTTTTATTTTGTGTTTTTTTTTTCTTCCTTTCTTTTCTTCTTTTTTTTTTTAGCGGTCAACAAAACGTGCGTTTTGTGGCACGCAAAATAGGCTGATAAAGTAGGCTGCAACAATGTTAATGGCTGCAGTTTTTCATCACTTTGATTTGTTACGGTTTATCGTGTAACCAGTTTATGTGCCCTTTAAAAAGAGGTAAAACAAAAACTGAAATAAATTATTTAAGTAATGTTTATTCTGGAGCCGAATCGGGCACAATTTATAGAAACGGATTAAATTAAAAATGTAATCAAATCTTAAATTTGTATTTTGTATTTGTATTTGTATTTGTATTTGAATGATCTGAGATCAGTTCTTATAGAAATATAAATATATAGAGAAATAATAATAGTAATAATAACATTTGTTGTTGTGGTGGGAAACCAGCTAAATTCTCCATTCGTTAAGCAAACTTTAAGTATGAGTTTTAGGTGCATTAAAAAACGCAACTTTATTGCGTTGTGGCGCCATCTGCCGTTTGTCGGCAATAAACTGCGGTTAGCAGATTTCGTAAACAGGTTAGCCAAAAAAAAAAGGAGGCAAAGGGGGGAGAGGAGTGGAACTATTACTCACGATTATATGCGACAAGTTGCAAGCACAAGTGTAACTAAGATGCCGCTGCTGCTGCTGCTGCTGCAGCCGCCGTGCTGCAAGTGCTGTGTTGCAAGTGCTGTGCTGCAAGTGCTGTGTTGCGAGTGCTTCATACTTCCATAAGCATAAAATTTGGCAAAATGTGTACCGAATTATTATTATTTTTTTTATATCTATATATATATATGTTTTTACCCGCGCCAACAAAATGATTCAAGGAATCGCGAATGCGTTTCCGAATGCGACGCATTGGAGCCACCGCTCTGTGCAGCGTGCGTCTTAAATGTGGCGCATTCACTTGCAAGTTGCAACAAAGACTCTTTTATGGCCACAAAGCCGTCCTCGAGTGCCACTGTTTATTGTATACATCTGTGTGTGTGTGTGTGTAGGTATATTTCCTACAAAACAAGCAGCAAATGGGCGTGCCGCTGGGCGTTGCATGTTCACAACCGTGGTGGCAGCAGAAGAGCACAAAAACCGAGAACACCATCTAAAAAGGCGAAACGTGCGTGGCTTCGTATTAACTTGGCTTGGCTTGGCTTGGCTTGGCTTGGCTTGGCTTGGTCTGTGTTGTGTTTGGGGCTGGACTTTGCTGTCGCTTTTCTATTTCTCATCTCAAGCGTCAACAAAAAGTACTAAACAAAAAATATCACAAAAAAAATGCCCGGAAAAAAACACACAAAGTGAAATAACAAAAAAAAAGCAAAGCACACCAAGAAGCATTAGTAAGCAAAAAAAAAAAATAAATAAAAAAAAATGAGCATAAAATAAAAATACAAATTGTATGCAGCATTGTTTTTGTGTACTTCTGCAGCTCATTGTTCGATTTAAATTACTTATTTCTTTACGATTTTTTTTTTATATCGTAGCTGCTCACAATGCGACTTCTTCTTCTTTCACCTCTTTCTTTTCTTCTTCTTCTTCTTGCCATTGTTAGTTCTGTTTGCGCTGTAGTTGCCTTTTATTTACAGTTGCTTTTCCTGTTTTTTTTTTTGCGTGTAGGTTTGTCAAGCAGGATATCAAGAAAATAAACCATTTGTAAATGATATGTTGACGTGAATGGAAAATGGGCGCTGCTAGTTGGAATAGTGAGTGGATATATATATATATATATATATAACACTTGGCAAGCAATGAACCGAAATATATTTTGCGTCGATTTTTCGTGAAGTTTGCCTGATATAGAAAATTTTACAACTAACAATTTAGAAAAGACTTCAATTTTGTAGAGTTTCTAAAACTCAGTTTGTTATTAAAAAAAGTTTTTTTTTTTTTAAATTTAATGTTCTTTTGCTGAGATTAGTTTTGAACATGTAAAGCTGCTAAACTCTTGGCTTTTTTTTTTATTTTGGACTGCAACTTGTAATTTTGACACACCGATTTTTTTTTGCTCTGTTCTGGCTCAGCCTGTCTGCCACCCACACAATCCAACTTGAGCTGCTTTTCGCATGTGTGCTGCACAGATTTCTGGACAAAAAAGGTGTTACTTGGCCCACACTTTTGGTTGGCTGGCACACATAGATCGAGGGGGAGAGGTATAAAGAACAAGCGATAAATCGTATAAGAAAAACAAGACAAAACAACAGCAAACAGCAGGTAAACAATGCACATGCATCAAAATCAAATGAGTCATTTTGCAAAGAAGATCAACTATAGGAAAAAATATGAAAGCAAGAAAAAAAGAAGAAGACGAAGAAGGAGCATAGCATGGGTAAGAAAAACATAAAAAAAAAATAAAGAAGTCGAAGCAGAAGAAGAAGAAAAATTTAGCATGGGTAAGCAGACAGCAGGCTGCGAAAAGCCTTTTGATCTACTTCCTTTTACCTTTTATGCTCTGCTTCTCTGCTTACTTTCAAGTTTACTTAAATTCGAGTGCAATGGAAACAAGTTCGTTCGGAACAGCAGCGACGCACAAACACACACACACGCACACGAACGCACGCACACATGCATTTATATATACTTATATGCATGTGGAGAAACAGTTACCTTTGTGTGTTTTTAGCGACTTTTGCTTCTGCCTCGCACTGTGTATAATTTAGTAAACATTTGCAATAGAGTTGCCTACACACACACACACACACACACACACACACACACACGTACACACATACAAGCAAAGTGACGAGTCTCCCGCGACACAGATGCCAAATGAAAAAGTGCAACAACTAGCAAAAACTAGGCATCAAAAACCATAAAAGAACACATAAAAAAGCATTCAGCTTGCGTGACTAGCAAATACCCTGTGGGCGAGCAGCAGAAACAGAAAGATAACATTTATAAACAGATGCTGAAACTGATCATACATCATATATTCAATGCTGACAACCTTTTCAAATATCGATCAGAATACGCAAATATAAACAAAATCAATAACTTACCAAAATGCATTTTAAAAGTTAAACTGATTGAAGGCATTAGACGGTTATTAATTTGTTGTCGACCTGGTGTCAGCCCACAACTCAACTCAAATCGAGGTTAGTCTGAGGTTATCTAACGGAATCACAGACAGCCAGCCAGCCAGCCTGCCAGCCAGGCAGCAGCAGCGGTCGAGATACTTTCGATGTGTCTTTTTGTGTATTTAGGCCACAGTTGAGATACTTTCAATGTTCCACTGGGGCTGTGACAGATCTGAGGGAGATGGATAGCGACAGACAGAGAGAGAGAGAGAGAGAGAGAGAGAGACACACACACACACACACATACATACATCATACAATTTCAGCTACTTGTGCAACACACACACACACACACACACAGATAGACATGTGCAAATGCAATTGATATCGGTTCCATCGTCTTCAGTTTATTGAATTTATTTATATGCAGTCGCTTAGACAGTGACTGATTGAACGATTGATTGATTGGCCGATTGAGCGATTGAGTCACATTGAGTGCGAAAGTGAATTTCAATTACAGCCATCATCATGCACCATTCAGCACCCAAAGTGGGCGTGTCAGTCAAGTGCAGCAGCTGTGCCAAGTGCGTTGCATACTTTGTGGCGCCATCAATGTCAATTTATCGCCACATTGGGGAAACATGGAAACGATTTGACACCTGCCTTCGCAGCTTCAAATCATCAATAATTAATAATATTAATAAATAAGTAAAGGGAAAAATTCACATTAAGAAATTAATCGCCGGCTTAAATTATTGCATTGATTTTCTACATTATTTTGATGAATGCTGTTAGGTAAAAAATATACATTTTTATACACATGCCTCGCACTTAAAGCAAATAAATAAAATACTTTTAGCTCGTTAACACACACACAGTGGTCGTATTGGTGTGTGTGTGTGTATGTGTGTGTTTGTAAGGGACTTAGTCTTAAGGGATTTCTCAGTTTGGTTATTAAAAAGTCATTTGTGTGCCAGCATTACAGTAACATACATTTGTCCATATATATATAGATATAAAAATATATATACCGTTGAGGTCAAAATATTAGTAATCCTGCTTCGTATCACACCTTTAGAATTTAACAGGTTTGCAAAAATTATTGAGTAAAAATAAGGCAATTGTTAATTATTAGCATTTCATCAAAATGTGGCCAACTTTATTGATTGATTGATTGATTGCTGGCTCAAAAATCAGATTTAAACAACACTTGAAAAACTTAACAGTTTACATGAAACTCAAGCAATAGCTTAAAGTTCAACAATTTTGTATCAGTTGTCTGAGAATGCTAATCATCTGTTTCTAAATCGGTTATTCTAATGCGAATAATGAAAACATATAAATTTAATCTATAAATCTAACTTTTAGCAATATTTTTGTAGAGCCAGGGAAAGCTAAGAAAGTTTCTTAACTATTTTAAAACTATTATTTGATTATCTGTAATAAATTTAAAGACTTTATTTATAAATATTTTGTATTTGTTATTTTAATTTAATGCAATTGTTTGCTTTGTGTATTATTTAAGTCGACTGGCTTTAGTTGACATTAAATAAAATAATTAATTACTTAACTATATTCCAACTGTATTTTGTATAATTTCGCAAGATATATGCGAGCGCTTCTATTATTTTGACCTCAGCTGTGATTAGCCGTGTTTACGTTGCTGGCTGCTTGTCTGCTCAGCTTATTGGGGCTTTCACTCCGATTTAACGCTGACACTAAAGGATTCGAATTCCTCATCGATTTCGATGCCCTTGCAAAGGGTATCTTAATTTAATCTTCTATTTGGCCAAAAGTATTTCCACTTTTATTGAAGAGAGATTTAGAATTGTGCAATTTGACTCCTTTCTGTAAGGGCATTTTTGGTTTTAAGTTGAGTCTGCTTCTTGTTCATTGAGCCTTCTGCTTGACTTAAGTGACGACAGTGTGTGTGTGTGTGTTGTGTGTGCGTGTGTTTGAGTTGCAGTTGTGGCTCTGTGCATTTGCCTTGCAATTCCCCAAATTGTAATTTTATAGCAGCGTCATTGGCCAAATGTTCAAATAGACATTTGGCCCTCTGCTTGCTGGCCAAAAACTTTTTATGCCGGCCCCAAACACTTGGGGGAAAACTGCCTTTTTCTTAGCTTTTTTAGCCTTAGCTTGTGCTGCCGTTCCCCCCCCCCCCCCTCAAAGGTTTTGGTCATTTTACTTATTTCATTTCGGCTTAAGTTGTCTGCTCAATTCGATTTCATCTGCTGCTGCCAACTGAATGCAATTGCTTTTCCGTTGGCCTTGCTCTTCCTCCCTTCCTTCCCTTTCCCCCTTTTTTTTTCTCCTATTAGTTGTTTTTTTTTTCAGTGTGCTGCCATTGCTGTGTACACTCTAAAAAAAAAAAAAAAAAAAAAAACACAAATATATTATTACAAATGCAGCTTGATTATTTTTGAGGATCTACAGAAATGAACAAATCCTTGAATCGATATCAGTTTGACCTTTTAGTTAAAAGTTATATTTATTTCCTTTCGCAAAATTACCCAATTCTTGACAAATTCCTAAGCTTTGTCATAAAATTACAATTTTCTTTGAATTTAATTTAAAAACTGATATTTTTTCTAAAGTTGATATGACTTGATTTATAATATGGATCTGAACTGTGGTTGAGTCACGAAATGTGTTATTTAAAGGGTATATTTTGGGTCACCATTGGCTTGTCAAACGTTAAGTATTCTGTTGACCATTTGTTGAAGTTTGCTGTTGTCTGCTTCGCGCTTTTAGCCCGATTAAATGTGAAGGAATTTCGCATCGCAAACTGCAGTTGAAGTGTCTCCAACAGCTTTCAACAGTTGCAATTAACTGTTGCAATTAAGTTAATAGGTTTCGGGGGGTAAGTACTTTTTGAGTGATGAGTATTAGAACTTATTTAGTTAAGACGTATATTTAATTTAACAGGGAAAACAAACACACAAAATATCTGTATTTGGAATTTAGAAATTTAGAAAATTGCAATTGCAACTTTTATTTTGTAGCTGCCACAGCAGCAGCAGCAGCAGCAGCAGCAGCAAGTTGGCAGTTGACCGCACATAAATCAACTTTAAATTAAATGCACGTCGTCGGCAATTCGAAATCAAACAAGTTAGAATGCTCGAGTCGAGTGAGCTCTTCCGTGATATACCCTCTAAACTGCATTTGGACAGTTGCGCAGTAATATGTGAGCCTGTTTTGTATATACATATATATATATATATAAATATCTTATTACTATGAGAAATCGATTGAAATTAGTATTTAGACTCGACCGTTGAAACCCTTTTACCATTTGGCCATTTTAAGGGGCGGCTCGGAAATGTCGATTATTCAATTCCCAGCTGCCGATCGACTCGAGTTGCTCTGTGAGTTTTATAACCTCAGACCCGACACCCCACCCCTTGCTGCCTGTGGAGTCGTCCTTGATTGCAACATGGCCTGGACATCCTGTCCTTGCCGCTGCTACTGCTGCTGCTGGAAGTCAGACAATGAAAGTTTAAACAAATATTTAACGCAAATGCACACAGACAAACATATACACTGGGGGCGCAAAGTGTATGTTATATCCTGGTTGGGCATGGCCACCATAAGATTTAATCGCAATCAGGCTAGAAAGAAAAGGGATATTTTTTTTTATGCAGCCCCAAAAACAAAACTGACTTCCTTAACTATCTGGCAACTAGCTGGTGTTGCAACAGCTTTCTTCCTCTTTTTCCCCTTTTACTTACTTATTTATATATACAACGTGTGCTCTGCTTGAACTCCATTCACAGGTTCGCCGCAGCCCACATATCGCTGGCTCAAGGATGGCGCAGCCGTTGCCGATTATTCATCCAGTCAGTTTTATCGCATCCACATCACAAGGCGCGAGGATGCTGGCAGTTATCAGTGCATTGCCAGGAACGATGCTGGATCCATTTTCAGTGAGAAAAGCGACGTGGTTGTTGCATGTAAGTACAAAACCAGAGAGAGAGAGAGAGAGAGAGAGAGAGAGCGACGGGACAGAGGGAATTTAACATGATATTACATATATATTAAATATATATCTGCATTTACAAGGACTTAAATGCCACCTGCTGCTGCAGGCTGCTTATCAACTGCATTTTTTCGCCTATCATTCAGTATTATCAATAGCTATCATTATCAGGCACAATTGTAAAGGCATTTCAATTAGTCCGGTTGTGAGTTGTAATATGGCCAGAACTTAATTGAAGCACCAATTAACGTGGCTTGGCAAACAGTTTATAACCGTGGCCTCAAATACCCAATGCGGGCTCAAGGGCTGCACTTTCATAGCTAATTGGCACTCATTTTGGCATTAGCCACTCATTATAAATATACACAATCGAAATAGTTGGTTTGAAAACTAAAACTCACCTCAAGTGAGTGAAATCTTAAAAGAACGCAGTAAAAACCAACCTGATTTAATGTTCTTCATTCAATGCAAAAAGATTTCAGCATTTTCTCACTGGACACCAAATGCAAATACTATTACAAAGTGTAATTAGTTAAATGGCCCAAACAAAACAATACAAAACGCAAAGTGTGAATAATCAAATGCACTCGTCTTGCAAACGAATGTATTCAAAGTATTCAACAGTATTTGAATGATGAAAAGCCAACAAATATTGAAAATTATAAAATTATTATGCCAACTATGGTCAATAGGTGTCGCTTTGCATAATAAGTGCGAGCGAGAGAGAGGGAAAGAGAGAAAGCCAATAGTTCAACAAATTAGTATGAAGACAGGGAGAGAGAAAGAGAAAGAAGAGTTCAACAAATCTTTTGTAATTCCAAACCAATCGATTTGGCTTTATTTCTTTTTTCTGTTTTCTGCTTTTTGTCTTTTTCTCTCGCCTTTTCTTCTACGTTTACGTTACCGTTTCTTGGTGCCGAAGAGCACAAAGCATACTTCAAGCGAGAGAGAGGCTTGAGATAGAGAGATCAATATGCATGACTCATGCGATTGCCATTGCTTTTGCTGTTGCGGAAGAAGAAGCAGAATAATACTGGCATTGACTTATTGAACACGCTGATGTGGCTGAGGTTGGGGCTGGACTAATAGCGAATGCAAAAAACCACCACAATAACATTTCTTTTGATGGTCGCGATCAATAATAAGCCGCAGCAGGAGCAAAACAAATATTCAACATATTGACACATATGGCATTCATTAACTGTTAACTGTTGAATGCAAGCGCAATAAACAAAACTGCAACGAAAGCCCCGCAAAGGAAAACAAACAAACAAGTTTATTGGCAAAAAAGCTATGAAGCAGAAAGTTTTTACACTGATTTTTTAATATATATATTTTGTTTTTGGTAGAAATTGCACATTAATTTGAAAAGAAAATCGAGTATTTAAGCTTAAATGCAAAAATAAACTGCAGATTAACAGGCCATTGGTGGTTTTTTTGAAATTGACTTGAAATCAGCAGAGAAGTGGCATTCATATTAAAATGTAATGTTTTCGATCCGTATGGCCAAAGTTTATATCGGATTTCAGGGTTGTTTTTCGCCCCAATCAGTTGTTGGCCAAGCTAAAATAGATAAGTTTAGTTGCGTTGTCATTTGATTTAATTTAATTTGATAAAATGTGCAAAAATTCAATAATAGCTGAATCGTTATATATCTAATGTTTACAGCCAGCTGTTATATTATCTTCTTTTTTTTTCGTCAGACGATAAACCATTATTTTTTTGACAAGGAAAACACCTACCTATTTTCATTTCGTGCTTATTTTTTATGCGATTTGACATTTCAATTTAACCATAGACTAGGCAACAATTGGGGGCACAATAAGTGATTTTAATAGCTGTCATTGTTTGCACATTAATTCTTGATAGTAGACAGAAATAAACTAAAATCAGGAATATATATTAAAACTGAAACAAACCAAAAACATATTCTCAATTTTTTCAAATGAGGAACCCTTTACCTAAATTTGGTTCATTTCAATTAAGTTTTTGCTATGCATTTAATTGAACTATTCAAACACACGCAGCACACACATGTAATTGATGGAGCCACTACAAAGAGTTAATGAAATTAAATTGGCTTTTAAATGCCGACGGAATTAAGCAATTAGAGCTGAACTAAATAAATAATTTGCAGATAATTTGATGTATTTAAATGCTGCCCGTTAACGAATCGTGTTCAAAGTATCAAATTGAGTGCAGCAAAATTATTTCGAACTGTGGCAAGTTGTGGCAAATCAAACGACTGTCAGAGCTGCATCAACAGCTGATTTAGACTCTGGCCATTAATTTAGGCGCAATGCGTAGTTAATTGCGAGAAAAACGACAACAGCAGGAGGGTCGGTCATCACAATAAGTATGTGTGTGTGTATGTGTGTACATTATATAGCTGCTTGAACCTAATAAATCGAGCTGTGGACAAGTCTGGTGACCTTCTTTTGGGCACGCCAAACAAACAAGCAAGTGAACAAGCAAATGACAAGCTTCTTTATGATGATGATAATGATGATTATTACGATAATGATGATGTTCTTGTTGACGTCTCGTGCTGTTGTGTTGAAGGAGTGGCACGCCCCATAGCCAAGTTGGAGCATCTTCAGCACTTAATTAATTGTAGGAGTGTTCTTATATTCAACTAATAACTTTCACAGCGAAAGGGGCGGCAGGGGGCTATAATTTTAGTAATAGTAGTTGTAGTAATAGTGTGCACTGCGCGAAATACCAGCTGTTGTCTTCTTCGAATTCATTCTTCAAATAATTTCTAAAATAAAAGTTCTAAATAACTTTTGATTTCAAATTTAAATTTTCAAACTTAAAAAAAGCTAATTTTGAAGTTGAAATTTCCATTTTGAGAAAACTTAAAATATTTTTTTTTAAGGTGTTCAAATTGAATACTGAAAATGCTTGTTTTGTGTATTAAAAATTCCAAAAAAAATTTTAAATATATTTTAGATTAGATTCCCAAAATCGAAATTCAAATTTGACAATAGCGTTGAAGAAACTAAACAACGACATGCGTTTTTCTCGCAGTGTGCCTCCAAGCAATGAAAACAAATTTATTGTAGGCTTTGTTGGTAGGGTATGCTGGTTGCTGTGGTTGGTTTGGGGGGGGGGGGGGCGAAAGGGCATAACTGTAATGCTGTGTTTTTTGATGGGGGAGTTATGGAAAAATGGAAGACGGCAGGCCAAGTCAGGCCAGGCCAGGCAAGGCCAGGTCGTCGCCGCTTGATTCAATTAGTGACACTTGAGCTCATCCCAAACGGGGGTCAATCCGAAGACGGGGCGGGGGTGGAGCAAAGTTGACTGAAACAATTAAATTGTGATTAACTTGTGTATTTAAACTGTGACTTATTTGTAATTTGTTATTTGTATTTCCTTTGGCGCTGCTGCAGATATGGGAATCTTTGAGAACGTCACCGAGGGTCGTCTAACGGTTGTCAGCGGCCATCCGGCGGTATTTGATATGCCAGCAATTGATTCGGTGCCGAAGCCATCTGTCATTTGGCAAACCGAGGAGGGGCCCCTCAACTACGACATCAAATACGCTTACACCCAGGCCAATCAGCTGATCATCCTCAGCGCCGATGAGAACGACCGGAAGGCGTATCGCGCCCGTGCCATGAACACCCAACTGGGCAAGGAGGAGATTAGCGCATTTGTCCATTTGAATGTCACCGGAGATCCCTATGTTGAGGTGGCGCCCAAGATCATTGTGCCGCCGCAGGATCTGAAGCTGAAGCGTGGAGAGGGCGTCGCCGAATTGCAGTGCATTGCCAATGCCCGACCCCTGCACGAACTGGAGACAATCTGGCTAAAGGATGGCGTCGCCGTGGAGAATGCCGGCATCATGCACACCCTCAACGACCAATGGAACCGCACACTGGCCCTGCTCCAGGCGAACAGCTCCCACTCAGGTGAATACAGCTGCCAGGTGCGCTTGCGCAGCGGTGGCTACCAGACGGTCACAGCCACCGCCCGTGTCCAGATCCTCGAGGCACCCACCTTCGTTGCACCCCTGCGCTCGGAGACCTACGGCGAGTTTGGAGGCCAGGTGCAGTTGTCCTGCGACGTTCTTGGCGATCCCAAGCCACAAGTCCAGTGGTTTCGCAATGCCCAACGCATCACCGAGTTGCAACTGGCAGACGAAGTGTAAGTCTAAAACTGCTCCTTATAACCATTTTTATTAACTATTATTTACAACAACTTATCAAATTTAGCTCTTTATTTGAGCTTGAAATTCAGACTTTAAAATTGTCCATTTTTGTATTAGAAATTGCGTCACGATTTTCAATTAGTTTGAGTCTGTTTTATAATATTTTCCCTATTCACATAAAATATATATATAATTTATTTAGGAATGTTATTTAATCATTAAACAATGTATTTAACAAATTTGACATATGATTATTATTTTTGTATTTATTTTCAACAAAAATAATGCAATTTCGCAGTTTTGAAGGCAATTTTAATAAAAATTACAGTTGAATTTGTAATCTGCCTGAAGGGGCAGAATTAGGGGCAGCTGAAAACTGAAAATAATTTGAAATATTGACAACAATTTACAACATTTTTGCAGATACGAACTGAATGCCGATAATACGCTGATAATTAAAAAACTAACGTTGGACGACGAGGGAATGTTCCAGTGCCTCGCAGCGAATGAGGCTGGAGAGAAATCTGCTTACACCTGGCTGCGTGTGAAAAGTGAGTCAAGTGTTGCCACAGCAACACAAATGCACGCATATCTATATATATATATCTATATATATACATATATTGGATTATTGAGTGATTCATTGCGATAAGTGCTACTAACTAATCCCTCTCGAAATGCATTTTGGGAGCACGCGCCTAAACCATATATTCAAACTAAAATTCTCTCTCCACCTCTTTTGTCATGTTGTGCTGTCTCTATACACACACACACACACACACACACACACACACACACACACACACACACACACACACACACACACACACACACACACACACACACACACACACACACACATACATACATACACATACATTGATATTAATAACATAAATGAACAAGCAGCAACAACAGAAGCAGCAGCTTTGCTGCTACAGCCGCGCGTGAAGCGTTTGGCGCAGCCGCGCATCTTGCGGGTGAGAGCATCACAGAACAGCTTGGGATCGGGATCGGGCCGGGGATCGGGCTCTGGCTCGGGAACGGGCTCGGGCTCGGGCATGGGCATGAACGCTAACAAGGGCAATAGACGCAAGGAATTTCGCTTTGGTATGGGCATCCAGAATGCAGAACTCACCCACAAAAAAAACACCTGCACACACACCCCGCACACACACCCACATATTGTGCACACCTATTTAGACAACAGCAGGAGAAAAAAAAAACTCACTTTAAATTTGTTGATTTTTTTATTCTTCATTTTTTTCTCCTCTGTTGAGTTTTGCACTGCACTCAAATTAAAATGCACAAATTCATTGGAATTGCACGTATTTTTTATAGATGCAACACAGTAGCATAAACATGTTGCAATTTGTTTAGTGTCAATGAACATTTTTTGTTGCTTCATTCTGTGTGCACTCGCATTAACCAACAACCATCAACATCATCATTATCCTTTAACTACCTATTGAGTTAATTAAAGGCAAATAACATTTATTAATTCTATAGTAATAATTCCGTTAGATATCCCAATATTTTTTAAAATCTTTTTTACACTATTCAATTATGAATTGGCCCATTGATTTTACAATACGCCAATATAAAAATAATATACATTTTTTCCCCCATTTTATTTTCGTCCTGAAAGGCTTAAATGCATTTGTGGTTTTCTCAATTATACAGATTTAATATACATATTAATTTGTTGCTGGACCGACTACAAGCATAATTTATAAATATTTAATTGAAAATTTGATTAGGGAATTTTTCCTCACATTTTTCGTACTACAAAAAGAGTTCAAATTGATTTTATTTATACCAGAGATATTTACAACTGCATCGCATTATCTGATTCTGAAATATGTGTGTATTAGGCTTATTCCCCAATTAAATATTACACAATTATTGTTTTTGATTGTTTAGCCAAACAATCATATATGTTTTAATTTAATGCTCATTTTCTGAGTCTTTCTTAAATGTTTCGAAACCAGAGGGGAAAACTGGGCAACTCAAGCAAGTTGTTGCATAAATATGCATTGTTATGGTTATTATTCGAGTAAATTTACTTGAATTATAATAATAAACATTAATATTAAGTGGGCCCTGCATATTCAGAATAATTGAGATCCTTGCTAACTCTTTCTGTCTCTTTGCCTGTCGCCTGTTGCGCCAAGTGTTGCACCCAAGGGCCATTAAGTGGCAAGCCTCCATCAACAGCAGCAGCCAGTGTTGTCAGCATTGTGCTGCAAACATTTCTGTGCAACAATATTTGAGTTTATATTTGTACCTGCTGTGGGACAATTTCGCATTTTAATGAATTTAATATGACGCATAATGAAGTCGGCTGAAGGATGAAAGACTGGAAGGAATTTAGTTAGTGCAGGAACAGTAAACATTTCTTTATAAATTATTCCTTTCCAGATTATGTTTAACATTGTCAATATTAATTTGAGTTTAATTTCAGTTCAACGCTCGCAATTTCATTAGCAGAACGAATTTTTTTTTTTTTTTTTTTTTTTTGTTTTTTTGGTATGTGCATCGTATGAACCGTTGATTAGCCAGCTCAGCAGCACACATTCGGAGGATGGAGGATGTCACGTCGACGCGCAATTGTGCTGTGCATCTATGCTTTTTGCCAGTGTTTTGTTTGTGAATTTGCAACTGCTGCCAAACAATTATGCATCAGCAAAGGCAGAGATATTTCTGCCTTTTGAATATTTGACACACTGCAGTTGGTACGAGCGAGACAGACAGACAGACGGATGGACGAACGTAGAGACAAAGAAACAAACAACGGTGCAGATGGCACTGCTGGCCCTGCTTTTGTCGCGAAACAATTTACGCACATTATGGAAAAGTGTGAGTGTTAGCGAGCGAGAGAGAAATATATATACATATAGAGAGAGAGAGAGAGCGAGACAGTGCGAGAAATGTATGCAAGAAAGACAGTTATTGTTGAAGTTGTTTCATTTTATGCCTCTTTAAACTTGAACAACTGTTGTTTTCTGCTGTGTTCGCTGCCCTCCTCCCATCTCTCTCTCAGTCTTAAGCCAAACTTGACTTGTATTTTGAAATACTTTTGGTACATTTTTATGAACAGAACGGGACTTGTGTCAGTCGGACACAGTCGGACGTAGTCGGACAGAGTTGGACATTTTTGCAAGACCACTTGGCATGTAAATTGGAAATTTCGTAGCATATTTCGTGTTGATTTATTCTTATGCATCTTTTGTTCCTTTTTACTTACTTTTTTCAATTTGCTCGAGATTTGTTCTTGCTTCTGCTTCTGCTCCTGCTCCAGCCGCACTTCATCGAGCCACAACTAGTTAAGCGAATTTCGCCTTCTAGCTACTGCTAAAGATGCGACACGGGTTTATTGGAAAACTTTAAGTTAAGTTGAGCAACTTTGATGACAGTTACTTTATAGCCTTATAGCCACGCAGACAGGCAAATGACTAAGCCACTCGTTCTACATTTTAGATTAGCCCCAATTCACTTCATGTGCAGCATACCATTTTGGCCAATTTGTTTATCCTCGCAAGCTCTTCTTGGGCATCAGCTGTTTAAGGCTTTCCAAACTTAGTAAAACTTAGAAGACAATCTTTGGACTTATAAACCTTGCGTTCTTTTTTTATTTGTTTGGTTTATTTAATAACTCATCAACCCAATAATTATAAACTTGCCTTGCATTGTTACTTAACAATTTGTTTAATTTAATAAGTCGATTTAGCAATAGTTGAATGCAAATTGTTTCCTTTTAAATTGGCTAAGATTAAGATTATTATCGATCGATCGATGGATTAAGTTAAGACAATCTATTGACATGTTCTCTCTCTGTATTTTTGTTAATGTTCATTATAAAACTTAAGTAATATTTACTTTAATTACTCTCTTTTCCAACTCTCGACTGAAGTGGCTATTTGGTGTCATTAACTTGGTTAATTACTTACTGCTGATGGGATCCGTGGCTCAGCTTCCATTTCTGGCCCCCTTTTCTGGCTGACTTGTTAACCACTTTTTTAACTTTATCTGGAGCACTGCATTTGTTTATTCAGTTTAAGTTTTAGTTCTACGTAATTACCGATAAGTTGTTCACTTTAATTTAGCACTTAGGGCCGGCAACAAGTGGCCAACAAGCTGCTGATTGTGGCGGATTGGATGGGAGCAGAGCGGATGGGAGGATGGGAGGCTGGTTGGGGTGATTTTGAGCAGCTAGCTGAAAATCATTTTCCAGAATAGCGCGTCCCAAGCAACGGAAATAAGTGTGGTTGCGATGGTGGTGGACGTTACCTGAAATTATCTGCATTTTAATTGCCTCGCCTCTGTTGACGAAAGTTTTGCGCATATATTTTGTTGCTTAAAGTTTTTTTTTTTTCTTAATGCCACTTGCTGTATTTGTTTTAAACTGATGTAGTTGTTGTTGTTGGCCTGGCTGGCTTTTGTCTTCGCTTGGCTTTTGGATTGCACCTGGAGTGATAAAGGTAAACAACTTGGCACATTACCATTTTCTGGTGCGCATTTTCCGGCTGCTCGAGCAACATAATTTTACGATTTCCCGAAACACAAAGTGATTTTAATCACCGCTTCCTGGCATTTGGCAGGCACCTTAACATTGTTTGGTTCTTAGTATGCACCCTTAAAGTTGCCAACCAACCAACTAACAACAACAGCAGCAGCAAGAACAACACAAAATAACTTATTAATAAGGAGAGTTCCAACACTTGAGGAGCACTTGCAGAAGTTCCAATGCAGCCATCCAATCAGCTTTGAGCCTAAGCCACACACAGACACACTCACACACACATGACTGCAGCTGAAATAACATAAGAACTGAGAAAGAAAACACAATAGATGCACTCAATCTACGCTAGATGGAGCTAACTTTATCTGTGCTGGTTCATCGGCGAACAACAGGTGGCGCCAGCGCTACTCGTGCTTGACTAACTTCATTTAACTGCTCAATTTGCATGCCAACAAATAAATCGCATATCAGCGAATAATAATTATATTCAATTATGTTGCAAAAACACAACTTGCACACATCGCAAACTTTTCCATAATTTTAACAAATTATTTATGATGTGATGCAACTCTTAAAGCTGCAACTCTGCCACAACTGATTGGCTTTCTTTGGCACTCCATTAGTCAATCAATCAATCATTTAATTAATTACAGGTGTGCCCCCCCTTTTTGGAACACGCATTCAGCGTGTGATATAATTTCATCGAAATAACTTAAATAAATATATAATATTTTCAGTCACTATCCGACCGGATATAGCCCAATTCTGCTCCGTTCGCCCTTCTGATGGTTAAATATGCAAATTCCTCACGTTTTACATGTATGCCAATTAAGGCACATTAATTTAATTTCCTTTTTTTGCCAACCAATTATGTAATCCATATTGTAAGCCACATTTATATTTCTTACCCACTACATTTTTTTGTGTGTGGTTTGCAAGCAAAACAAATTTGCATTTTAATAGCTTGTTATAGTTGCTAAGCGACCAAAGCATTTAAATCCAGTCCTTTTCAACAAGAGTCCAGAAAGGGGTGGAGGGTGAAGGATGAAGGGGAGGAGAAAGTGTTTGTGCCATAAAATCATACTTGCCATGCAAATGTTGTGAGGTGGAGAGTGAAGAGTGGAGTGGATAGTGTACGAGACACACACACATCAATTCAATCAGCACAAATGGAACACACAAGCCTCTCTCTCTCTCTCTCTCCCCCCTCTAGCCCACCTCTTGCTCTGGCCATCGAGTAATGGCAATTATCGTCGGTGCACGGTGCAATTTCTCGGCGTCCAATAATGACTTTAGGGCGGCCAATATTTTGGGCACAATTTAAATTCAGTTTCGAATACAAACTGAAAACTGAAGAAACAAGAAGAAAAACAGTTTGTGTTTGCCACATTCTACGGTTGCATAAATGTTGTTAGTTCCACATCGCTTTTTTCACACATTTTTGCGTGGCGTCCTCCACATATTTAATTAAGGTACCCCCCCCCCCCCCCTTGCAACCATCCCTTAAAAAACCCTTTATGTCATTATTTCAGGCAGTAATCAAATTTGTCTTTCAGCGTGCAGCGGCGTAAAAAGTGTATAACTTACTTGAGCAAAAGTATTTAACAGGTTGCAAGTTGCACGTTGCACGATGCATTTACAACCATTCGGTTTTTTTTTTGTTTTGTTTTTTGCTTTGATTTGATTGAAAAGAGCAAAGTTTGTTAAGGAAATCGGAGAGAGATGGGGGGGGGGGACACTATGTGTTGCCTTTTGCCGTGCCGTGCCTTGCCAATCACATTTAACACGTTAACGTTATCTTCCACGCCACACCCCCTCCCCTCCTTGGTCAAAGCTTTTGGATCGATGACGCGATTCGCTATTTGAGCCAAACAACGTGCAACGTTGCAAGAAATCAATTGTTTTTTTTTTTAATGAATATTCAATTACACAATTAATTGGTTATTGAATATCTTAGCCTGGTTTAAATTACCTGCCTAATTACGCAATGCAATTTCAACTTTCAACTCTCACTTTTTGCATTTATCCTTTTTTCTCTTTCTCTGGTTTACCTTTCATTTTGAGTTTGCCTTCGTTGTTATTTGAGTTAATTATTTGATTGGCATTTTATTTGCAGTTTGTAGGGTAGGGGGGGGGTGGAGTGGGTTCTTAACTTTAAGTGCACTCATTTAAGCCTAATTGAGTTGTTGACCCACTTGACGAAGCATATTCAAATTATACAAATCTTTCGGTTTGACTGTCAGCAGTGCTGTCTATCCTTCTTTCTCGCTCTCTCTCTCTCTCTCTTTCTCTCTCTCTCTTTCTTTTATTGACAGCTGAACTGAAAATCCTTAAAATTAATTTGTGATTTTTATTATTTTGTAATTTGCACTAATGATTTTTAATTTAATTTTTTTTTTTGTCTTTTATTAACACACACCCACACACACACACATGCATAAATAACCAACACGCTTAAAAAAATCATTGTAGAAATACACACTGAGAAAATATTTATGGTTACCTTTTTAACTTATTCAAGTATGCGAAATTAAAACGAATGCTTCATCATATTTAATAATTAATTTCATTATTACTTTGACTGGCGATATTCGATAAGCTTCTGTGGCTGTGGCAACAACAACAACAACAACAACAACAAGTGAAAGAAAAAAGAATTCGCCAATCTGTAAATAATTGGAATTATTCACTTCCAATGTGGAATCGAAACGGCTGGCATCGATGGCCAATCCAAGCCTCAAATGAGAGGCATCATTGCAGCAATTCATAAAGAGAATATCATAATTATTATGATAATTTGTAGTTGTTAAATGCAGTTTACTTTATAATTAAAATTTGCCAAGCTTAAATCAAAATTTGTAAAAATTAAAAAATATGTAATTTTATTTTGCTTTTGATTGCATTTATTTTCATTTGTTTTTTTTTTTTGTTTTGTTGCACTGTTAATTTTACTTAGTTTTATTATTATTATTATTATTATCAGCCGCGTTTCTTGTATCAAAACTTAGCACTTTTTGCACACCACTTGTTGTTTGTGACACACACACACACATTCAGACATATTAAATATTTACACACTTATTGCCACAATTTAACATACTTTCACACACACACACAAAAGCACACTTGACATTTATTACCTATGAACTGCAATCAAATGTGTTTCTAATCTTCACATTCACACACACACACATACACACACAGTCGCCGACACACACACACACACACATATACAATAGATGCAAAATTTGCTGAATTTACTGGATATTTAATAGATTTGTTTATTCCAATCCACACAGCAACGGCGCCAGTGATGAAGAAACCACCACAGAATTCGACGGCACTGGATGGCAAGGATGCGACGATAGCTTGTCGAGCTGTTGGCGCACCTAATCCGAACATAACCTGGATCTATAATGGTGAGTGCCACATGCCACATGCAACAGTGCATTAATGATTTATACATTTATCCGCACGTTTCAAGTTGTGTAGTTGACAGCAAGTGTTCCAAAATGCTAATCTCAACGTTTCAATGTTTTGCTCTTTTTCGTATGCTAACCCAACAAATTAAATTGCTAACCGTAACTGCAACTCTGCAACTCTGCAACTGTAACTCTGCCACACACTCCCCGCTAAAAACTGCTTGCCGGATAAAACAAAAAAAAACAAAAAAAAAACAAAACAAAACAAATATGTAAATCACAGAGACCCAACTGGTCGAGATCTCAAGCCGCGTCCAAGTGCTCGATTCTGGTGATTTACTCATCTCAAACATCCGTGCCACCGATGCTGGCCACTACATGTGTGTGCGAGCCAATGAGGCTGGCTCCGTTAAGGGCGAGGCCTTTCTTGGTGTATTAGGTAAGTTACTTGCCCCTCACCCTTCTCCCAACCAAAGCCAACCTAAAAAAAACCCCCCTACTAAACAAAAAATACGTATTTTAATTGTGAAATTGAATTGCTTGCATTCAACTTTTTGCTCTTGTTAGTCTTTGAATAACACATTACAATTCATGCATATTAGTATGTGCTTACATATATATATATATATAGAAGTAGTTAATCTCCGCTAATCTCAATCAATTGCAATAACAATAAATATATATAAATATTTGCGTAAATAATTAAATGAAAATCGAATTATTTATTTATTTATCAAAATTGAGTCGATCTTTTAAGTCAGTTATTAATTTAGTCAATAGGTTTTCATCTGAGAAATCATTTATCAATTTGTGCCATTTATTTGTAATCTGTAATTATTATTAATTATTATAAGAATTATGCATTCATTTTGAACCAAATGTGAAATGTCCATCTTGAAGTTGTCAGGTAAATCGAATTGCAATGTTTGATACCACTTCAGCTAATGCAATAGCGTCAAGCTTTGACCGTGCAACAATGTGCGGCACACCACTGCTCCCGAACACAAATACTCAGAATGACATGTGCTGATCAAATTTGTGCAACGGCAACAACAAAAGTCACGATGCAAATGCAACAGATTTGCCGCACGACTGGTCGCTAAGCGCCTCATCAAATGCAATGATGCGCATCGCTCCAATATCAACAACCGACAACATCATGTTGTCACCGAAGCCGCAGCGTGCCACAAAGCGCACAACACACAACACGCATGCTGCAACAAAACAATTGAGCTTCTGCGATAATTATCGCAATTTGATTGCATTAGGGTTGGCGAACTGACCACAAGCCACTCCAGAAGGCAGCACTTTAAGCCAGTTTGCTTAGCCGACTCTCTCTTAAAGGCCAATTATATATTTCAATTCCCTAATTGGGGCAAGCGTTGCACTTCCACGTGTTTGCTATTCGTGTTGCATAAAGCGTGGGGCAATCAAAAATAGTACTCTACTGAGATTCGTGTGTGTGTGTGTGTGTGTGTGTGTGTGCAGCGTATGCAAACAAGGCGGCAGTGGCATTCAAAGAAAAGAAAACATCAACATGAGGTGCCGCAACAAAAAAGGTCGCCGTGCCACAAACGAAATAAGAGTCCTGCCCAAACAGGGCCACTGGCCAAAACGGACTCCGCAGCCGAACGGAGTCTAAAAGACTCGTTGAACGCGTTGAGTTTTTGTTGCATGCCACAACCGAGACTAAAAATGTGCATTTTCTTAAATGCAAAACATAACATTTTTGTTGCACCTGTGGCAATTTAACATGTTTAACATTTCACTCGGACTCAGCCGACATCAAATACTCGACAACTAAAAAAAATAGTACTTCAAAAATAGTAAATGAAACGTTTTCCAAAAGAATTTAAATAAAACACAATAGAAAATATATATGTTTTTTTTTTTATTTTATATTAATACTTCACTGTAATTTGCAAACATGAAAAAATCTTTTTGAGAATATACAAATATTTTACGAAATATTTTAAAGGATTTCCACATACAACATTTTTTGAGAACAACCCGAACAGAGTTATATTATTTTAAGAGCTTGTAAATGTTAAATGCTAACAAACAATTATGTTTCTTTTATAATTAATAACTTGAAATGATGTCAAAAAAAAAAATTACATTAAATAGTGTTTTTTTTTTTTACATTTTACTTTAAGAATAATTTTGTATTTAAATTTGCAACACGGAAACCTTTTTGAGAATGTACAAATATTTAAGGATATATTTTAGAGCAACCCAAAAAGTGTTGTATTATTTTAATGCTAACAAACAATTATGTTGCTTATATAATCAATAACTAGTTGTTTAAGTATAACAAATTAATTTCTAATTTAATATATATTTATATATATATATGACTAAATGCGAATGTGCTAAATTTGGTAGACGCCAGCAGCATTAAAGGGAAACTCAGCGAAAGTGTTGCACTTAAACTGTTTTCCTTTTTTCAAGTAATTTTTCCTATAACTGTTTTATTGAAATAATTTTAATAATTTATGCATTTGTTTTTTTTATTAAATTTAGTGCGAACACAAATCATACAGCCGCCAGTGGATACCACGGTGCTGCTTGGACTGACCGCAACGCTGCAGTGCAAGGTGTCCAGTGACCCCAGTGTGCCGTACAACATTGACTGGTATCGGGAGGGGCAGAAGGCGCCAATTGTCAACTCGCAGCGGATTGGCGTCCAGGCGAATGGTCAGCTGGAGATTCAGGCGGTGCGTGCTAGCGATGTGGGTATCTATTTGTGTGTGGTCACCTCGCCCGGTGGCAACGAGTCGCGCTCGGCCCGCCTCAGCGTCATCGAGCTGCCCTTCCCCCCCACCAATGTAAAGGTGAAGCGCCTAAGGGAACCGCAGCAG
Source organism: Drosophila demipolita (assembly GCA_035042405.1). Classification (NCBI taxonomy): domain Eukaryota; kingdom Metazoa; phylum Arthropoda; class Insecta; order Diptera; family Drosophilidae; genus Drosophila; species Drosophila demipolita. Next base: position 2,076,395 of record JAWNLI010000476.1, on the reverse strand, counting down.
CGCAGCATCAATGTTTCCTGGGCGGCGGGCTTCGATGGCAACAGTCCAATTTCCAAGTATATTATACAGCGACGTGAGGTATCCGAATTGGGTGAGTTTAGCAATATGCTACATGTTACGCATTACACACAACATACACGCCAGCCACCCCGCCCCTCCACCCATATATATATATATATATATATATATATATATATGGATAGATCCATCACAATTATTGTGTGTGTTTGGCTTGGGATATTTGTAGTTGTAGTTGGTTATGGCAACGAAAGTTTCTGGTATTGGAATTTGATTTATTGTATACACACACGCAGCGAAACACACACACATACACACCCACACACACACACACACCCACACACACACACACACACAAACACACACACACACACAGAGAGAGATAGACAACCAAAACCAACGTTACTAGGCAGAGGCCATCAGGCATCATGTTATGCCCTGGATTTTGGAGCGTGTAATCAGAAAACATGCATCTCATTTCAAACATTATTCATTAACAAGAACCAGGCACAACAAAGGTACACACACACACACACACCCACACACACACACAAGTTCAATTATCCAATTTCTGTCGCTGGGTTGGTTGTTTTTTCGACAATACTAACAATTATTTCCAGTGTACATCAACAAAAGGTTTTTCGAACTTTACTAGAATTCAAAGCAATTACAAAACGTATAAATGAAAATTAAACTCAATAATTAATTTGATACATTTTGTTTTGTTCTCTTTCCTTTTCTCTTCTACTTAATCTTTACCCACTCTTCTGACGGGAATGTGGCACGTGTGGTAAATTTTACCCTATAACCCGATAATATATATATATATAAATTATGATTTGTACATTTATTTTGAATTTACTCATTTTTGTATTATTATTTTTATTTTTGTTTTCTTATTTCGCACATCTAACAAAATATAACACAAATCGCACATCGTTTGTAAATTGCCAACCACTTTCAACATCATTCATCGCTCTTTCATCGCTCTTTCATCACTTATTTATCACCCATTCATCACTCTCTCTTTTTTAACACACATAATGCGACATACTTTGGTTCCTTCTCTTTAATCTTTATCCATCCTTAAACTATCTGCTGTATCCCAACTCCCAACGGTTTTCTTCGATCCCATTAACATCATAGAAAAATTCGTAGGTCCAGTTCCCGATCCGCTGCTCAATTGGGTCACCGAATTGGCCAACGTTTCGGCCAATGAGCGTTGGGTTCTACTGGAGAATCTGAAGGCAGCCACCGTTTACCAGTTCCGAGTGAGTGCCGTTAATCGCGTCGGCGAGGGATCCCCATCCGAGCCGAGCAACGTCATCGAGCTGCCCCAAGAACGTAAGTGCATTTCATAATTATAATAATATTATAATATTATTTTATATATTTTATTTTATTTTATTTATTTACATTATTAGCTTAATTTGCAGTCTTCAAAATTAGTTATTTTTTGTGCATTTAAGCTTAAATTTTTTTTTGGCTTTTGCCATAACAATTTGTATTTCACTTATTCTCCGTCAATCTCTAAAAATCTCTAAAATCTGATTGACAATCAATTCGGTCAGCTAACAAAAATTTCAGATTGTCCAAAACAATAATATTGAATTGCCCCAAAATTCAATACAAACCATTTTGCTTTTGAGAAACTTATCTTACCGAAATTATTTAGATAATATGTTTTTTTTTCAAATCAATCCGCAAATGAAACATTTTAATTATTTATGCAGTTATTTTTTTAATATGTGAAATTCAGTTCGAATTAATTACTAATTTTGCGTAGATTAATTGCATTTTCAGTTAGTATTTCGCAACTTTTTATTTTGAAGTGTCACTTGAGCAGCCCTATTTTGTAGGGTTGCCAAGTGCTCTCGTTGCCGCCACTTGAACAGAGTAGTTGTTTTTTTTTTATATGTGTTTACCGTTTATCTGTATATCTGTATTGTTGAAGTAATTAGAACTAATGCTATATAACCACATATATATATACATATATATACATATATATATATATATATATATGCCACTTCCAACTGCTATCGTTGTCGTCAAATCGCATCGTCGCAAACTGATGAACAAATGCGCGTAGTTTTTCCACGCTATCGAGGTACTACAATATACGAATAACTAACCAATAAAAGTATTTCTTGATCAGCACATTTGACAAAAAAATATTAAAATAATATATATAATATATCGATAATATTCACAGCACCATCGGGTCCGCCAGTTGGGTTTGTTGGCTCTGCCCGTTCCATGTCGGAGATTATAACGCAATGGCAGCCACCGCAGGAGGATCATCGCAATGGCCAGATCATGGGCTATATTCTCCGCTATCGCCTCTATGGCTACAACAATGTGCCCTGGTCGTATCAGAACATAACCAACGAGGTGCAGCGCAACTTTCTTATCCAGGAGCTAATCACCTGGAAGGATTACATTGTGCAGATTGCCGCCTTCAACAATATGGGCGTCGGCGTCTACACCGAGGGCTCCAAGATCAAGACCAAGGAGGGCGTGCCCGAGGCACCGCCCACAAATGTGCGTGTCCGTGCGGTGAACTCGACGGCATTTAAGATTGGCTGGAAACCACCGAATCCGCAGCAGATCAATGGCATCAATCAGGGCTACAAGATACAGGCGTGGCAGCAGCGTGAAGTTGACGGGGAACTCCAGGACGTGGAGCAGCGCATGATGACGGTGCCGCCAAGCCTAATTGATCCCCTTGCCGAGCAGTCGACCTTGTTGAGTGGCTTGGAGAAGTACACCAAGTACAATGTGACCGTGTTGTGTTTTACCGATCCCGGCGATGGCGTCGCTAGCGTCAAAGTGCCCATGAAAACCAAGGAGGATGTGCCCGATGAGGTAACCGCCTTGCACTTTGCCGACATCTCCGACCGAGCTGTGACCGTGCTCTGGTCACCACCTCGACACGCCAATGGCCTGCTCACTGCCTACACGGTGCGCTATCAGGTGCGCGATCATCCCGAGACCATGAAATCCTTCAATCTGACGGCGCGAGAGACCCGGGTGACTGTCAAGCAGCTGCAGGCGACGACACACTATTGGTTTGAGGTCTCTGCCCGGACAAAAGTGGGCAGCGGTCCACCGAAGTCGGCAACCATTCAGTCGGGTGTGGAGCCAGTGCTGCCACATGCCCCAACTGGACTGGCGCTCTCCAACATTGAGGCCTTTTCGGTGGTGTTGCAATTCACGCCCGGCTTCGATGGCAACTCCAGCATCACCGTTTGGACGGTCGAGGCACAATCGGCACGCAACATGACCTGGTTCACTGTCTGTGAGATTACTGATCCTGATGCGGAAACCCTAACGGTGACCGGTCTGGTGCCCTTCTCTCAATATCGCCTACGTCTGAGTGCCACCAACGTGGTGGGCTCCTCCAACGCCTCCGATCCCACCAAGGACTTCCAAACAATTCAGGCACGCCCCATGCACGCCCCCTTCAATGTGACCGTGCGTGCGATGGGATCGACTCAGCTGCGTGTCCGCTGGATACCGTTGCAGCAGACCGAATGGTTTGGCAATCCCCGTGGCTATAACATCACCTACCGTCCGCTGGATGAGGCAGCCTTCGATGGCAATGGACAGTTGCGCAGTGCAATAATCGAGGATCATACGGCCAATTCTCATGTCCTTGAGCATCTCGAGGAGTGGACCCTCTACGAGGTGATCATCTACTCCTGCAACGATGTCGGCAGCTCCCTCGGCAGCATCCCAACCGAGGAGCATACACGCGAGGCAGTCCCCAGCTACGGTCCCCTCGGGGTCGAAGCGAATGCCACATCCTCGACAACGATTGTGGTGCGGTGGAGCGAGGTGCCAGTCCGGCATCGCAACGGACAGATCGAGGGCTACAAGGTGTTTTTTGCGGCAGTAGACGGCAACAGCGACACACTCATCCAGTTCAAGGTCATTCCGTACAACAGCACCTTCACCACCACCCTCACCGAACTGAAGAAGTTCGTCGTCTATCACATCCAAGTGCTGGCCTACACCAGATTGGGGGATGGCGCCTTGAGCTCGCCACCGTTGCGGGTGCAGACGTTTGAGGATACGCCGGGAGCACCGTCGAATGTTAGTTTTCCGGATGTGACTTACTCGACGGCACGCATCATATGGGATGTGCCCGAGGATCCGAATGGCGAGATCCTGGCCTATATGATTACCTATAGGCTGAATGGCAGCGCCTTCCTCAACTATAGTCGCGAGTTTTCGCCCTCGGATCGCACCTTCCGTGCCACTGAGCTGCAGCCGGAACGGTACTACAGCTTCACGGTGACTGCCCAGACGCGTCTCGGCTGGGGCAAGATTGCCACTGTGCTTGTGTACACCACGAACAATCGGGAGCGACCAGGGGCGCCATATTCGCCACAGGTCTCGCGCAGCCAGATCCAGGCGCACCAGATGATCTTCAGCTGGACACCGGGCGGCGATGGTTATGGACCATTGCGCTACTATACGCTCGAGTTCAATGAGAACCAGGGTCCCTGGCAACTATTGCCCGGAAAGGTCGACCCTGCGATCACCTCGCACACGCTGAACGACTTGAAGCCGTACACGGTCTATCAGTTCCGGATTCAGGCAACCAATGACATTGGATCGTCGGTCTTCAGTGAGAGCAGCGTTGTGGCACGCACCCTACCCGCCGCCCCATCGGCGCCGGTGGGCGGACTTAAAGCTGTGCCTATAACACCGACATCGGTGCGCGTCCATTGGAGCGCCTTGGAGACGGCCCTGTGGAATGGGGATACGGCAACTGGTGGCTATCGCATCTTGTATCAGCTACTCTCCGATTTTCCTACCGCTTTGCAGACAACCCCGAAAACCGATGTGATGGGCATCAATGTGGACAGTGTGGTGCTCTCCGGTCTCACGCAGGATCGCAACTATGAGATTGTTGTGCTGCCCTTCAATTCGCAGGGACCGGGTCCGGTTACGCCCCCAACAGCTGTCTATGTTGGCGAAGCGGTGCCGACGAGCGAACCACGTACTTTGGAGGCCGCTGCCATATCCAGCACCGAGGTGCGTCTACGCTGGAAGCCGCCCATCCAGACCATCCAAACTGGCGATGTTTTAGGCTACAAGATCTTCTATCTGGTCACCTATTCGCCGCAATTGCATGATCGCGGTCGCAAATGGGAGGAGGAAATCGAGGTTGTCGCTGGCACGGCCACATCGCACAATCTGCTCTTCCTCGACAAGTACACCGAATACAGCATCCAGATGCTGGCCTTCAATCCCGCCGGCGACGGTCCACGCTCCACTTCGGTGACGGTGAGGACCCTGCAAGGAGTGCCCACTGCGCCACGCAACTTGATCTTCTCGGACATCACCATGCAGAGCCTGCAAGTCACCTGGGAGCCACCCAAGTACCTCAATGGCGAAATTGTCGGCTATCTGGTCACCTACGAGACCACCGAGGAGAATGACAGTAAGTGAAAGACAAGGAATATAATTTTCCTCATACTATAAATTCAAGTATATAGAAAGTGAATCGCAACAAAATCAATTATATAAATTTGATTTTTCAATAATTTTTCATATTGATTTTGCTGAAAACAATTTGAATTTGGACAAGAAAAATGATTTCTGATTCTAATTTAAAATTATATTGAAATCTAATTGGAATTTGAATTGTTTATTTGTTCACACAGAGTTCAGCAAGCAGGTGAAGCAAAAGGTATCGAATACAACGCTGCGCGTCCAGAATCTGGAGGAGGAGGTCACCTACACCTTTACCGTGCGCGCCCAGACCGTTGACTATGGACCGGTGATAAGTGCGAATGTGACAACTGGACCGCAGGAGGGTTCGCCAGCAGCACCACGGGATCTGGTGCTCACCAAGACCCTATCCAGCGTCGATATGCATTGGGTGAACGCGCCCTCTGGCCGAGGAGCCATATTTGGCTATCTGATCGAGGCCAAGAAACGTGGTAAGTGATTGTCCGATGCACTTAATCCTTAATCTTGTAGTGGTTCCGGCTTTCTCTATGAAGTCATTGTCTAACTCTCTTTCGATTTCCATTCTATGCAATAATCTTTTTGGTGAACTGGTTACAAAATTAATGCAATTTACAAAAAAAAAAAAACAAAAACAAAAACAAAAAATAATATAAACAAATCCAATAAATGCTTGCGTAGAAAAAGGAGAACCCGCCTATTCCTGTGAGTATTGTAATCTTAAGGCTAACCTGATCACCCATATTAACCCCTATAATATATATTTATATGATATAATCTAATATTTCATTCCATTAACATTTGAATCTTTATATATACATCCAAATAATATTAACCATAAGTATCTGCAAGTAATACGAATTCCAAAATATTAATTTATTTTCAATTAAAAACAATAGATCAAACATTTACTAACCTATACCTAAATATAATTATATATATACATGCAAAATCAAAATCACTGCGGAGAAACGATGTTCCCAAATCCTAATGCAAAGTGGCTTATTCAAAGTATTTTATTTTCGATGCAAACATTTGTTGCTGAAAATTAGAAACTCGAAATTAACCTGTACGAAAAGGAAGTGCTTTTGCTGAGATTGACTATTGAACTATTTTGTAGTTAGTTGATGACGCCATCAGTCAAGATAACCTCGTAGCTGCATCCATTAACCATCCATTTGACTACGAATGTGCTCAAATTGGACCCGCACTTAGCAACCCATTCACTTTCCAGTTTCTGAATTCGCAGATGATTCGCGCTGGACCAAAATCGAGCGAACCAGGAAGGGCACCATGCAGGAATACACAATTAGCTATCACGTTCTGATGCCATCAACGGCATACACATTCCGTGTGATTGCCTACAATCGTTATGGCATCTCGTATCCCGCCTATGCCAAGGACCACATTGTGACCCCCTCAAAGCTGCACATGGAATATGGCTACCTGCAGCACAAGCCGTTCTACAGGCAAACCTGGTTCATGGTCGCCCTGGCAGCCACTTCGATCGTCATCATTGTCATGGTCATTGCGGTGCTCTGTGTGAAAAGCAAGAGCTACAAATATAAGCGTAAGTCCTAAGTCCCATGCGATGCACTCAATCTTTGCTCTCGAAAGTCTCAATTAATTTGTTGTTTCTCGTTTTAAGGCCGCACTGAGGAGGCCCAGAAAACGCTGGAGGAGTCAATGGCGATGTCAATTGATGAGCGTCAGGAGTTGGCATTGGAGTTGTACCGTTCGCGTCACGGCGTTGGCACCGGCACACTGAATAGCGTTGGAACCTTAAGGAGTGGAACTTTGGGCACTTTGGGACGCAAATCGACCAATCGACCACCGACAAGTGTGCAACTGGGTAAGAGTCCTCCGAGGCCATCGCCCGCTTCGGTTGCCTACCACAGCGATGAGGAGAGTTTGAAGTGCTACGATGAAAATCCGGACGATAGCAGCGTCACCGAGAAACCATCAGAAGTGAGCAGCTCTGACGCATCTCAAGTCAGTGCCCGAGTATGAGTAGAAATATTCTGGACAAAATGTGAATTACAAATTAATACAAATCTCTTTAAAATCCCTTGTAGCACTCGGAGAGCGAAAACGAGAGCGTCCGCAGCGATCCCCACTCGTTCGTCAATCATTATGCCAATGTGAATGATTCGTTGCGCCAGTCGTGGAAGAAGACAAAACCGGTGCGCAACTATTCCAGCTATACCGACTCCGAGCCGGAGGGCAGCGCCGTGATGAGTCTCAATGGTGGCCAGATAATTGTCAATAATATGGCACGATCTCGGGCCCCATTGCCCGGATTCTCGTCATTCGTCTGACGGTCAACTGAGTTGTAGGATCTATTCAACGATAGCAGCAACACCAACATCAGGGAGACATTCGTCTAAGCAACTCAAACGCAACAGGAGCCGCAGCCCAGCACCCAAAATCAATGCCTGTGTGTGTGTGTCTCTGTGTGTGTGTGTGTGTTGCCAATTGAATGTGATTTGTGTTAAACTAATTTGCCCAGATGTGTGCTGCTATTGGGAGAACGGGAGTTGTAGTTGTATTTTGAAGCTATATACTATGTATGTATAATTTTTAGTAATTAGTATGAGAGATCTGAGATTTACAAGCATTTAGTTTAAGAAATGTTTCACTGACCCAGCCCCCAGTTCTTTTATTTTATTATTTTTTTGTATTTAAATTTAACAGTTCTTTTTTTTTTGTTAATTAATTTATTTTGTTTGATGTGCGTCCGTTGTCTGCCACGCCCATTTAGTACATATCTACAACTAACTGGCATTTATCGAGAGCAAAATCTTGTGATACATATATTTTTTGCTAGGTTTTGTGCTTTTGGTAAACATTTCCAATGTGTTCAGTGTGCGAATGAATGTGTCTTGATTGATTGGATTGGATTGAATGTGAATGATTTAAATTTTAGCCATGAGCAATCTCATTTATTATATATATATATATTTAATATTAAACTAATTTACGACGGCAACTACAAACATAATAAGATAAAAGAAAAGCTCACAACAATTGAGCATAAGACGACGATGAGGGAAACGACAACAAACAACAACAACTCCAAAACCGAACAAAGCGAACAAATTGAATTAAAAATGAAATAGAGACAGGAAATAACGAAATATGAAATCGAAGAAAATTGGCCAAAAAAATAAATAACTAAAAAAAAAAAAAATACAGGAAAATACATAAGTACTGCATATCTAATAATCGCATAAGGTGAAAAATGCCAAGTAGACGATGAATTTTTTTGAAAACGTAGCTCTTCATGTATTTGAGACGTAGCTCTTGATATAATTGAAATATCAATAAGTGTATGTGTGTTACTTGACAAATACTTAAAGGCCATATTTATGCAATTTGTAGAACGTAAGCAAGCAAAACTAACACAAACAAACAAACGGACAGCATACATGACAAGAAACACATAATTCCATTGACCCCAATTTTCCGCTCATACACATAAGTAAACAAACAAAAAACTATTAAATGACAAGAAGAAAAGAAAAGAGAAAATTGAAATTGAAGAGATGCAGAAATGCCGAAGAAAACATATAGAAATAATTACAATATTTATTCGCTTAAATCCATATAAATGTCTCAATGTATTTTTCAACCACATAACACATACACCCTATGTATGATGTACACGAGTGGGTTTGCCTAAAAACGATAGTGTCTGAGAAAAAAAAAAATAAGAAACAATTGAAAATTGGAGAAGTTGAAATAACAGGCATCAAATATATGCGCGATCGCAAAACTAAGAAAAGATGATTAGAATGAAATCTAGTATATAAATGTTAAACTCAAAAGAATTGGAAATGTATATGTCTATGCAACAATTAATATATATATATATAAATATGTATACTATTTGTCTAATTGTATATCTAGAACTTAAACTGACTGATTATATATTTTTCTCTTGATTAATTGTATTTTACTACTTACATATATATGTATAAATATATGTAAATATATTTTTTTATTATAATTATTATTTGGATAATTAGACCCTAAACGAATTCGGCGCATGCAAAATAAATTTAAAAAAATGGAAAAATTTGTAAATCCACTTTGGATATTAGTTCATACGATTTACTGTTTTATTTTTTTTTTTAATTAACTTTTACTTCAAACACTCGATGCACAAGTTCATCTAGATATATATGTAATTGTAACTGTTAATTGATCAGCAAATGCATAGGCAAGCAAAAAAAAAAACAAAAGAAAAATGATCATAAAATCAAATTTAAAGAAATATTTAAAATGCAAATACTACTCAAATGTACGTATTAAAGCATGGGAACGAATTAAGCACAGAAAGGAAATGCATCTGGACTCAGAGCAGTGGAAGATCGCAAAAGCGAGAAAAGAAGAAAGCAAAGAAGTTAGTTGAAATCGCGCAGCAAGCGCTAAGTATTAGCCCTATCTAAATGTACGAATGTAATTGACGAATCATATGATCGATCCAATAAAAAGAAAACAAAACATAAGTGTCTAAAAACTAAAATCAAAGCTTATTTCATTTTACACATTATCTTCAGAAGATGTCAATTAGTGAAAGGATATCCAAATTATCCTCGTGGTTTTTGGCTCCTTCGACGACTACACGTATTTAATGCAGCTCGATATTTGTGATTTAAAATAATCTCATAATCCTTGATAGAAGTAATTCTTGCGATACTATTGTGTTATGGCTTTCGACAATCTATAAGGATATTGGCGAGTTGCCCCTAAAAGTCGGCCACGATTTATTTTGCTGGAGTAGTAATTAGTAAATGCAGCCATTGGTTTTATATTTGCCCCTAAAAGCATGCCACCATTTATGGTGCTTGAGAACTATTTAGTAAATGCAGCAACCAAATTTGGTTTGTGCATACGCTACAGCAACCTGCTGAGCAATTTCCGATCAAAAGAAAAAGCATTTTTAGTCAAAAAAAAGTTGTTTTTTTCCTTAACTTAATTTGTGAGTCCTGGTTCAGGAACAAGACTTCTACAGGCAGTTATGATATTATCATTGTAATGATACAATATAATCGACATCAGCCTCCGAGTCGATTTTTTATTTATTTTGTTCTACTTTACTTTGGATAAAAAAAAAATAAAAAAAAAGAGGGGAAAAATGCCAAACTGTCGTCGAAACTGGGTCTCCCAAGGGAATAGCACAAATCAGTCTAGACGTAGTTCATACTAATACGCTAATACAACTAGACTACAATGTTGGACTCAACCGCGGGAGTGGTGTATTGCGGTTCGAGGTTGAGCTTTGTAACAACGGGGACATCTTCCGCCTCATCTGATGAGGAGGCATCGGCTGCTGCTTCTGCATGATCCTCCTCATCCTCGTCGTCCATCTCGTCCAGGTCAGCTTCCTCGTCATCGATGTGGCGCGCCTGCATGGACGGTACGTCTCCCTTCATCCCAACTGCAGGCTGGTTGTTGCCAATGGAGATGCTGACTGGCCTGTCTCGGTCCGTGCTGGTGGTACTGCTCAGTCCCAGGCCAGATATGGCTGACATACTGGGCATGCTGACGGGACACATGCAGGGTACGAACTGAATGCGCGAACCGCTTTTCTCCGACAGTGTGTTCGGCTGCTGGTAGTTGAAGTAGTCCGGATAAGGGTACTGTGGCCGAGCATTATAGAAGTTGTTAACACGGCGAGTGTATGTCGGATATTCCGCATTGTATTCGCCGTAGCGCAGCGATGATGAGGCTGCCCCTGATTCTGTGGGGCTGCTGCTGCTGCTCGGCGGTGCTGGGCTGGTTGATGTTGTGGTCGTTGTTGTTGTGGTTGTTGGCGCCGGAGTTGTTGTCGTTGTTGTAGTCGTTGTGCTCGGCACTGGCGTTGTTGTACTGCTCGGAAGACTGGGTGGCGTCACGTCCGGCCTGTAGCCAGCTGGAGTAGCCACATCGTGACGCCGTGCTGCCGCATAGCTGGTAACCGCATACGGATCGTAGTGGCGCCCAGACAGCAACGGCGTCTGTGCCGCACCAAACCCAAACAGGGGCACACCAAAGGGTCCCCCCGTCAGCGGCTGATACGTGTAGGTGCGGAAATAGGTGAGCGGGATCTGTTGCAGCACTTGCGTGCGAGGTGTTTCCCTATATGATATATGTTTAAGGAGGTCATTACAGATGAATACTGTCCAGTCACCAACGAGTTGCACACTTACGTAGTCGGCTTGGGCCACCAAAAGCCGCTGGTCGGCAATGATTGCAGAGTGCACAGGCTGGCGATGAGCTAAAAAATTAATAACAATTAATTTGCCAAAGTTTATTTTAAAAAAATTGTAAGACATTTATTTGATGTACTTATTCTAAGCTGTTCTAAATGTAAACATGAACTTAATTCTGCCTTTGCTCCAATAAGCAAGGATTGTCGTAGCTAAAACCAGGTCAAACAATTTCCAGCTGACTACCAACTTTCTGTAACTAGTGATAGTAAAATCTGTTGGATATAGTATTTCATATCTGACAAAATCGACGATTTTATTCTTTTCAATTATAAAACAATTTTATACAGATTTTAGTAAATGATTCAAAAGTCTTTGAAATTTACTTCACAGAATATTGTCTGTGGATCTGCCATGTCACAATTTTTTTAATTTAGGCGTTTCTCAGAAGTAATTAGGAAATTTAAGGCCATTTTTATCAGTTATTCCTATTAACAATATTTATTCTTGTTTAATTGTCATAGTTTAAGTCTCCGTAAAAATAAAAAAATAAATTGTACATTTGTATTATATATCGTCATTATCTTGAATTTCTTTATAGATATATATGTATTCATTTTTTTAATTTTGTTGAATTGTCAGATCTGCTTTTGAAACATTTCACATACCACAAAATTTTGCCACATTTTCGATCGGTTTTCTAGATACACAAAACTCGCGCACTCTTCGAATATCCTGCGGGTATGTGTGTGTGTGTGTTTACGTGTGTTAGTGTCCTGAGTCGGTTAGGAATGAAATCACAATAAAGCACAGCACTTTAAAAAATAAGTAAAGTATTAAATGAGTTCTTCGCGAGAGTCCGCATTCGAGAGCAGCTGCATTTGTTCTAAACCCAAAAACATTCACTGGCCGAGCTTTTATACAAGCTGATGGCACTAACTGGGCCTAGGCCTGGGACTGGGACGGGGGATCAATTGGTCGCTGCTTCTCCCACTCCGATTTTAACTTCGACTCCAACTCCATCCTCATGTTGCATGTGGCCCAGAGCAATGTTCGTTAGACATGAAAGCCGGCTTGGCTTGGCTCGGCTCGGCTCGGCTCGGTTTGGACGGCGTGCGTCTTGTTTCCATTCCTTTTGTTTCATGGGCGTCGAATTAGTTGGGCATGCGGGGGGCTTGGTGGTGAATAGAACAGAGCGGGAAAATTAATTGCTCGCTTGGAAAGAACTGAAAAGTCGTAAGAGCGAAAAATAAGTTGGGAAATCAATAATAATAATGAACATGCGTTTAGAATAGAAAGCCCCATCATTGACAAAATGATTGAATGAATGACGAGGTCCCTCGGGTGGCGGAGGTGCTTGTATTATTTTATTTTTTATTTTTTTCATCTTCTGTTGTTTTGTCTGAATAGGGCACAAGCCATTGAATTAGCCATAAATATTTGTAGATGACTATTTCTCGGTTTTATTTGTATTTCGATTTGTTGGTTTTTCTTTTTTTTTTTGTCTTTCGCTTTTCACACATTTGGAATTTGATTTGTATTCGATTCAGGAATTTAGGTCACTCAGCATTTTGTTGTTGTTGTTGTTGCTGGAAAATCTCCTCCAATAACTCTCGTGATACATTTTTGCACTCTGCACCTCTTCCAACTCTGCCAACGGTCATCCTCTGCCCCCGATTGGTGTCCTATGCAATCCCAATAGGAAACCGAACCACAAACAACAATTGATTCTTTCGCTTCGATTGAGTTGTTCGATCGTTAAAACTGCATTTTATGACAACTTTCCAAAAGGGAGGAAAACCTCTTTATATTTGTGTCTGCAGGAATTTATTGCCATTTTTTATGGATGGTAAACATTTTCAATGGGTTGCCGAGCATTATTGATGGCATTATAAGAAAGGGCATATATATATGTATGTATTGAGGTGTTAATGGGACCTGAGTCTTAATGATATGCGCCGTTAAAAAATGCGAGCTATATATATAATGGCTACTCTTCAAGTGACCAGGTTTGGTAACTTAAGAACAGCTTGCAACAATTTGGTGAAGTTAATTGTGATCATTAAATCAGATCATTAACAGGTAAGCATCAGGCGAATTGCGAGAAAAGTTTGGAGAATAAATAAAAAACAATTATATCAAAATAAATTTATAAATGCGATAAATTATTATTTATTTTGCAAAACAAAAAACATTGCGAAGACGTTTTATAATTCAAATCTTTCAAAAGAGAATTAAAACTGAATTTCTTTTAAATTGCAAGATTAGTAAAAAAAACAATAATTTATTAACTTAATCTAGGAAAAAAAAAATTATTGTATTAGAATCACAAGTAGGTTGACTAAATTAATGGTGTACTAGGATTGCGTCCCGGAGGATGGACTTTGTATGTACTTGGATGTGTAATAGTTATTTGATCCCTTGCCTTGGGCATTGTGATGGGGTCCTTTGTAGCTGCAAGGCGGTAAATTGGTGATTCACTTCAAATTAGCCCCAACATTGACAACTTACCGTGAGTTGAAGATAAACCAGGTGTTATGATCGCCATGCTCCTTGCAGCTAACGGAGCAGTCGAGCTCCAAGTCTCTGTGTGTTTTTGGCGTTGTTGTTGTTGTTGCCTGGCTACGCGGATGTTGCAACAATTTGCCCAGCGTGTAAACGGGAAAGGCAAAATACTCTCGCTGCAGAGCAAATCGGGAACTTTGGCGCTGTTCCTGATCCTGTTCCTGTTGCTGCTCCTCTTGGGCTGGTGCTGCTGTGGTGCTCGCCAGCGAATCTGAAGGTGACTCCAAGCTCTCATCCACATAGATAATCTGAAAAGCAGAGCTGGAGCTGGAGCTGGAGGTAGAAGTGGAGGTGGAGCTGTGATTGATAGCGGAGCTGTCAATGCTGCTGCTGCTGCTGCTGGTGGTCTCCTCGATCTGATTGGACGACTGTAGCAGCTCTTGGCTGTGCTCTTCCGACTCCATTTGAAGCAATTCCTGCAGCTGCTCCTCCTGTTGCTGTGTGCTGCCCCCGCTGTTTGTGGCAACCTGATACTGACGATGATTGTCGGGCGCCTCCAGCGCTGGGGATCTGCGCAACGCTGGCTGCCACTGCACCACCTCCTGTGGCGAGTGATATGCATTATACTGCTTCACCTTCTTTGGCTTCCTTCTGCGCTTGCTGCTCGCCAGTTGTGTCTCATAGGGTGCGGCCGGCATGGGCGTGGTCGTTGGCTCACTTTCGGTAGCAACAACAACCAGATCTGAATAATCGCCTGTCGTCGCCTCTGCTGTCGTCGCCTCCGCTGTCGTCCCCACCAGTGTTGTTGGTGTTATTGCCTCGTGTGCATAGAAGGGAATCAGGGTCAGATTGAAAAGCTGCCGCTTTCCGGGCAGACGGAGGCGCTCGACAATTGGCTTGGGCCGAAACATGGGCGTCGAAGGCGGATAGAGCACCTGGCCGGGCACTGGCTCCTGCATTGGATAGCGTCGAGCACTCAGCATCGTATTCAGCAACAGTTCACCCCTGCTCCCATTATAGACAATGATCGGGTAACTGGAAGTGGGCAGAGCATTGTCACCGGGTGCACTATCAAAAATGGGCAATGATTGCGGCTGGCGACGTCGCTGCGCCGTCTTCTTTTTCTTCATTTCCTTCAGGAGGGGCGCCTCGCCAAGCTGCTGCACATAATGGCTGGGCAGCTGTAGCCGGTGCGGCAGGATGATGGGCCTCGCCTGAGGCGACTTCGCCACCAGCTCGTCACTCGAATCCGAGCGCAGACGTATCGTGATCGCTGTGGGAACATAGACCTGCTCTCGTTCTTGGCGTCCACGTTGCATGCCGATGGCGTAATCGTTCGCCTCTTGCCTATCCGCCGCCTGGCGCTTCATCAGCTCATCTTCGAGTATCCACAGTGGTCGCTGCGCCGCATTCAAATAGCTGCTGCTGTCCAACGAATATGGCATCTGTGTGGGTGTCCAGCTCCAGGTGGCATGGAGTGCGCTCAGCAGGCGCAACAGCGCCAGAGTCCAACAGCTGCTAAGGGCCTCCATTCGCAAGAAGCTCGCTTAATCAACTGGCCAAAAGAGCCAAATCACTTGGCAACTTTATAAGCCAGCATATAGCCACAAATTGTGGCACATCAAAATTCTACTTTCGTTTGATGGCCCAAAAATTCGGCTGCAAATTTCGAGCAACTTGTTCTCAGCGGGTCGCCAAGTTCAGTGGGACTGATCCACATACGTTTACAAGCTGACCAGCAGCTGGCCCAAGCGGTTTTCTGTTGGCCACGTTTATGCTTCGCTCAACATGGCTTTAATTCCGTTCTTCTGTGACAGACGACAGTTTATTTTGGGCCCAAAAGTTTTCGTGGATTTTAATGCGAATTGCGAAAACTTTTTAATTTCAATTTCAGCATGTTTTTTTTTTGTCATTTTGAATGCAATAATAATAAAATATATTAAAATATTTCATAATTCTGGCTGAGCATTTCACTTATTCATAATCGGGAACATTTTTTATCCTAATCAATTACAAATAACTTTTCAAAATAAGCTTCAAGAAAAAAGACAAAGTTTTTAAAAGCAAATTTCTAATATGAAATAGTTAGTTGCCACTTGTGGCAAGGATGGGGAAAACCGAAGCAGAAAGGTAAGTTAATCTACAAACATTGGCTTCTGATGGCTGCCAGCTAATGGAGCCAAGATGGGTCGCAGTCGTTCCATTTGAAGAGTAAATGAGAGAGAGAGACGGCTGTGAATGGGGGGGAGGGGGGATGGGTGGATCCTCATATTGGACAGCTGTCAAAATTGACATTAATCAAAACAATCTAACTGATTTGGTTTCTTGCGGTTAGCGGCAACAGTTGGAATCTGTCTGCGTCCCAGACTCAGCCTCCATTCAAGCATCAAGTCTGAGGCATGCCACAGTCTGTTTTGTGCTCGGCTTGATTTGGACGATCAAAACAAATCAGTTCGGCTCTGTTCTGTTCGGTTCGGTTCTGTTTGGGATGGTAATCTTGAATGCTTTGTTTCACATTTGGCTCCACGCTTCCACATTTTTTGATTTTTAGTGATCGCTGTTTGGAAAAACAATTTGGGCAACTTACAAGTTGCTTAATTCTCAAGACGCTCTAAATGAGTAAAAAGAGGGTGGTCGAAAAGACTGACAAACCAAACATGAGCACAGTGAGTGGAGCTGGAGTGGAGCGGAGTGGAGCGGAGTGGAGCGGAGTGGAGCGGAGTGGAACAAGTGGAACGGGCACCGCCAAAAATGGGGTTAATAGCCTTTGACAGACAATTGGATGGGCCACGGGCGGTGCTTCTTTCTTGGCCCTCGTCGTGAGTTCTCACTTTACTTGGGGGAAATTGTGGAAATGATAGAAATGATGAAAATTATAGAAATGATGGAAATGAGAATGGAAAAATGATTTATTAGTTTGGTTGGGTTGCAGCTTTGACCGATCAATCGGCGCTATGAAAAACCAAAAATATATATTCTGTTGGTGCCAGCTCTGCTTCTTGATCTCTCCTCTCTCTCTCACTCTCTCTCTCTCACTCTCTCTCTCTCTTTCTCTTTGCTGGCTAATTACATAAAAAATGTTTGCTATTTTACCTGTGCATCTGTTCTGCAGCCGGTTCCTCCGGCACTGCTTGAGCTGCCTTCGATCTGCAGCGCAGCCTCTTAAATAGTTCTGTGAAAGAATTGAAAATGATTTTCTAAATATATTTTCATTCATTCATGTCGATTATTTTGCGCTGTGCCTTGGCGGTAATTTAAGCCCAACATATATTATTGCGAGTGGGTGCTCAGTTTCTCGCTTTTGCTATTCGATATCCAATCCACTCAATTGCGTGACTTTACAACATAATTAGATCACTTCAAATGAAAAGTATCTTTATGGGTTTCATTTTGCTTTATGAGCTTTTAATGGTCTCTGATGCGTTTTAGATTCATCCAGAAATGTAAAGCAACATTTTTTCCATTTTCATTTGGTGAAACTTAAGATCTTTAGATCACTCGATATGCTATTCGAAAATTCCACATTATCTAAATGTCACTCAAGCCAACTCGTGCCTTTAATTAACAGCTAGAATTATTGGGAGAGACATAAGACAAACGCATGTTGCCCAGAGAAGTCAGTCAGTGAGATGGGCATCTAAATCATAAGGAGCGGAGGGCGGAGATGGGACCGAGTTGATGGGGAATCCAGCCAAGCTTATCGCATTTTTGACACCAACAATTTGTTTTGTCAATTTGTTATAAAATGCATTTTATGCAAATGAAAACTGAGCTCAATTTTTCACACAGATATCAGAAGATACAGATTCAGCGCTCACCTGGCGACCTGATATTGTATATATATATATATATATATATATATATACATATGAATATGTGCATTTACCTGGGCACTAAAACTCATATTCGTTCCTTCAACATCAACTTGGGGCTTTGCCCCTGCCCCCATCAACTGATTGATGCACCGCATACAACGCACTATGAACAATAAACAATAAACTAATCAAGGGCCGATCTCGATGAACAGATGCCTCTGCATCCAGATACACTTGTAACATGACAGTTACAGATACACACACACACACACACACATATATATATATATATATATATATATATAAATGTCAAACGATTCGTTTGTCTTTCTTCTTCTTATTAAAAGTTGTGTACATATATATTGGTATGTTAGTAGTGATCCACAAGTTGATATGGATGCAGATTATTGCCGCTGTCGCCTGACATTTACCAGATCTAATGGATAAGTGACAAGCTTTATTTACAGAGCTAATCAAAAACGGCAAATAAACAGAGTGTATATTTTGTAATTATAATTATTCCAAGAATTCTCGACATTAATCTTGGTTGAAAAACCATAACGAGTATTCTCATGTGTTAATCATGTTTTGTTAACTTATTTATAGCTTAAGCTAAATTAGCTTTTCACAGAATTACTCTTTGTTATCGCTCTGATTTGGATGGAAATAATCCAAGTGCAGCCAAGTGATTGCGGAGGAACTGAGAAACAAGTAGTATGAATGATGTATCAGATATATATTAACAGTAAATGTGCTGAATGAGATTGCCGAATGTTTCGCACAATTATAAAAAAAAATTGTTATTAAATTATATATTTATATATGCACTTACCCGATATGTGATATTTTGCATATAGTAAGGGACGCCTTCTTCTCCTTCTTCATGTTACAGACACAATTGCACTAAACACGTTTTATTCTTATTATACAATTCAGTTTGTGTATATCTTATCAGCCGGCAATCGCTGTGATCACATCTATATAATTACCCTAGTTTGGCGTGATCATTTCTATAAAATAGTTTTTGCTTTTTATATCCACATTTAATCACCGTTCTTGGTCGAATGAGCTTTTAGCTCAGCTGGAGCTTCTCTCACTCTCATTCTCTCAATACAACAAAGAGCATGCCAAATGCGTGTCGATCGTCGTTGAAAGCTTTTGGTGCGGTTTGTCATAGCATGGAGGTGGGAGTAACAACCGCAGCAGGCGAGAAGCTCTTCCAGCAAGCGATGGCAGCAGCGTTATTGAAAGCTCTTTCGCTCGCCGCCCCCTCTGCTACAGCCACAGCCCCAGCCATGGGACTGACCACTTTCGGCACACAATTCAATTTGGCTGCCCCCCGCTCGCAGTGCAAATTGAGTTGTCGAGGAGCGCGGCCCGTTTCTTTGGGGAGGCTTGCTCTCAATTCAGATTTGAGTTGTTATTTTTATTTTGTTTTTTGTGTGATAGCTTAAAAGTAGTTGTTATTGTTTTTTTTTCAGAGAGCGAGCAGCTGACATTAAAGTGAGCGTTGCATTTTTAACATTAAGAGTGCAAACAAAAAATATCTGTGCCGAGACTATCATTTCGAACTTGATTGAGAAAAGTCGCAAAATCCTAATTGTTAGTCTCAAGCGAGCCAGATTATTTTCGAACAGCAAACCGGAAAAGAAAACTAAGAAATGGCTGCCCAACGCACCCAACCCCATCAGATATCGACGGGGCGTAGAGCTGCGTTTCAGGTATTAGCCGGCGGCTCTGCCGGCTTTCTGGAAGTGTGCATCATGCAGCCCCTCGACGTGGTGAAGACACGCATGCAAATCCAGAGAGTTCCAGCAGTCAGCGCCACCGCCAAAGAGGTAAGTCCGCCCACTGCCAAATTCAAGCTAGAAATCAGCTGCAAGAGCTTTTCTCTCAATTCAACTGTAAATAGAGACACTTGACAAAACCAAAACAAAAACAAAAATAACTACACAAAGAGAGAGCGAGTGATAAAGTGTAAGGCGTAAAGCGTTCGGCTTCAGTGGCCTATGCATGACCTTCACCAAGTTCCAAATATGAGCAATGATCGTACAAGCTTAAAAACACATACGTATACTCGTGATAACACACAGACGCATTTATGACCCATAAGCGATAAAGTTAATGACGGAGAACTAAGCAGCTGATAGGCAAAGCAAAAAGAGTATCCAAGAAACATGCTTATTTCATGTTTATTACTTTATGCCACATATTTGGAAAGGTCGTGTCAAGGTTAGTTAAAGCACAAAAATACTTCCGTGAAAAAAAAAATATATATATATCTATATATATTTATATATATAGCTATTTAATAAGACCAAACAATCAAACAGCTGAGGAGTGCTGAAAGTTTCTAATATTATTAAAGACACATAGATACATAAATAATTATATATACATACATCGATATTGACACTTAATTATAGAGTATCAGGAACTTTTCTTATCATTTGCCCGTCTTTTCGACTGAACTTATCAAACTGCTTGCCACATTCAGAGTCACAAGCATTAGCTTGCCACATTCAGAGTCACTAGCATTAGCATTGCGATTATTTATATATATACAATCATTTTCTGAAATGAGTGAATAATAGTTTTTTATTCTTGCCTAATCTGTTAATGTTAAACCGCAGTTGTTTTTTTTTCAGCTTCTGCAAAAATTATTAGTCGCACATTTCGGAGACATTTATTTAAGTCTTTCACAATTTATTATTGTTGCTAAATACGCTTTACATGCAGAAACAGCATCGACCAATTTCTTTATATTTAATTCAAGAACATATATAAAATAATCATATTGTATTCCTACGATACGCTTCAAAGTAGTATTTGCACTATTTGAAAATAGATGCTGCATGTTAATTATGCATACACCCACCCACACACACACACATACACAGAGAGACACATATACACAGTGACCAATTTAGGCAATGCTCTAGTTGTTGTTGGAGGAGAGTTATTTCTAGATCTTCCAGCAGATGCTCTAAAATTGATTGTGAATCCGATTTGCAGGCGCACTACAATGGCGTCTTTGACTGCTTTGCCAAGATGTATCGGCAGGAGGGTCTGGGATCCTACTGGAAGGGTTTGATTCCGCCCGTTTTGGCCGAGACGCCAAAAAGGGCCATCAAGTTCTTGGTATTCGAGCAGTCGAAAGAATATTTTCTTTTTGGATCGCCGACACCGACGCCATTTACCTTCTCGATGGCTGGCTTGACGGCCGGTCTGCTGGAGGCGGTTGCCGTTAATCCCTTTGAGGTGGTCAAGGTGGCGCAGCAGGCGAACCGACAGAGGCAAGGCGTCGGCACATTCGACGTGGCTCGCGAGATTGTCAAGCGCGATGGCATCGGGCTGCGTGGATTGAACAAGGGCGTAACGGCGACAATGGGTCGCAATGGCGTCTTCAACATGATCTACTTTGGATTCTTTCACAGTGTGAAGAACGCGGTGCCAGAGCCACAGGACAAAATGTGGGAGTTCTTCCGCAAAGTGGCCATTGGTTTCACGGCCGGCACGCTGGGCTGCCTGGTTAACATACCGTTCGATGTGGCCAAGTCGCGCATTCAGGGACCGCAGCCGTTGCCCAACGAGATCAAATACCGCAGCACCCTAAAGACAATCGGCATAGTCTACAGCGAGGAGGGTGTTCGCGCCCTCTACAAGGGCCTGGTGCCAAAGATCATGCGCCTGGGTCCCGGCGGAGCCATCATGCTGCTAGCCTTCGACTACGTCTACGAGTATCTCCAGACGAATCACTCCTAGTCCATCGGCCACACTCACCTACATTTATGTTTAAATTTACTTGTTTATTTGCTGGGCAACGCACACTCCACTTTGTATGCCTCAAATCAAAATTGTCCATTTGTACATAATAAAATAAGGCTCTTTTTTTCGTGTATATTTTTATTTGATCTTAGTTTTGGTTTTAATCTTTTTTAACACATTTATATGGAAGGAAACATCGATTTAATCGCTTGCAGATTCGCAAGAGCTATTTCTAATGAACACATAATATGCATATGCATAATATTGAGCAAGTGCTCAAATATCATCAAGATCGGATAAGAAACACCCAAGTTATAATCGCAAAAATATGAGCTGCATTTGGTATTTCTTTGTTTTAGTCTTCATTGCTTGCTATAAGAAATGACTTGGCCTGCTCATTTTAAAGGGAAATAATATGACAAAAATAAAAATTACAATAAAATTAGAATATTTTTAACAACTGGGTGCAGGGTATATCGTAGTTGATATCACCCGACTCCAGTTTTCTTACTTCTTTTAAGATTATTACGTCTCAAGGCTAGCGAAGAAAGCAACCAATTTGAATTTGTTTCTTGTTTTTTTGTTTCCGTTTCCGCTTTAAATTAAATGAATTTAAATGCTTGAAATTCTTGACCCTTATTGGAAGCACCTGACGCCAATTGGGTTATGGGTTATCATCGTATATCTTTCTAGATATTGAATCTTTCGCATCTGCGATATTGTGTTTATTTCAGTTTTAAACACCAAAAAGTTCGCTACACGATTTAAAATCTGAAGTTTATCTTTTATAAAGCATACTTCGCGTCTACACACAAAAAGTACAAGATCAAATACAAATTATGGAACTAAATTGCTTAAACGAATGAACAGTAATTAAAAACCCGTTTAATTCAATTAGGATTTTAAAATTAAATTTAATTTCATAACCTAAGTTATAAGATAAATGTGTATAATTACATAAGTGCAGACTATTTAGTTTAATTTGTTTTTTTTTTCATTTGTTTTTTATCTAGATTCTTGTTTAAATAATTTGCAGTTTTCCAATTTTCATAAACAATTTGAGTTTTATTTTTTTTTGCTATATGTATCAAGTTATTTTATATATATATAATGTTTTTTTGTAGTGCACTCACGCACAATAGAACCATTGACTTAATTTCTACATATATATGTATATTATTGGGTATACATTTATATATATATTGGCAGAAGCGAGCAATTTGGGAGGTTTTTTTTTTTTTTGTTTTGTTTTTGTTGATTGTAAATTATACAACTAAAACACTTACGACTTATTCCAAATAAGTTTGGGAGAAAAGACACGCATCGAAATCGAAGTCAACGAAGTCAACAAAAAAAAAAATTTCTTAATCTGGATGCTTGACTTTTCTTTTATATATGTTTTCTTTTTGGGGATTTTAAGTAGCGTTTCTTCATCTTGTGAGGCATTTGTTTCGTATTCATTTTGGACCACAGACTACAAATGTAATTATGCGACTAACTTAAGACTAAGCAAAATGTACAAATAGATAAGAGGGTATTATTTAAAAATTAAGTTAAGTCACACGATGAACGGCTTCAATTGGTGATTGCTTTGCTTTTGCACTTGTTTATTGCAGCGCTTCGCATCATTATAATTAGAATAATCAAATAAATAAGCACAATAATTTTAATTTTTTGTATTTAGATGTATGTGTAAGCATCCGTGTGTGTTTCTGTAAATGTATGTATTAACTTGCCACCCAAATGTGTATATGGGTGTGTGTGTGTGTTGTTTGTGTTGTGTGTGTTGCGGTTTTTCAGTCCATCATCTTCGTTGTTCTTTGCGCCGACGCGTTCAAAATGCAATTCATGGATAATAAAAAAAAACGAAGAATTTGGAAAAACTTTGAAAAAAATTTGAATTGAAAAACCTGATATATTATCTTTTGCTAAGTGCTAATGGATAACGGTGTCCCTCCGGTAACGCTCTCCGGCTTGTGCTGGACAGCTGAACAGAAGTCAAGAGAGATAGAGAAAGTCAGAGACAGAGCGAGAAAGAGCGAGAAAGAGAGAGAAAGAGCGGAGAAAGACAGAAAGTTTGGACATTTGCTTAATAGATGCGCTCGTAAAACAGCAGATAGGCCTGTGCCTTGAGAGCCGCCTCCTCGCTGACCTCCTGGACGCGCGAGTCCGATACATAATACCATTTGCCGGGCGGTGCCTGAACATTGGCCGCCTCATCTGGCTCGCCAGGTGACTCATCTCCGGCGGCACCTGTATTAGGGCTTTCAGTGACAGTTGCCGGGGTATCATCATCATCGTTAACGCCATTCTGCAGTAGATCGGGCAGAGCCTCGAATGAGGATTCATTGCTGCTCGAGCTGAAGTCATCGCTATCTTCCATGGCCTTTGTGCGCATCTCGCGCGCCTTGCTCTTGATCAGTGACTCCTCCAGCTTCTTCAGCTGCTCATCGTCCTGATCGAGTTCGGCCTTGCTGCCGTGCGGCAGGAATTTCCAGCGCTTGTCATCTGGCGTCACCTTGGGGCGCACCTTCACATAGGCAGTATAGTGTCCGCCGTACAGGCCGCCGGAGTGCTCGACAACGCCGTACAGCGCATAGAGCAGCTTCTTCTGCTTGCGATCAATGTTGGGCAAATTCTTTACCTTGGAGCCGCAGAAGGCGGCAATGTCCAGCAGTGTCGTATATGTAACGGGCCGGGTCAGCTTGCGAAAGACGCAGCGCGGCCCCAGTTGGAATCTCTTCAGATGGAGTATGAGCACCGCCGGCGGACTGGATATCAGCAGCTGCTTCGTCGCATTCGTATTCACCGACTTGGCCTGCGGATCGGTGCCATTGATGCGACTCGTGCAGCTCTCGCAGCCCACCTTGTTCTGCCCAGTCATCAGCTCGACGGCACTAAAGTTGTTCAGGCAGGATGGCACCGAGCATTCACCCACCTCGCACTGATACCGCGGAGCAATTGTGGTGGTCCAGTCCGAGTAGCTCTGGGTGCGCACTCGCTTCAAGCCTGCCACCGACTTGGCCTGTTCGCGCAACATCAGCTGCTCCATTTGCACATGCAGCTGCAGCTGTCCCGACGACAGCTGACGTATCAGCGATGCACCCTCCTCGCTCACTCCAACATTCACCAGACTCGTGCCTGTGCGTCCATCGATGTCGTTATCCTTATCATCTGGTGTTGTTGCTTCAGCTGCTGTTTCAGCTGTTGTTGCAACATCAGCAGCACTCTTTTTGTCAGCTGGATTTTCGCTGCTCTTGTTGTTGCTGATGGAGGTGATAGCACTGCTGTTGCTAGTGGTGCTGGTAGTTGTGGTCGGCGCCGGACTGGTGGCTATGCCCGAGTCTGTAAGCACAAGCGTAGGCATAGTAAGTGTGTGTGAATGAGAGAGAAGGCGCGATGCATGCAGGTCTTTGACACAGTAATCCAGAAAATAAACTTTATGATATACAAAGCAAATAAATATATATATATATATATATATATATATAATACGATGTAGATATAAACAAGTAATAAGTTACTGATAGATGCAACTTGTAGACACATTTTCACATGCAATTTGATGAAACTAAAATTGATATCCTGATTCTATCAACATCTATATATATATATATACATATATATCAGATAAATTGCAAACTAAGTTGCACAGTCTATATGCATTATTAGTTTTGTTTTGTTTGTTTTCGTTGGCTGACTCACCGTTCTCATCCTCCTCTAGCGAGTCTTTGTCCATGTGCTCGATGTGTCCATGTCCATGTATCTCGCCCAGCGGCTGGGCATTGCCATTGGTGTCTTTATAGAACTT
The DNA here is from genome assembly GCA_035042405.1 of Drosophila demipolita. Classification (NCBI taxonomy): domain Eukaryota; kingdom Metazoa; phylum Arthropoda; class Insecta; order Diptera; family Drosophilidae; genus Drosophila; species Drosophila demipolita. The sequence goes on along the minus strand of JAWNLI010000476.1, from coordinate 2,050,800 downwards.
GGCACCGCGTCCGGGCCCGGCCGAATCCTCAGCCACATTGTCCTCGACATCGGCATCGGTATGCTCGGATGTGGTGCCACTCGGCGATGTGTCCGTACGCTGACCCTCGCCCCACGGCGCCGAGCGTGCTTTGTCACCATCGGTGTCCGCTGAGGAGGGTGGCGTCTGCACTTGTCCAGTGCCGTCATGGCCATCGCCACTGCCGGACTGCTGCTGCTGCAGCTGCTCCTCCCTGGCGTGACGATGATCACCGGCTCCGCTGTTGAAGTTGCTGTTGATGTTGCTGTTGCTCCTGCTGTTACCGGCCTCGTTGCAGGGCTGTTCGTTAAAGTTGAATTTGATGGGTAGTTTCTGGGGCAGCTTGGAGCGCTGGTATTTGCCGGCACGCTTCGCCTTGCGTTCGCGCTCCTTCTCCCTCTTCACATGGGCCTTGGACGGCCCCAACTGATCCTGTCCATCAGTGTGCAGAAAGAACGACGATTTCTCCGTGAAGACCACATCCTTGTCGCCGTTGCAGAAGTTGGCACTGATGTTGCTGTTGTTATTGAAATTGCAGAATTTGCCGATGGAGGATGGCGAATGCTCGGGACTAGATTTGCGACGCTGTGGCGGCTGTGGCTTCTCGACGGCGACGGGCAACGACATGTCCAGGAAGTATTCGTGCCGTGATGACACATTAAAGCAGTCCTGGCACGTCAGCGTCGAGACTAGAAAGCCCCGAAAAACTTGCTCCGGACGCAGGATGCGATCAGCTGCCTGATTGCCATAGATCTTGCACTTTTGGCGCAGCTCCTCGGACACGCTGTTGATGTCCTGATCCCTGTAGCCCAGATTCTGCAGGATGACGCGCTGATAGCGCTTCAAATCCTCACCCCGCACGCTCTCCAGCAGCTGACGCAACAGCTCATGGGCATCGTGCTGATCTCCGCCCGTAAACTGGGGACATTTGGCGCACAGCTTGTCGAACAGTTTACTGGGCGAGTAGACGCCGCCGCCGGACTGCAGCTCCTCGAGCGCATTTGCCAACGCCGCAGTAAGATTGCCCCACGAGGAGAGCGTGCCCCTTATGGTGGGCAGCTCGATGTCGCCCTTACCCTTAAAGCTGAATTTACCGCCGGGCAGCTCAAATCTGAAAGCAGAGCAACAATTACCAACGAAACTATTTCACAACTTAAATGTACAATTTCAAATAATTGATTAATTATTATTGTTGCCTCAGGCACAAATTGATTTTGTGTGGCTTGTGTTACTTACTCTTCGCCTGGCTCGTCCAGCTCCTTAAGGACGCCTAGGAGGAAGGGCGTCTGGGCGAGGCACTGCATGACGGCGTTGAAGAAGCATGTGTTGCCCAAATTGATGAGGCCACGAACGCGTGGTAAACGGTCCAGCTGTGTGCTGGCTGACTGCGACAGGGCCACCTGTGGCTGCATGTGTTGGCTTGTCGCAGTTACAGTCGCCATGCCAGGCACTGCCTGCTCCAGCGGCTGTGTTGGTGGCAACGGTGGGGGCAACGGTATTGCCTCACCACTACCATTAACAATTGACTGCAATGGTTGGCCGCCCGTCATGGGCACCATGCAATTTATCTGTTGCAGCGTCGACTGGATTTTGTTAGCGATTTCGATGATAATTTCCGGTGGCACATTTGGCAAATCTGTCGCTCGGTCCAGCAACGACTCTGCATCATTGCAACAACCTTGGGCTGCAACAACCTTGGGCGGCTTCTGGGCAAGACGCTTTACCATCTCGACGCACTCGAGCAGATTTTTGCGCGACTTGGCGCTCACCTCGTTGTCACAGCTATAGCACCAGATCTTAAACGAGCGCGTATTCAAGGCCAGTGCATGCGAGTCCGAATGGGGTGTCTGGGAAGCATACATGCCACATGTTACAATAATGAAGTAATTTAATTCACTTGTCGTCAAGAGCTTACCTGGTGGTGTTGGAGGGCGTGTTGGTTGCGTGCGCGGCCGCAGAGCTGTGAGCCGCACTTGAGGCACAACCAGAGCGTGTTGTCGTATTCACATTCGGCGGCATCGCCACCGCTGCTCGCATTGTTCGCATTTAGTTTGGGGCATTGTCGGCATTCGAAAAGCAACCCAGTGGTCTTCAGTTGGCGACGCAGTCCCGCCGTATCCACCGATTTCTTGATGTGCTGGCAAACGGTTGCGTTGCCCGACGATCCACTGCCCGCATGATGAGGATGATGATGCTGGTGACCATTCAACAGCTCCTCCTCCCCAGACTCGGTTGAGCTGGCGCTTTCCCGTTTGTCCGTCTGGCGTTTCTTTACCATGGCGCCGCTGTTGTAGCTGTCGCTGTCAGCGTTGCAACTCAACTCACCCAGCGGCTCTTGCCTCTCACGCACTGAAATTGCAAAGTAGAAGGCTGTAACAAGGCAACAGGAAATGGCCCGGACCACTGTGATTATTGCCTGCGTGAGACAGTTTAATAACATTTCTTTAATTTTATCTGATTTTTCCATTTTTTTTACGTTTTTCTTACTGCAGCTTTTTTTTATTTTTTTGCTTTTTTTCTTACTGCAGGCTTTGCTGACTTGCTTTTTCATTGAAAATTTTTGACTTTTGTTTTGTAAGGTTTTTGACACTTTGTTCTGGGGTTTTCTATATATATTTCGATTTTTTATCAACGTTGACCGATTAAAACTTGTGCTGTTGATTTTTAACTCAGATTTGACGTATATTTAATGTCTGCTTATCGAGTTTTGAGTTTTGAGTTCTCATTCGGTGCGCAACACGGTTTCTTCTATTGCAATTGCATTTGCATTGGCAGTGCAACGCATCGCATCGAATGCATATTCCAGCAAACGATGACCTACTTCTAATTAAAACTGTATGTACAACATTGCCAGCTATTCCCAATTTTGTTGTTTGCCACGCCCACTTGCAACCCTTATTTGAGCCACCTGTTTTTAAGCTATCCTTGCAACTGCAACTGGTTTTTGTTTGATGTTGTTTGTGTTTGTTTCTCTTTCTGTTTATGTTGTTGTTGCTTTTGTTCAAACTCGTCTCAAGTATTTGCAGCAAAGTCGCTTCTCGTTTCGCGACATGATTTCAATTTGATTTTCATTAATTGAATGGCAAAAGTTTTGCACTAATTAAAGTTGTAATTAATACAGCAGAAAATGCATAATGATTTGAATCTAACAACCAATGCGACAACTGCGATTGCGCGTTCCAGACACATATATATATATATTTGCATCCAGGTTATATTTTGATACATATCCTGGATGCACAACAGCAGCACTTCAGAACTCCCCCGCACAGAAACCAGGCTGCATTCGCCTCACAGATGATTTATGTATTTCGACGCAGCTGCGTCGCGGGCACACAGAATCAGTCGGAATCGGGCAGCAGGCAGCCAATTTGTTTGTTTGCTTCGACGTAGATCGACAAAGTCGTGTCGCAGTTGGTAGATGCTGCCAGTGTTGCTGCTGTTGCGTTGTTATTGTTATTGTTGCACTCGAAACGTGCTCGTTATAATTGATGGAGGCATTAAGTGCGGGGTGCTTTAGTTGCTGCTGTTGGTTTTGGGGTCAAATATGTTCATTGGCACTATGCGAACTGCGACTCTCTGCTCCCAAAGAGAGCAAGCTTTACAAGCGCTGATTGCTCTTTCCATTTTGAGGTTAAGTTTAAGTTCATGTGCTGCCATACTGGGCAGCACTCGCAGCAGCAGCATTGTTATGTTTTGTCTTTTTATTACATGTATATATATATATGTATATATATATATATAAATATATATAGATATATATATATGTAAATATATTTGTGTGTGTGTGCCTCGCAACAGTGCAGCTGTCATAAGCTAATACACTGGAATCGGGGGCACAAGTGTGAGGGGGGAGAGAGGATAGTGGAACACTCAACCTAATTTCTTTTTTGACAATATATACAAAAACATGCACTCGCGCACACACACGCACACACACACATAAAGCCACGCACAAAGACCCATCACGACAAAAGACAGGACAACCAGTTAAAATGGTTGCGATTTCTGGTGCTGTGCATCGAGTTTTTTGCACACTCTTCGTGCGAGCAATATTTGTTGAATTACCTTGAGTTAGATTTTGCAGTATACGTTTTGCATCAAGTATTCTAGCACCTGTGTAGATTAACGTGTAGCCACTTTATAAACACCAAGCAAACAAAAAAAAAACGTGAGCTTCAATTGCGTTCGCATTCGCACTTAATGGGCCTGGAGAACATCACAGCAATTAATCGAAATCCAGCAGTGTGCCATCGATGTAATATCGATAAGGTAATCTTAGTCATTTCTGCGGCATGTTACCAGCGCTCTGATATCGGCATTTGTGGCGGTTGGTCGACACATCGATACTTGTATGGGCGCGCAATTATAAAATGAACATCGTTTTATGACATTTGAATTAATGAGCTGGGTTTTTACAATTATTATACAAATTTGTTAATGCTTGATTTTTAAAATAATAAATTCATAGAACAAAGAATAAAATTATCTTAGTCTTATTTTATAATTATCTTCATGTTCAACGCTCGAAATTCATTTGTATCATTGCTTCCACTTTGGCTACTTGATCAATATGGCTATGTAAGTCAAACCAAAAGACTAGAGTCAACTAACCACCTTAATTGAGCAATAAACAGCAAAAAAAAACAACAACAATATGAACGGCAACAGCATGAACAAAATAATCTAAGAATATACAAGCCGAAAAAAGCTGGAATATAAAAAGCCCATCATAAAAGAAACTTCCAGACATAAACTCCCTATAATTACCAACACCCTGAATGTTGTAAATGCATCAAAATCGTACCGCCCTTCGGGGCAATATTTCATGCGATGGCGACTATAAAAACGGCAACAGGACCAACAACAACAGCGCTAAGATGAGCTGAGCCGAAACAGGTATACGCCACGCGAAAGAGATGCGCAGAGAACCAAAAAAAAAAAAATAATAATAATAAGAAAAGAAGAAAATATTTAAAATAAAAAACGTGCATTCAATTTTGAGTCGGGTCTCTCAATTGCGGTGGATTGGTCTCATTTCGTTCCTATTCCTTTTGTTTCTTGTCCTAAGGTTGTTTGTTGGTCTGCTCAATTTGCCTGAATTGAGTCGTCATCAGCATGTATTATCATTATCATCATTTTTATTATGATCATTGCGATTAATAGACTTAGATTTTCTTAGTAAGAATATATTCTGCCTTTCTCTTTCTTTCTTTCTCCTCGTGCCGATAAGTGCTCATTAATATTTTTTATACAAATATTGTGCGCCCCACTCCTGCACACCTGTTCCTGTTCCTGCTGCATTTGCAATTGCACATTGTTGTACATGCAACAAAAAAAAAAGACACAGGAACTGCGCACATTAAAGTCTCATAATGCATAATAACATCAAAAGATAATTTCGCATAAAAAGTTAAGAAACATGTTGCTCGCATCAGCAGCAAGCCGTGCCAGCATGAAAGAGAGCAAGAGCGAGAGAGAGATACTTTACATTCATATCTTCTTCTTCTTACGCCTTTTGTATTCCCCATTCTTTTGGCCCCATCCCTTCACGGTTCCCAGTACAAATTTGCTGTAATGAATATTTCGCAGAAGACGTAAATCGATTCCTGGACGACGCGGCTGCCGTTCGTATTTTGCATTCCCGTTCCTGTCCCGTCTTCCTTCTTCTCCATCTCCCCATCCTTCTACCACACCCTTCTGGTGGCATTCTACGACTCCTCATCAGCCTGAGTCTCAGTCTCAATCTGAGCATCATCATCTTCATTACGTGCATGCAAAGTGCAGTTTAGTGTTCGATTTTTTTTTCTTCTATACCCTGTACAAATAAAATGCTCAAAGGTGCGACATGACCAGCTTGTAATGATAATAATAATAATAATAAATAATGCATTTGGTTAAGCAAAGTAGATTGGAAGATTAAGAAGATTCCACTAATATTGTGCACAGCAATAATATTGTTATTACTTTAGTATAAGTAGCGAATATACCTATTTTTGTGTTTTACAGGGTATCAACTACTGATGCATTTATTTTCTTTTGCCTAGCATCACCTGAGAACCCGTTGCAAATTCGCAAGGCTTATTTCCCTTTGTTTATATTGTATATAAAAATGATTGAAACCTTCAAAACTAACAGCAAAATCAGAATTAGAATATGGCATTATTGTCTTTACTCTGACTAGACACAGATTTACCATATGCATATGTGAGTGAGAATTATGTGAGTAATTCATAATTCATTCAGTGAGATTAACTAAACCGTTTTATAGCATTGCAATATTAATTATAGCTCGAATCCCGCTGATCCTTGCTGGATTAGAGTGGAGCGCAATTTGTGATTGCCTAATTAGCTGGCCAATTTGCAGTCTGACGTTTTTTTTTTTTTGTTTGCGACTCATTAGTAATCCCCATTTTTATTGCTTAAGCAAGCAGGTACCACTACAATCATTCTGGCCACAGTGCTGCCCATTTGCTTAAGAACGCCCAGATTAATTACCAATAGGTTGATCAGTCTACCCACAAAAAAAAAAAACAGTCTTCAATATGAGGCCTTAAAGGGTATTCAATTATTTGCAGGCCAATCGCGAAAATAAAAATGAAAATAAAATAAGCTAAGCTCTGATTTCTGGTTTTTAATGTTTTAGTTTTGGCTTGTTGGTTGTTGCAGTTTGCTGTTCTGGCTAAATTGCCCAATAAATTATGCTGAATGCAACATTTGCTTGTGGCATTGTTGCCAGTGCTGCCAGTGCTGCCCGCTGTGGCGCCTCAAGTATTGTGTGTATTAAAATCATATACCATTCACAGCTTCTGTTGGCCAGAGTCAGTTTGCTTGATGCCGTAGCAGATGTTGTTTATAGTTGCAACTCTCATCAGTGCAACTGCCACAAAACCAACTTTTACAAAAAATAACACAAGAAAATCTTTCAACAGACTTCGTTATTCTTAGTCATGGAAGATATATTTTTTGTTAAGGCTTATTCTATTCTTTGACATTTAAATTTTTTGATTATGAGTGAGTTCATTTATACACTGAAAGAAATAATCGAGTCTTTGTATTATAGTATTTTATTATTATTTTGGAAGACTACATTTTGTGCTTCTAGGCGGCTTGTTCTGGTTTTCTTGTCAGTGTCGGCGTCACTTATGAACCACAATTCCCAGAAATTATGCAGCACAAGTTGCCACAGTTTGCTGCCTCATCCTCGTCTGCAATTGCAACTGCAACGATAACTACATTCTCATATTTTCATTTCTGGCCCTAATGCGGCCTCAAATGAATTTCAATAAATTAGTGCAGCTCTGTTGCCGCTGCTGCATCGCTGCTTCTTCTGCTTCCTCTCCTTCCTCTCCTTCTTCTTGCCACTTGCCCTCCTACCTGCTACGTGCGTCAGCGGTTGCATTTCAAAGGAGCTAAGAAGAACAACAACAACTGCTGCTGCTGCTGCTGCTGCTGCTATCTCTTGGCTCTCTTAGCCTCTTATCACTGTGGTGGGCACAGTTGCATTTGCCGCAATTGCCTGTTGCCGCCTGTTGTTATCATTTAATGAACGCTCCGCTTGGTTGCCAGAAGGCCCAAAAGCACACACTGTCAGCTTAATCTTTAGCTGCAGCTGCCCCAACTGCCCCATGCCACACGTGCGGTTATCTTAAGTAAATGGCAGCAGACTGCCACATTGAAAGTTGTTCTTAATATGGTTGCTATTGTTGTTGTTGTTGTTGTTGTTGCAGTTGTTGTTGTTGTTGTTGCAGTTGCACCGCTGCAATGTTAATATAGCGATAATCATGGCTCCATCTACTAATTAATTGACTCTTTGTGTTCTCTGCTTTTCGCTCTTGATTCGCCAGCAGTGCCGTCATCCTTCAGACGTTCAGCCCGCACATACCCCCCTCAACCCAACAACTCCTTCCCTTCCCTGTCTTCCACACCTGCTTGCAGTCGGCGTCTGTTGCGGCGCTTTTCGTTTCATTTCAAAAGCCTGTTTCAATTTTCTGCATTTTAGTGCCTGATGCACTTTGGCATCTAGACGCAAGGCGAGCCAGTCAACCATTCAGCTCCTCCTTGTTGCTTCTCCTTCTCCTCCTCCTCCTCATCATCGACCGCATCTCGGCTCTGCTTGTTGTTTGTTGTGTGGACCGACGGACTGACGAGCGGACGGCTCTTGTGGTTTTTGCCTACACACATTTGCACTTTGGCTGTGCACGCCGCTCATAAGCTTCATTCCATTCCATCCTACCCCATCCCATCCCATCCCATCCCATCCCATCCCATCCCATCCTCATCCATAGAGGGGAGTGGTGGTCTTACGTCCTCTGTTATTTGTTTCTTTTCTTTTTAATGCGTTCAATTCATGTGTGTAGATAATTTTGACATTTAGTTTCTTATCTGAAGTTTATTTCTTTTGAAAGTGCAAATCTTTTTGCCCAGACCATGGAATGGAATCATGGCCGTCGCGGTCGCGGTCGCAGTCGCCGTTGCCGTGGCCGTCACCGTCACCGTCGAAGTCGAAGTCGACGTCAGCGTCGTTTTCAGTATTTGTGCGGGGGGTCACTAAATTAGCACCTACACACTTCGCTCCCGTAGACAACAAAAATCAAAAATAACAAAAATAACAACAGCAACAATAACAACAACAATAGCGCTGCTGCTCTGTAGCCCCGGCAACTTTATTAGCACCCCAGAAAATCTTTGATCTTTTGCCGCGGCCGCCTCCGATGATGAGTTACTTTTTAATGCACATACATACAGACACACATACATACAGCCAGGCATACATATGTTTTGATGCCACTGACTGTACATTCATATATCCTTTACAAACAGAGCATGAGCACATCAGAAAAAGGCTTGAGTATCGCATCAATAAGTGACTCACCTTTGAAGTAGCCCATCTCTTAACTGAAAAACTTGTGTGTATACTATATATAAATATATATATATATTTTATATATCTTTGAAAACATATATATTAATGATGTGTATACAAATTCACTCATTTCATAAATAAAATTCACACATTTATCTATTTTGTATTTTAGGAAATTATTCATTATTTAAAATCAAGTTTAGAGACTTTTCCAATATTCCACATTTGTCTAAATTATAAATTAATAATACATATATTATTATGAATATTATATTAGAAATGTTATTTACGCAATAATTAAAAATAATTATATTAAATGTACATTTCTAATTATTAGTGTATTTGGCATTCGTTGCAAGCCCAAACAATTCATTATTTTATTGGTCGTATATATATATATATATATATATAAATATATCTCTATACTTATATATTTTTTATGTTTGCGTTTCTTAATTTTGCACGCAGGATATGGCAAATTATTTTTGGCGCGCCCTCGTTTGATACTACGAGAAGACTGGGACGCCAAGCAAATACTGTAGACAAATATCCATTATATTATTCACATGGGGTTGTCAAACGTTTTTTTTTTGTTTTCGTTTTTTTTTTATTTTTTTTGTTGTGTTTTACTGCTTTTGTTGTTCGCTATTCCACTTTGCGTTGAGTATCCTTTGCTGTTGTTGTTGCTGTTGTGCGCATATCCTGCGATATCCTGGCAAGCGCCAGGCTCCGTTACCTGGCTACTTGCCTGCTACTGCTCCTGGCGTATCAATTTCACTTGCTTCTATTATGGATAGGGCCAATTGTGAACTTAATCGCTGCCAAGCCATTTGTAGATGTAGCCCAATTTAAGCGGAACTCCAGATATTAACAATAGACCAGCTCTCGCATTGTTCCAAGTGGCTGCACAAACAGGCAAAGTTAACCTTTGACATTCTTTGAAACAAATCACTTTTACATAAACTATCTGCATTTATTCTTCGCTCAATTCTACTTCTTAATTTTTAATTTTCAGGTAGAGATTTTTAGTTTTTCATATTCCGATATATTATAAATCCCGTCGGGATTCAAAACATTTTGTTAATAAAATAAAAGAGTTTCCATGAGATATTTAACAGTTTTTTTAGTTGATTATATACTAAATTTCACAGAAGAAATGTACATAATGTAAAAGCTTAGAGATTTGTTAACTTTTCATATGTAAATTAAGAAGTTATTTCCGCATTTACATTGGTTTTTGGTAGCTAATTTATGGCAACACAACTGATGCCCAATGATTATCCAACTAGATCTACACGAATCTCTTCTTCCATTTTAAAGAGTACTTCAATTGTTCTTTTTTTTATTTCTCAGTTTTGCATATATTTGTATTTAAGTACACATATTTACCCACTTAGTATATATCTGTATCTAGTTTTTGATATGCAAGTTGAGTATTTGTCATGTTCCTATTCCTCTTTGCCAGTTTGTGTCTTTAATATCTGAATTCTGCGACAGACGCTTGTGTAACGAAAGTAGCCAGTTAGTCAGTTGTCCAGAGACCCGAGGGTCTTCTACAGTGCTGGGCATAAGTATTGTCTCAACGGTTGTTAATATTTTAAACTCGAGGCACAACTGACGAGAAGACAGGAGACAGGTGAACAGCTATGGTATACCCTAGCAGACTAAAGACTATATGTGTACGAATCGACTCAATAAAAGATTTATATAAATAAAACAAATATATATATATATATATACACAAATTTATTGACAAAATGTGCCTCTTCGAGCGATTTTAAATATAAATCTTAGGAAATACGTATTTCATCAGATGTGTGTGGATCATGTTGTCATCATGCCGACGGACACATTTCGCATACAACACAACATTTGTCAAGTACGTGTGGCAACAACCACAACAACAACAACAACAACTCTTTCACATTCGGCTTTGTGCTTTGTGAGCTACTCTGAGCCCACTCCTAGAAACCATTTCCATTCGCATTCGCATTCCCATTCCCATTTCGATTCCCATTCCTTGTTTACGGCGTAACTTTAGACGCCACAATGTGTCATGTTGTTTTTGTTGTAGTTGTTCAAGTTGGTGTTGTTGTTGTTGTTTTTGCTGTCATTGTCTGGCTATTTGGCTTGAGTTGCGGTAATTCACACGCTTCTGACAGAGTTCGTCCGCCTGCTTGGCCACTGTTTGGAATGATTCTTGCATTGTAATTATCGCATTAATTCTATGGCTTCAGCACAAGTTGTCGTTAATATGGACAACCCCCCACACACACCCAACCAGTAACCAGCCTATTCCCCTTATCTTCCTCTTGCCTCAAAACACTCGCAGAACATATTCAGTTGCAATCGGGTTCAAATGTTATTTAGAAATCGCACTAAAAGTATAATTTGTTTTATTAAACAAAACGAAGTCAGAAATGAAGAATTTTAAGCTCAAATTAAAATTTACTCTCTTAGACAGCTGGTTTTATTTAGCTGTAGTTTAAGAATTTTAATAAATATCTTAATAATTATTATATATTCCTGTTATTTGGCAACTTATTGCAACTGAAAAATAAACATTTGCCAAATAAATAATTCGTTTTTTTTGTTTTTAATTCTGATTTAGTCTTTGAAATTAAGGCTTACAATATGTTCAATCGCTGCAAGTTGGGTTGATCGAGTAGAGTAGAGAGAAGTGAGAAGGAGGGGAGAGAGGGGGAGGAGCTGTGAGCAGAGAACAAACAAACATCGTGACTTGGGACTGCGTCGGTAAAACATCAAGCATACTAAAATAAAGTACTCAAAACGTATTTAAAGGCACTAAACACAAGTACCAAAGATTAATAAGTGCTTTTGAACTCAGCCGACCAGAAAACTAGTTAATAGCACTCCTATACTATATAGAGTTCCCCCGACCAAAACATACTCTGCACCTTCACATGTAGTTATTCTTAAAACTGGGGTCTTATCGATAAACAGAAATAAATATGATCTTCGAGAAGTTATTTTGCAATTATTTAGTCGCCATTTTTTATGGTCTCTGATATGCGTGTACTCAGACAGAGTATATATTATTATTATTAATATTATTATTATATTATTTTTCTTTTTTTCAATAAACATTTGTGATCTGTACATAATTTACCAGAAATATGAAATATAAAATTTGTTGCCTTTAGTTCTTATAATCACAAATTTTTATCGGAAATCGATACGTATCGATATATATATCTTAAGTGAATCAGTTATGGATAATATTGTAATTGCAACTATTACATTATTATAGGTAATCATTTAAATTATATTGGGGCTGGCGATATCTCCTGCTGCATTTTACATATGGGCAAACAACTTGACGATATCGATTCATAAATCGGAACAGGGTATACAAGAAAATAAGCAAACAGCAAATGGTGCCGGTGACTACAGAAACACAGAAAGGGAGTGCTTCATCCATGGATTGTCAACAACATCAGCTTTCTGGAACTGCAACTTGGGGACTGGGAACTGGAAACTAGGCACTGGGAACTGGGCATTGCAACTGGCGAAACGATGTGGAAAATGCTGGTGATGGAAAATGCATGCCAAATGGCAATTGGAAAAGCGCAAATAGGCAAGCAAACAAATCAAGAGTCAAACTGTCCGCTTGAGAAAAGCGACAAACGACAAGCGAACAAAAAACAAAACAAACAACAGACAAAGCCCAAATGACGCTGATGAAGATAAGCACGAAGATGAAAACGAGGGTAAAAGATGAGGAGCAGCATGAGCAGGAGGAGGATGAAGATGAGGATGTGGATGTGGATGTGGATGCAAAGAGACGTCGCTGTTGACAGCAGCGAGAGCAAACATTGTTGCAGTGCCCACTTGAGATTGAAATGTAGCCGGGACGAGGCAGAGGCAGAAGACATAAGACAGACGACAGAAGCAACCTGCCAATGCATTCGCTTATGTGTTCTGTGTGTGTGTTTTTGGTTGGCATCTGGTGACACAACTGGAGGCGGCACTCTTTGAAGGTGCGCATTTGGTGATTTAATAGCCAGTTCAGACAGTCAAAGACTCCCAGCACTCCGTCTCCGTCTCCGACTCCGTCTCCAGTTACCAGATATTGCTCTCTGTGCTCGAATGAGCAGATCACCGATGAACGATCACCGATCAACGAGCATATTAACTGTTTAACTGTGGGTTGGCAATCGAGATTCAAATTTGGTTTTAATTTTTGAAAGTCCATTTGCAAAAGTGTTTTACAAAAGTAGCAAATTGCCAGATATGAATAGTGTATAAATAATAATAAATAAGTGTACCACATATAAATAAAAAAAAATATATATATATATATATATAATCTGAGACTGTGTGATTCTCAAGATTTGGACACGAAGACAATGCAAAATGCTCTGTAGGCAAAGATGCCTCGCAGGGAGATAATGAGATAGAGAAACAGAGAGGGTGTTTGGGTTGTGGGGGGGGGGACAAACAAGAGATGAAACCGAGGAGGGCAAGTGGAAGTGCTCACATTAGCTATTATGGGGTAGCGATTGACTGTGTGACAAACACAGCAAACACACATACACACACATATACACACACACACACACACACATACGGAGCTAGCCCAGTTTGATCTCTTTGATGAAATTTAAACGAAGTTCAAGCAACTGAAAGATTTCAAACAAAAATATCAACAAACAAAGAATGAAACTGCGCACAGCTGTGGAGTTTGAGAGAGAAAGAGATAAAAAGAAAGTAGGACAGAGATAGAGACAGATAGAGAGAGAGAGAGAGACACTATTCCAAATACAAAAACTTAGATCGACTGGAAATTACCCTGCAGTCAGTATAATTTCTTAAATCCCGACTTTTATTTACCGGGAAACGCTATTCATGATTTACCTCAAATTGTGAAGACTTACATTTTTGTAACCTTTGTGAACCGTAATATTCGAGGCTTCACTGTAGTTGCTTATTTATTTCCAGTGCTTCATTATTTTTCTGAATGTATCATTTGCAATTTTAACATTAACTGAAATCTATCAATAATAAATAAAACAAGTAAAATGCTAAAGACAAAAAATCCGATTTTTCCAGCTTGCATAAATCTCGGTGATTACGACAAACAGACGAAAGCTGATAATGCTGATCGATAATATATATTCCTAAGACTTCTACAGACTTTCACTTTCATCACACCCTTTCCATGAACAGGTAAAGGGTATTAAAATAGTAGTCGGATATGATGGTTATTATTATTGTCTCTACACAGTTTTAGAGTGCGTGTATTGTGTGTGTGTGTGTGTGAAAGAGAGACAAGTGGAGGGGAAGTGAAGTGGCAGGCTTACATGGGTATTAGCCTTGATGACAATTGAAAGATTAATCTGAAAGTGCTTCGAGCTCAACTCAGCTGAGCTCAGCTCAGCTCAGCTTAGGGGCTCTTTGTTTGGGGCACTTGAGAATGCTGCGGAAGTGTGCCCCGATTTGCTCTTTCAAATTAAAAACACACTCAAACACACACACACACACACACACCACGCAAGCACAGGTGTTGCAACATTACATGGGAAGCACTTGAATTGATCTACGTTGCACATTTTCGCAATAATTCGTTGCATTTATTTGTATATTTGGTTTTGGCATTGACTTTGCCATGGGAATAGCTTCCATCTCCCCAACTACCCATCTTGCTATAATCCCCTCCTCCAGGCAATCATTGGCAATGCGCAACGCCTCCTTTTGCAGTTGGCGGCGATAAAAATCTCGCTTCGCTTGGCCAAAATGCGTTTGATGCGCCGTTGCCCGCGAAAAAAAAAACGCAACAACAACAAAAATTTGCTGCAATTCGTTTTGATTTGCGATTCCACTTCCACTTCTTTCCCCTAATCCCCCCTCCCACTCCATAACCCTTCAACGACAATACGCTGAGCCAAGGGGTGGCGGGGGGTGGGGGGAACGAAGAAAAATCTTATCTCGCTGCCGGAAATCAAAGCGCACATCAAAGATTGCCGACGCCGACATTGTTGCTGTTGTTGTTGTTGTTGTTGCTGCTGCTGCTGCTGCCGCTGCAAGCGGAGGTTGCGGTGTTCAATTGTAAATGCTGCCTCCCCCTCATTGGCAGGCCACCACAGCACCACCTATTTATTTTTTTTTATTTTTTTTTTGTGCCATGGGCCACCTTTTAGTTTTGTTTGATGTCGTTGCTGTGTTCTCATTGTTGTTGTTGTTGTTGTTGTTATTGTTGCTGTTATTGTTGTTGCTGTTGTTGCTCGTCGTGTGTGCGATCAAATTTCCCATTGCCATTCCCATTCCCATTTCACGAGTGATGATGGAGGAGTCAAGGGCGCTTTGAATGGCATACGCAGCATGCTGCTCACCTTGCCACTTGCCACTTGCCACTGTTGCAGCTACATATGCATAGCAGCAGGTGGGTCAGCTTCCCAAAAACAACAAAAATACGATCTATCGATGAGCTATCATTGATCAATCTAGCAAATTATGCACACTAATTAACGCTGCTCAGATATATTGATAAGAATTGTAATCAAATATTATATGATTTGTATTTGCAATTACACAAATTATATTATTATCGGTTCAAAGATCAGAAAATATTATAAAATTGAAATTATTGCAGCCTCAAATTCTTAAGCATAAGTAACAACAATTTGGAAATTATAATGTCAAATCAATTTTAGTAATTTTATAATTTTAGTCTTCATGTTCGCCATAAGCCCACATTCTGGGAATACTTGGAAAATATAAGTTGCGGTTATTGCATACTCTTTAAGATCTGATACAGCATGTGGACATCTATATTACAGTATTACTTAAAAAACACACACATTGTTTTTATATGAAAAGTTGCCTTGCCTTTGGCAGCAATATATCATTAAATTTCAAAATGATTCAAGTAGGCAATTAGAAGTAGGTGAATACGCGATCAGACGGAATTACCAATATCGAATCGGCCAGTGATATCTATTAAGTCGGAGACGTCATCAACTTCACCATAAAGGTGTCAAATAATCTGCAAGCGCTTAAATTAAAAATCATTCCCGGAGAGCACTTTGGCAACGCACCTGAAGCGAAACATATTTCAACACAACTGCGCTATCTGCTTCTTTCGCTCTCGATCGCTCTCTTTTGCTCGCTGCTCTTGTGTGTGCGCTCAGTTCAGTTTCAGCTGTTCTTAGCATGCCTCTGTGTGTGCACTCTCCCTTTCGGCCTCTCTGGGGTTCGCTCGCTGTATCGGGAGCCAAACAGTTACAGTTCACTTGGCTGTTCGTTCAGTCCACGTTGATAGTTTGGCGAGTGTGGACGTGTTTCCATTCGCACTGGGAATTGGTAATTTGAATGCACGGCAATCGACGGCTTTGTTCAAATACAATATTAAAAGTTATATGAAATATTCGTGTGTTAAACTGGTGTTTGATATAATTTATTTTTTTTTTTGTGATTCGCGTGCGCAGTTAAGCGCTAGCTATAATAATAATAATAAGATTCGCACAAATCGCGGGTGAACTTATTGGGCCACAAAATGAGGCGAATGTGACCGTGTACCCTGAACCCTGAACCCTTTGTACTCCAGCTGACCCTAAACGACTTAATCAGTGATTGCAGCAACTGCATTGACAACATTGAATCGCAACTAGCAATCCGAAAATGCTGACAACACCCACAGCTAATTCAATTTCCCTGCTAGCACTGCTCGCCGGCTGCCTGATGATGCAGTGCAGCTGCAGCAGCAGCATCAGCAGCAGCAGAGCGCTGGCCTCTCTGTCGGGGAATGCGGTTAACGGTGGCAACTCGAATGGATTACAATGCCAGCGGATCGCAGTCTCTGCCTGCCAGGGACTTGGCTACAATATGACTGCGTTGCCCAATCTCGCCGGGCACACAAATCAGCTGGAAGCTGAACTGCAGGTAAGCCCTCGTACTCAACCGCATCGCGATTCGGCAGCTGTTGTTGTTCTTTTTTGGGTGTGTGGCCATAAAAAACAATTCTTGACGCTTACGTGCGAAAATCCAAAGAAAAAACAACACTGAAAAAACAAACTACAACAAAAATTTTTAAAAACTCGGAAACCATTGCGAAAGCCAAGTGGTCAGGGGAGGGGGAAAGATGGATCTGTAACTGTAGATATGGACATGACCGGAGTCGAAGCTTGGAGCTTGGAGTTGTTGTCAGTGTCAGTTGTTTTGTCGTTGACGGCAACTGGCGGCAGCTCATCAAAGCGCCTCCACTTTTTTGTCTTAGCTGTTTCTTCTTTTTCTTCTGCTTCTTGGCTTGTTTTTGTAGCTTTGTCACTTGACGATTTATGTGAGATAAAGCTACAAATAATTACACAAGAAACAAATTATAAAAAGATTATTACAAACAAAAAAACATTCAGCAAGCCTGCAAAAAAATGAAATATCAAATTTTATAAAATTAAAAAAACTATTTGAGAGATAAAATTAATATATATATGTGGATTGATATGTAAAAGTATACCAAAATTATTATATATATTTTGCAAAAATATATATGCTTGTTCTTGACACGAAATCGTGTAGAAATTGATGTAAAAGAAGACAACATTCTTGGTTCAAGCTCTTCTCTCCAGAATAACATAATTTAATCTAATTTTAAGAATATATTGGCTTAAGCTGTCAACACTTTAATTTGGTCTATATATTTTATTGATATTGGGATATATTTTTATATATTTTTTTTCTCACTATGCCCAAAATTGTGTCTGCCTTTTATGGCAGTTCAGTTTTTTTTTTCTTTCTCGCTCGCTGATTGCCTATTTCTTTTTTCTTGTCTTTCTGTTTGACTTTGTGATTTTCCTTTGGCTTGGTTTTCAGATTCCTGCTCTCCTCTGCGCATATCTAGACAAGAGTGCAAACACGCCCGATACACACATACACACACACACACAAACACAGTAACAAAAGGCAGGCACAACAAAGTTATCAGTCAAAAGACTTTGGAGAAGCGACAGCCGCAAACATTTAATTGCTTTTCAATGTAAAATGTTAAATGCTGGCCGCTATCAGTGACGTCGACGTCGACGACCACGTTGGCGTCGACATCGCTGCTGCCTTTGCATGTTAACGATAAAATGATAAAAGGAAAAAAAATAGCAACTACAAAATAGCAGACGACGAAAGCAAAGACGAAGAAGTAGAAAGAGGAGGACGAGAAGACTAGGCAACTAAAAAGTCTAAAGATGAGAAAAGGAAGAAGAAAAAAATGTAACTGTAATCAAATTTGACTAAAAGCCTAATTTTTGGCTGCATTTGAGGTCAGCGTCATTCATAGCCATAATTTACCATGAATAGAGTCGAGGCGAGGCGCATGCATAATAATATTGATGGTAATAGGCTAATAGTGCTGGTAATAATGGTAATGGTGATGGTAATCGGTAAAGTCTTTAGACGAGAAAAACAGCTGTGACGAAAATAGGAAATAAATGGAAGGAATGACCGAAAGAGGAAACGAAAGATGTGAGAAATGTGTGCGAGGCAGCAGCGAGCATCGCTCGGTGGTAGTCGGGGTAGCCTGGAAGAGGGGTAGCCGCGCAGCGGGCAAAGGGCACAGGGTCATGGTCGGGGCCTTTCTTTTGGCCCAAGGTCCATTAACACCTTTTATATATATATGGTTATATATATATATATATATATGCTTTGGCCACTCTTTGGTAAATCGGATGCTGCTGATTGCAGCTGCTGCCGACTGTCGACTGCCGACAAGCCAACCAACTGGCTAACTGTCTAACTGACTAACTGGCTAAAATAAAACCCATCAAACTGTGCACTATGCCTCAAACCAATGCTGTTTGAATTTGGCTTTATCTGCTCGGCTCTTTTCGGCTAATTAGTCGTCTTTGCTGCCAGATTCCCTGTGTCCAATCAAAAATGATTAATTTTCACATATTAATTATGAAATTTTTAAAAAACTTAATTAAAATAGAAGTTTTTAATAACAGAGTTAAAAGATTTAATTTATGAATATTTTCTTAGTTTTCGATTTTGTTATATCTGTGTCTGCATTTTTAGGGCATCTGCTAGTCGGTCACTCCAGCGAATGTACCTTGTTCTTTTGGAGGCGTCTGCCTCACATTCCCGCCTACTTTGCCTTTTTCTTATCGGACGAAGCCTGTGCCTGGCGCTGCTGTAAATGCTCAATCTCTTGCGTTAAATGGATGACTGTCTACCTCGCCCCCGCCCTCGCCCTCTATCTCTCTCTCTCTCTCTCTCGCCCTCTGTTTCGCTCTCTCTTTATGTCTCTCGCCGGTCGCCTTTAAGATGATCCCTCTGTGTGTGTGTGTAAAAATTGTTTAGAAGAAACTTAAACAAAAGTCGAACATGTTTCAAGTGGATAATAAAAACGAAATGAAACGAAATTAAATCGGAAGCACGTAAAGCAGATCAAAGCGTTTCGGATACAAAGGAAAACAACAAAAAAAAAAAACATACATAGATACAGCCAACAATCAAAAGAAGAGGCCAACTAAACATACAACAACTATAACAATTATTATCAAAAGCTTTATGGCCAGCTGGAAATGCATTTAACATTCACATAAACTGTGTGCTGAATTCTCTAAATTTTACCGGCTTCAGATACAAATTTCAAGTGCAGCCAAAGAGCAAAAAGGCATCAACAGCAACAACAACAACAACAACAACAACAGGCACGTGGCCAGCTTAAGACAGAAAAAAGAGGCTGCATCAGGCAGGCATTCCAAGTTTCATCAAGATAGCTTCAAAAGAGTCCAAAATATACAGATGTGGCTATATCAACTTGGTTAGTTGGGCTGGTCAAACATAAATATTTATACTGCTGATCAAAAATAGATATTTACTTTCTGTGGTCAAAACGCCCTCACTAAGTACAAAATCAAGTTGAATTCTGGCTAAAAATTGTTCTCTAGTATGAAAAATGAAAATGTCTCTAAATAAAAAATTATATGATTTGATGAGGGAATTAAAGTTTCAAAAATTTTTCAAACCATTTCCAGTTTGATAAGAGAAATAAAACTGAGCAGAAATACAAGAAAATAAAAAAAAAAAACCGAAATTCGGTAAGGTTTCACTTCAGATTATTAATGCACATGTTTTGGATATTCGCTAACAAATAATAAATTACATCTGCGAAAATGATAGTAATTTACTTACACAACCATCCCCCCCGACCTGCACCTTTTGCGACTCCGACTCCGGCTCCGGCTCCTCGGAACGAGTGGGGCACTTGAACAAGTGTTCAACTTTATACAATTGAATTGCCAACATTTTCAGTGATTGCTATCGGTGAGAGAGCTGGCCGGAGAGGGGGTTACGGGTCATGGTTTTGGTGTGCTTTGCCGTACACATTGAATTAATTTGCTTGTAATTGTCCGTTGACGAGTACTTTGTCGGCAGAGAGATAGCGACAGACAGGCGGGCGGTCGGGTGGGCGAGCATGCGGAAAGAGATAGCAACAAACACAAATAAAAGGGAAAACACATGGGCTGAGAGGGAAGAGGAGTCGGTGGCTGTTGAACATGGGTAGATCTATTTGCTTGCTGGATTTGACATGACTGCTTTATACACACACATCCCATACCAGTTCAGCCCAGCCCAGCCCAGCCCAGACCAGGCCAGACCAGGGCAGACCAGCTCACCCCCAACTCACCTCCCCCTTTGGCACACTCGTTGTGCTTGTCACTTTGCTAGATTTTTATTTGTCCATTATCATTTCACGTGTGTGCAAGGAAGGTGTGTGTGAGTGAGTGAGGGGGGTGTTTGGTTTGTTCGGCTTTGCCGTTAGCCTTACTCGCCTGTCATGTTTGTCATATTGCCTCCGATAAAGAAAAAGAAAACAACAACGAATTGTTTTTTTTTTTTTTTTTTTCATTTTATGTTGTTTTTTGTAGTTTTTTTTTAGTTATGTGCGCAGTCGCCGTGCAGTGCTCGTGCTCTGTGGGATTTGTGCCTTAAATATGACAGATGACTGCTCAAACAAAAGACAAGAGAGGGACACCTCTAACACTTACCTCACCCCCTCCACACACACACACACAAACACACAAACACAAACACAACTCCTCTGCCCGTTGCGCTTTTTTGAGCGTTTATGTAAAGTAATTGTAAATATTTAAACAACATGTTTTGGGGCTCTGTTTGGACACCGCATTAGCCGCTGACGCTGACAGTCGAAGATCTGAGTCTTAAAATTGCTCCACCAAAGCCCATAACTCCCACTCCCATATTCAGTTAGGAATTCCAATGGTGCCCCACCCCCCCTCCCCCCAAGCACACATCACATAAGGCCGCAAAGTTTGCACCATAAACGACGTCGACGTCGACGTCGGCGACAATAAAATTGTTTGATTTTGAAAATCAGAACCCATTAAGCAGATTGCTCGCAGAGCTGCACACGAATAGGGGCTGTTAGTTGGGTGGTTGGGGGTAATGAAGAAGAAGAAGAAGAAATTTGATTAAAAAAAAAAACACCCAAAAGAAAGAGACAGACTGATTGAGAACCTTAGATAGCCCACTCTTGAAATGCGTTGGCCATAAATGTTTATGGCAAATATGCCGCTTATCGTTTACCACACCCCCCCTCCCACCCATTCAACCAAAAGATATACTTGGAATTATATATATTTATGTTAATAAAAGGCAATATTGAGATGTCAAGCCATAGTTTTATACATACACAATTGCTTCACTGTTCGATCAAAGAAATAAGCGCAGACATAAAATATACGTCTTCATTTCGAGTTCCAAATAATAAATAAAGCTATTTGCAGTATTTTTTTTTTATTGGAAAATGCAATAACAGTTTGTATTTATTGAGTATAACAAGTTTTTCTTTTCAATTTCATATAATATTAATATTAATAAAAATTATTTGAAATCGAATTTCAAAATTTGAAGATTTTCATCTGCCCATAGAATCTTCTCCCAAGTCGATAAATATTTGTTCATTATTATTAATTAATATTATTAATTTTGAATATATTATGTATCAATTATTTTGATAATCCTTGTTTGACTAAATTTAGTCAGGGGTTTTTCCAATTATTTTAGTTGAGTTATTTGTAAAATAAATATTTGCATTTTTTTTTTTTTTTTGTTTTTTTCCTGATTGCTTAATGTAAACACACTTGCTTTCAGCTATCAGTTAGTTTTCTGATATAATATGTATTTTTTTTTTAGCTCAGTTGTTGTTGGTGCAGATAAAAACTCATCCGCAGTTAATCCGTGGCGTCGTTTTGATAAGCGTTCTCTTATCAGACAACCGTTAAAAAACGCGAAGCGCCAAGTTGCTTCTGTTATTCTTAGTTGAAGTTTCCAAGTTACGTTTTCAACAACAGACATATATATATATAAATACATATATATAATATATATATAAATGTGTATGTATGTTTGTATTGTAATTATGTGGACAACGTTCGTAGAAACAAAAGAATGAACAGACAAAATCAGAAAAAAGAGCAACAACAAAAGGCACACAGAATATCGGGGAAATATTTGAGGGGTCTTAGCAATGATAATGTCAAATGTTTGAGTGCAGCCGACCAGCAACAACATCAAAAACAATTATGACGAGGACCCGGGCTATAATGCATCAGTTACATATAGAAAAAATGACTTTGAAGTTTGGCGCAAACACTGGAACTTTACGTATGTGCATGTGTGTATGTGTGAGTGTGTGAGTGTGTGTGTTAGTGAGATGGTTAACTATGGATCGTTTGTCATTCGATGGCCGGCATAACTCTGGCCAACGAATTGATATAATGATGAAGCAGCGGCTGCGCTGACGAAAACATTTTTGACAAAAGCCAATGCTCAGCTCTAAATCCGCATCCACATTCACATCCACATCCATATCAAGTTGAGCCACAGAGTCCACAGAGACACCAGAGTCAGAGTTGGAGTCAGAGTCAGAGTCAGAGTCATTTCCAGTTCAGGCAAAGCAACAACAACAATTAGTTAGCTCAAACAGCAACAGCAACAGCAACAACAACAACAACAACAACAAGACAAGTACCGCTGACGACCCAAGGCACAAGCACGCAAAAAATGCAGCAACGTTTTTCAAATGCCGCATCGGAGAAAAAGCCAGGCAGGAATGCCGAGAGTAACGATGCCAAGCCACTAAGCAAAAGGCAAAAAATAAAAAAAAATACAAAAATAAAAAATATAATAAAAAACAGCGGCAAACAAGAAACACGTGCAATCAAATCGAGCATAGTCGTCCGACAGATGCCGTCCAACGACAGTTGTGCATTTATGCGAAATACTTGCTATTTAAAGTTATTGAAACAATAATAATAATACGAATAATTAATTTGATTCAGCTCTGTTAATCTATTTCAATATTTTAGTCTAAAAGCAAAACACATTTCTTTTATTTCAAGTCTTTCCAAAGTACTCTCCGACTTGAAGAAATTCTCAATAAAAGACTGCTCGAAAAATATGATTTTATTTTTTTTCAAATATGGTAAATGTTACAAAGTAAATGACAAAATTAAAATGCTCTGTGCAAGACGGTAACAGAAGTAACAAAGCAACAAAGTAACAATGCAACAGAAAAGAGCGAAGAAGTAACAAAAGCAACAACAACAACAACAACAACAGGCAAAAAGCAGACAGACGCAGCAGGTTTGTGTCTTAAGTCTTTTGTTTTGCAGCCAGGATGCTGAATGCCGCCGTCGCAAAGATGATGTTCAACTGTTGCGCGAGTTTTGTTGCTATTGCTGATGTTACTGTTATTGTTGTTGTTGCTGTTGTTGTTGCTGTTGTTGTTGTTGTTGTTGCTGTTGTTGTTGTTGTTGTTGTTGTTGCTGTTGTTGTTGTTGTTGTTGCTGTTGTTGTTGTTGTTGTTGCTGTTGTTGTTGTTGTTGCTGCTGTTGTTGTTGTTGTTGTTGCTGTTGTTGCTGTTCCTTGTGCTGTTACCGGTGCTCGTAATTACATGGCAATTAAGTTAATTGAACTGCGCGCCTGCGTTCGCGTGAATTGCTTTGGCATAAGATAAGCCCATCCCGCATCCCCTCCCTTTACCACTTTAACCCTTTACCCTTTACCAGCCCAGCACTCCTCCTTGCGCCAAAGCAAACAGAAACAGCTGAAATACTCGCATTCTGTGTTCCTGTTGTTGTTGTTGTTGCTGCTGCCATTTTTCGGTCTTTATTTAGTTCTGGCGATTCAAGTTTTTGTTGTTGTTATTGTTGCGTTTAACTGATGTCTGCAGCACACTTCACCCAAGCTCTGACAAGCCACTCGACATAACTTGACAGCTAACATTGAAACGGATAATCGAAGATAGAACATAAATCTAATCTTGCCGAGCTGTTTATACTTTTACTGCTTAAATCTGACCTTCTTTAATTAAAATCAACAATAAATTGCTTCCCATAAAGATAAGAACAAACATTTCGATTGCCTTCCATGCGAAGTGCGTTTTAATTCATGTAAAATTATAATATCAATCAAAATTAAATTAGTAACAATATTTTGATTCCAGGATCTCCTCTAATACTGATCCCGTTCCAAATATTGCTCCTCGTGTTTGAGCAGTTGCTTGTGATGATTGTGATGCTTGTGATGATTGTGATGCTTGTGATGATTGTGATGCTTATGTTTCTTGTGTTCCTTCTGTTCCTTGTTCCTTGTGTTCGTTGTGTTCCTTTTGTTCCTTGTGATGCTTGTGATGCTTGTGATGGTTGTGATGCTTGTGATGCTTGTGATGGTGGTGATGCTTGTGATGCTTGTGATGGTTGTGATGCTTATGTTTCTGCCTATTATCAATAATAGTATAGGCATTCGGATCCCAATCGTTAGTTTTAAGATCGGCAGCTAATAACACAGCCGCCAGCCCCAGTTGGTCCATCGCTAAGAGCGATTCAACGTCTTGCCCCATCGGCTGTGCCAACTGGCAAATCTTTTGCCCCAACAGCTGCAGCCTCATCGCATGAGAATTAGAGGCCATCTCTTGCTGCTGCCCCATATTGTCCTGTTGCTGTTGGTTCACATTGTTGACAAAATCGGGCTTAACCACATTAATTTTCTTTGGCTCTTCGCTCTGATGAGAAGGTACTTTCAATGATTGATAATTAAAATACTTAGAGAAATCCATGTCAGTCTTTGTTGTTTCTCTGTTTATGAATTTCAATGAATTTATGAATGTTTATGAATGGTTTTTCCGTAAATTTACGACGAATGATGAAGCAGTTTTTAATAAATAATTTTTGTGATGACAAAAAAAGCGCAGAAGCAGTGATTTTAATCGATATGTAATTTTATACTGTCACTTATTAAAAATTAACTATCGGATTTTTTACTGTCACTATAAAAAATTAACTATCGGAAAAATGTAGAAATTAATTGTGCATAGCAGATTTAGTGAACTCGAAGGAGACTGACAAATAAAAAAAGGACGAGAAGCCTCAGTATGTTTTCCTACCAGAATAATGGCCAGAAGAAGGAGCAGAACTCTTGGTTCATGATGAACGACGTCTCTCTTGGTGGTCCGGCTGAGGCCTGTGCTCCGAGGCGGAACTATGCCAGCTGTTAATGCATCCAAGCCACGTGAGCTGACACAGCCGCCGAGTTAATGGTGAGAAGGGGGAATAGGATGGGGATCAGGATCACTATCAGGATCAGAAATAGTAAAATATACAGCAAACACAGCATCTAAAATTAAAAAGTATATAGATTCTTTGCCAGGGTATTTGTAGACTATCTCACATTGAATATATTAAAAGTATCGCAAAGAGTCTGGCGAGAGCCGCGTCCAGCATCCAGTTGCATGTGGCTGGGTCAGGGCTGGTGGCAATGCTGCCAATTCTTCACTACCCAGCTCCATACAATGGCCAGACAAGGCAGACAGACAGACAGGCAGACGGACAGACAGACAGACAGACGGACAGGCAGAGAGACGTTCAATTGTAACTGTAGCTGAAAGAAAAAAAGCTAAAAGCCAAAAGCTAAAAGCTAAACTGAGCGCAATTGCTTTCATGTAGAACCAGCCGCTGGAGGCTCCTTTGAGCTGTCTGTCTGTCTTTCTGTCTCTCTCTCTCTCTCTGTTTGTCTCTCTGTCTGTCTGTCTGTCTGTTTGTCTGTTTGTGTGTCCTCTGGTCTGGCAGCCGCTTTGGCAGATTTCTGCCAAAGATTAGCCGACGCTGTCGCTGACTGTTTGTCTAACTGCTGCCAACTGAAGCCGCAGCTCATTGCTGTTGCAGTTGCAGTTGCAGTTGCAGTTTCAGTCGGTGCTGCCAACAGCGCTGTTCATTTTTTTAGATACACCACAAATAATTCTCTTCAATTGAACTTAATTGAGTTCAGCACAACAGAATTATTATTCTGGCAACAATAATAATTTCGTGGATTATTACAAAATAAGAATATTTCTTTTAACCATAGCTGCATCAATATTAAACTTAGAATCATTAAATCATTGTTAATCAAGCTCGTTATATGTGTAACTGTTGTTGGCTCTTTAAGAAAATCAAAGTTGGGTTTCCCCCCTTTGCATTCCAATAGGTTATTTGGGGGCTTCCATTCTCCGCCATCACAAGCAAATTTGTATTATAGAAAAACTCAATTTGCTCGAGATGAAGTGCTTCTAGTCATGTGACCGGGCTGCTAACGCTGAATTGGAGCTGCTGTTAGGCTGCTCTTCCTCAGCCTGGCTCAGCTGCATTCCTTGGCCATTCCTGCCAGGGTAAAGGAGGAGGAGGAGGAGCTAAACGAACGATGCCATCGATCGATGTGGTTCGCTGTTCAATTCATTTCAGTTAATTTGCTTTGCAATGGATTTCTTTTGCCTTTTGAATGACAATCGTCGCCAGTCAAAATGTCAATTAATTGTGAGAAGACATTCATATGTCGACCAGTCGCTTTCTCAGACTCCGACTCAGACTCCGATTCCGACTCCGACTCCGACTCAGCCTCTGACAGCCGCTGAAAATGCTGCCGCAGAATTGCTGCTCTCAGCTTAATTACATAAATATATATATATATATATATATATATATATATATATACATATGTGCATCAAAGTGGATTGCCTTAGATCTATCAGTTTCGGGATCAGCAGCTATATATGATGTCATCGCATCGTTTTGTTATTGCCTGCTTTGTCCGCTTCATGTTTTTTTTTTTTTTTTGGCTTTTTTATTTTTTACAGTCGATTTCGGCGGCTTCGATTTATCATCTCATCGTTGTCACGCGGCGGCGTCTTAATTATGCAAATTAACGCTAGCAATAATAAAATTAAGAAAGAAAAAAAAAATAACATCTCACACAACTGTCCAACCGAAAATAAATAAAACAAAAATCTCTCTCTTAACTGACTCAATATACATATTCGTCTATAGCTTCTCAAATACGGCTCTTGAGTTCGCTAATTGCAAGCGCTTTCAGAGCAAATTAAATCAATTGGCGCACTTCAAAGCCGCCGACGCAGCCCATCCCTCGCTCCCCGTGCCTGTCATCCACTGACCAGCAGTCGTCAGCTTGTATCAAATGGCTGCCGATCGACCAACTAAATCAAATAAAGCGCAAATCAAATAATGCACTGACAACAATAACTAAAAAAAAAACCACAACTTCTCCTGTCAGCTGCAAATAAAAAACAGAAAAAACAGAAAAAACAGAAACAAGAAAAGATAAAACGCTGCCGTCTTTGCTCTGTTCATTTGTAAAAAAAAACGTGAGCGACGCTTTTGTCGGCTGACCAAACTTGACTTTGAGTTGCCCAAGCTTCAAGATTTAGTATCTCAGCTCCATCTCTCCATCTCTCTCTCCCTCTAGTTCTTTTTGTATCTGTATTTGAGTGTGTGTGTGTGTGAGTGCCTAGCTTGCGGTACTTTGCGCAATCGCGTTGCAACTAGTGTCACTTGTGACAGCTACAAAATTTGTTAGGGCCTTCATCCAAGAAACTAGAAGAAGATAACCAAGACACACCTTTTAACACACACATGCACATGCATGCACAACTCATTCATAGTTTCAGCTATCTTCTGCTTCTTCTTCTTTTTTGTGAATAGTGTGAATCGTGGCTGTAAATGCTGTGAATATTGTTATAGATTATGCACCATCACCATCACCATCATCATCATCACCATCATCATCATCATCATCATTATCATCATTGTCGTTGTCATCATTGTAATTACTATGCAAATCAGTCACGCATTCAAATGATGGGAACTGAATTCGGCAACATAATTAAAAGAATATACCAAATTAAAGGTAGAATAAAACATCGATAGAATAGTATCGATGCCAATCAAAAGTTGCTCTATTTTGTACTCTATTTGTATTGTCATCGGAGTTGTTGTAATTAATTTCAGTTAGTAGTTTGCATTTTTGCTTAAGGTTATTATGAAATACTAATACCAAAAACAGTTGCATGCATTTGGATCGTATATAAAAGTCGGTTATTATAATGCACAACATTAGGATCGATTCAGATATATATATATATATATATATGGTATCAAATAATTATATATATATCATAAATTGGAAAACGTTGAATAGGCTTGGAAATCATCTTATTCCGACTACTATATCAATATAATTGACATGGGAACAATGGGTCTGGTTTTTATTTTAGTAGGGATGTGATCAGGTTGTCTTGAGATTAAGATTAATAATGTTTTGTACTTTGTTAAGAGTTGGATTAATATATTCACAATACAATTTGTAAATATATTTTATATAAAATTCCATGTAAATAATTGGGTTATGCGCATTTGTTGTACCTTTGGTCAACTGCCGCTGTTCCTCATTAGATGCATTATCCAACAACTAATCTGATAACAAATTGCGTCAACATGGGAATGGGAATGGAAATAGCCTATGGAGAATGGTGTATGGAGTATGGTGGGTTTTATATTGTGGCCAGTTTGAATTCTTCAGCTCTCGATTTCCAGTTCCAGTTGCCGTGCAGCAAGTTTCAGTCGAACTATGGCGCTTAAGCCTATAATTTGTATGGGTGTGTGGAGACCCGGCACCGGGACTCGTGCGGCAGGTAGAAACCGATGCCGTGGGCAGTGCAACAGCAACAGCAACAGCAACAGCAAAGCGTAGGAAATTATAAATTAATCCATTACTTAAGAGCAGATTATGCAGATGTCTGAGCGCATTAAATGTCGCGCGGCAAGCGCTGTGTGAGGATGCATGAGGAAAGTGGCATTAGGCCTTAGTGAATGAACAAGCCCCGGAGTCGGTTAGACCAGAGATACATAAACTACCAGATACATTGCCATGTATCTCAACATGAGAATGTCGATTTGTGTTTGATTTGGTCTGTGTCTGTGGCTCCTTTCAAAAAAATATTCAAAGCCAAAGTGCCGCAGCGGCAACAACATCAACGCTTCATCGTTGGGGCAACTTTAATGTGCCGTTTGCTTTGCTGTGCTTTCATTTTATTTGATTTCGTTGCGGCCAGATCATTAATCAAAATCGAGAAATCATTAAGTGTTCGTTTACGCTGAGGTGTCAACTGTTGTTGTTGTTGTCGTTGTTGTTATTTGCCTTGTAATTGAATTGTGAACTTGGCGGAGAGACTGAAGCATTATCAAATTTGAAACTCCACAGAAACAAGATTACATTTTTTTTCTAGCCATTCGGTCGTAAAATTACTTAAGAAAAACGCCGCGAGTCAAACAATAAACAGTCAAAATACCAAAAAAAAAAAAAATGTAGAAAAAACACGCTAAAAACCAAAACCAAAAAGCGAAACGAAACGCAACTTGCAAGACACAAAGCGTTTGAGACAAAAAGACAACAACAACAAAACTGTTCGTTTTAGCTGAAACGAATTAAGCATAACTTTTTCATTTTACCCACTCGCACACACGCACACACGCACACTCGCACACACAAAACCGATGACACAAAAGTTAATTTCATGATCGATTTTTGAAAATCGCACCAAAGTTGAAAAGCATTTTTTCTTAGCCTTAAACAAGCCGACAAACATTTTCAATTATGTTTGCCCAGAGATACATTCGACAAATCTCACATATCAATCGAATGAATAATAATAATATTCAAATAGACATTCATAAAATTCATATTCATTGAAATGAATATTTCACATTATGAACATATCCCGCTAAGCGTTGTCACTTAATTATAACGGTTATTTTTCAGCGCTATTAGCATATCGAAAAAATTTCAAAACAAATTTGTTATAAGAAATAAAATATTACTTTCTGTAATAAAAGTAAATAAATAATTCCACTGAAGTTTCAGGGTTTCATTTGTAGGTTTAGCTGCCAAATTTGCACATTCTGCAAGCAAATGCAATTTGTTGCTTTCGTGGGGTGTGCGACGCGTCGCGAATTGCGGCCTCCTTTTTTTGCGGCAGCGGCTGCGTGGCCAAAAATAAAAGAGATAAAAAAAATACAGCTCAAAGCGTTGCAGATTGCATTCGATGCGCAGACAGGCGCAAACACTGTCGAATGGGTCTAAAGCTGCGGCAGAAACGGAGACAGAGGCAGAGGCAGAGGCGGTAGGAGTCGTGGCTATGTCCAAGCCAGGCCGAGCCAAGCCAAGACAAGCCAAGTCATAGTTATAGCCAAGTTGCCCTTTTGCATTTCGCAGCACAAAGCGGCATTAATAACACATTTTAGACACTTGGCCGGCCATTTGCTTGTGGCCAAAAAGCGTTACATAGCTTTCATAGTCTGCCTCTATCTTGCTGTCACTCTCCCTCTCTCTGTCTCGCTCTCAGTCTATCTCTCTCTCTCTCTCTCTTTCTTTCTGTTTCTATGGCAATGCATATGCGGTTGGCCTGCCTGTCCATTAGTGGGATTGCCTTTCGGTTTTTGGCTTGGCTTATGACAATGATGTTGATGATGATGATGATCATGATGATGATCATGATGTTGATCATGATGTTGATGATGACGAGCCTTGACACTTGTTGCCATTGTTGAAGCCTGGCTGCAGCATCATTAAATTATTATTGCCTGTGGCCGAATAGACACACTACCAAAGAAACATAGCGAGACAGAGAGAGAGAGAGAGAGATAGAGATATAGGGAGAAAGGGAGAGAACTGAGAGTAAATGTAAGCTGGAGAGAGATAGATATATGCCCAGCCATCGTCTTAACAATAGTTCGTTGGCGGCTGCCTCAAAGGTCATAAAACAAGCAACTTTCAAAACATTTTCGACTCGCAAATACCCTGTTTTTTTTTAATATGCTAACAAACTTAAATACAGTGCAAGAAATGGGCGAGACAATATTTTTTTTGGTGGCTCCAAATCAAATTTTATTTTTTTTAAATACCTTGCGTCGAGTTTGAAACTGATTTATAAACTTTTCAAACTAATTTATAATATTTGCCTTACACTATACGATAACATTTGCTTATATTCTATTAAATATATTAAATAAAATATATATATAGATATATACATATAGTGTTGTTAATCAATTACAGCAGATGCAGACATAGTTCAATGACTGTTGCAACAGCATCATTTTGAGGCAGGGTATTTCAAATTGGAAATTGCGTGCCTAATGCGCCGTTCCAAATGCCCAGCGGCGTTTGTGTGTTGGTTTTCGACTGCCCTAATGTACCTTAATTATATATACCTTCAACAACAATAGCAACAACAACAATAAGACTAAGGTTACTGTTAGCCACGACAAGCGAGCGAACCGAACCGAACTGAACCGAACTTAAAGATAAAATTGTGGCAGCTGAATATGAAACAGAAACTGAACAAATCCAAAAAAAAACTGGCAACTCTTCTGCTCGTAAAGTCGGGAATCGATGTCAGTTGGAATTGGAGCTGGAGTTGGAGTTGGAGTTGGACTCAGTCCTGGGTCCGCACGTCTGGCCATCAAATGCATGTCAAAGTTCCGCTCTGGGAGTCCCAATGTGAGCAGGCTCTTTCCTGAGAAAACGACTCACTAATTTAAAGCAGTCTTCTTTCTTTTCGTTTCTCCTCTCCACTCCTCTACCCTCTTTATTTTTTGTCGTATATCCTTCCTTTTTTCTTTTTTTTTGGTTTAAGGCCAAAAGCCATAAGCCAATTGGCAACCCTTTTTTAAGCCTCTAGTCGAAAAATTCCGCAAACTCATAAATGTTAATGCTGGGTTTTTTTTTTTATATATTTTTTATTTTGTCTGTCAGAGGGACTCAAGGTTCGTCATCGTCATCATTTGACGACCAAGTCTGGGGGAACCTTTATCTTTTCTTTTTTTTTTTGTTTTTTGTTTTCCACTACTTGTGTATTACATTTTTGTTGCGGTGATGTTTCGATTGAAGTTCTTTCAGGCGTTTCTGCAATTAAATGCAGCAGCAGCAGCAGCAGCAGCAGCAGCAGCAGCAGCAGCAACTGTTTTCTGTGGCCAGTTTGCACTTGCAGACGATTTGACTGCATTGCGTGTAATTAGCCACTAATTGCACTCAACACTTGACAAACAATCAATAGCAGAGACTTGGGCAAATGCCATTCCCATATCGGCTTGGACTGCTGCCAGACTACCCAGTTCGGACTTGGCCACTTCATGTGTGAAGTCATTCGCCAGTTTTCACACAAAGCCAAATTGGCACGTCTTGTTAACAAAAAGCCAAGGAATGCTGCTGCTCATTTGAAAAGCACCGACAGTTGTCAAAATATATATATATATATATTTGCGATTTTTAGCGTGCATCGATTAGGTTTTTTTTTTGTCGTGAGTCAAATACTTGCAACGAGCCAACTTGTTGCTGTCAACTAACTGAGTAACCAACTAACGCAATTAATGCTTTTCATGTTAAGACTCTCTGACAGTGGATCAAACTCAAATAGCCTTCAAATAGTTGGATAATCCCAACACACCAAAATGTGACTCTCAGAAATATTGCATGTGCAACATAAAAAGCGAAGATGTCGAAAATGTTTCTCGTGTTTTTATGACAAAATAAAAAAGAATCGCTTTTTTGGACACGTTCGAAATATTTCAATGTTTTTGTGTGATTGAAATAAATTTAATTTATTTTATTTTACGTACAACTTAAAAATCATATATGATCAATATTGGTTTTTTTTGTTTTGTTAATTTTCTAAATTACAATAATAAAATTAAGAATTGGTTTGTTTTTAAATAATTCTCAGGTGTGTTGCAATTTAGTATTTGCTGAATAAGTTTGGATGTAGAAACAATGAATTAATATATGCATTCAAATATACATAAATCTATATAAATATATAATTGCTATAACAAGAAAAAAGAGAGACTCATTCAATTGCTTGTAAACAAATGCAATTAGGCATGTTTTTTTTGCGATTGTTGCCAGTTGTTTTCATAGTGTAAACAATTGTTGTTTTTGTTGTTGTTGTTGTTCATATTATTGTTGCTGGCAAGTGTTTTGGCGGCGATAGAACAAAGAGAAAAACGCACAAAGCTTGACTAGGTTTGACTACATTTTTATTGCATTTTTATTAGATAAAATTATAGACATCAATGAAGAAGAACAACAAAAAAAGCAACAACATCAACAACAATTAACAAAGCCAACGGCGCCGATGCCGACCAAGTTAGTCAGTCAGGCAGCCATTTAGGTGTGAATGGGAACGCCGACAATTTGATTGTTTAAATTTTGTTTTTTGTTTTTTGTTTTTTGTTTGTGTTTTTGATTTTGGTTTTGCGCGTTTCTTTTACTTCACTTTTTTACTATATTCTTTGCCGTCTTTTTTCTTTTCGAGTTTTGCTTCGTTTTTTTTTTTTTGTTGAATTTTGTATTTTGTTGTATTTTTTTCACTTACTTTTCGAACAGCACATTTCGATCTAATTATTTGGCGGCTCACTTTCAAGTTTGCCCCACAAGCGACGCAACAATAGCAGATAAAGATAGTAGATAAAGATAGTAGATAAAGATAGTAGATAAAGATAGTAGATAATAGATAATTGATAGAATACACACTTGCACACGACGCGGCAATAATTGATAAAGTTAAAATCTTGGCACATATCTGGCGATTGCTTATTTCGATAGGAATCAGTATACTATATAATCTATACATCTATATAGTTCATACCCTCTTGTCTATATATTCTATCCTCTATCCTCTATCAATGTAAAATAGAATAATATTCCATTGTTTCTCTCTCTCTCTTTTTGGCTCTGTGCAGATTGCCAAGCTGTTGCCACTGATCGAGTCGGGTTGCTCGAGGCGAGCACGTTTTCTGCTCTGCTCGGCGCTGTTTCCACTTTGCAGCCCGGATGTGCCGCGGCCGGTGACCGCCTGCAAGTCCCTCTGCGAGACGGTGCAGGGGGAGTGTGCGGTGAATGCGGCGCCGGAATTGATGCAGCTCTGGCCGCCCTTTCTCAGCTGTGAATCGCTGCCGCAGCCGGAGAATCATGAGCTGTGCATGCAGATACCACAGGAGGCGACGGCAACGGAGCCATCAGAGAACACAGCAGCAGCAGCAGCATCCGCAGCAGATGGCGGCAATCCACAGCAGACATTAACAGCAGAGGCTGCGGCAGGAGTCGGAGCTGGAAGCGGAACCGGGGCCGGAGGAGCTGAGCCGCCGCAACAGCAACAAATGTATTGGTCCTGGATGGCCAGAAAGATGTCGTCGCAGCTGGGCAAATCCTCGGAGAGCGCTGCAGCCGCTGCCGCTGCTGGTGGTGGTGCTGCTGCCGGCCTGGGCATCGGTGGACACATCTGTCCGCAAAACTTCAGTGCGAGTCCACTGAACGCCGAGGATTGCTTGCCACAATGCCAACGCGACGCATTCCATACGACGCAGCAAAAGAAGCTGACGGAGAGCCTGATCCTGGGCATGTCGGCCGTCTGCTTTGTGCTCACCCTCTTCGCCCTGGTCACCTTCTGGGCGGAGCCGACCCGCTTTGGCTATCCGGAGCGACCCGTGCTCTTCCTGTGTCTGTGCTACAACCTGTTTAGCGTTTGCTATTTGGAGCGCATCGTCTTCCATCAGGCGCGCAGTTTGGCACTGCTCCAGGACCCCGGACGTGGCGTGGGTCGGCTTGGTTCAACATGCGCATTGACGCCGCCCTGCCTGGCCTCCTACATAAGCACATCGTATTTGAGCTTGTGCGCGGCCAGCTGGTGGCTCATCTTCGCCCTCTGCTTCTATCTGTCCTCGCACAAGAAATGGTCCAGTGAAGCGCTGGAGAAACGCTCTGGATTGTTCCACGTGCTGGCCTGGGTGCCACCGCTGGCGCCACCCATTGCCGCCCTGCTCATGGAACGTGTGCGTCCCAGCGAGCTGACCGGCATGTGCACAGCGCCCGGATTTGTTGAGTTGCCAGCGTTGGCCTTGCTGCTGCTGGGCCTGTATTTTACGCTGCGTGCCTCACGCTCGTTGCACACGTTGCAGCAACAGTTGCAGCCAACGTTGGCGCATCAGCGCTTCGCCCAGATCCGCAAGCGATTCGTTGTCTTCTCGCTGCTGTTCTTTGTGCCGACGGCGGCTGGTGTGTTGGCCGCCTTCTTCGAGCGCTTCGTGGATGTGGTGAGCAGCTGCTCCACACTGGAGGATTGCCCGCAGCCGGCACAGCTGAGCGCATGGCCGGCACTGGTGCGGATCTTCTTTCAACTGGTGGGCGGCACACTGACCGGCATGTGGGTGTGGTCACGCAAGACCTGTGAGAGCTATCGCAGTCGTTTGGTTGCTGGCACGCCCAGCTCATCGCTAATGATGCCCCATAAATCGGCCACAGTTGGTGCCGCAACTGGTGTAGGGGGAGTCGGAGCAGTTGTTCTCGTTGGATCCGCAGCCGCCCTGCCGCCCAAGAAGCACCTCTACGCGAGTGGCAAGTCAATGCTCGGTGCTGCACCACATGCCACACATGCGCCACTCTACGCCGGCATCAGTTTCCACAATGTCCCCGTCTACAATCCGAATCAGTCGCGGGTTTAAACATCGACTCTGCTCTCGGCCGGATCTCAGCCTCTTGTTTTGTGTACAGGGTATTCGCTGGCCTCAACAGCAACAAAACCTACCATATATATATATATATATACATATTTATATAATTATATATTTAGTACTGATCTATGGATATATGTTTTTTTTGTAGACCGTAAGGCCCTAAATGAAATGTGTTAATAGCTTTAAATTTGATTAGTTTCGCTAAGTGTATATATGTATATGTAAATAGTTTTTTTTATTTTATTATTTTATTATTACGATGATAATTAGTTGTACACGAGTTGAAAACAAAATAAACATAAACTTATTTAAATTATAATTTTGTTGATTTTGTTCTTTAAACAATTTGGTCGAGTTCTCAAAGTTGATCTGATTCTGGTTGGAATTAGTTGTAGTCGACCGATCTAGACTACGATATACCCTCAATTCAGTTTTTAAATATATTCTAATTTTATTGCAAATGCCAAAATTTAATTTAATGAGTTTTGCACCCAGATATGACCAGGCTAAGTCATTTCTTATGGCAAGTACAGCCTGAAGAGTAAAAAAAAAACATTAGCCAGATCTGATCCCTAATCCTAAATAAAGCAAACATGATCTGCGCCGGATATACGAGAACGGAGATGGCTATATCGACTCAAGAATATATACTTAATTGGGTCTAAGATGCTTCCTTCTGCATGTTTCATGTTGCATGCTGCATGTTGCACATAACCATTGTACAAGGGGTACAATTAACCACTTTCAATGGGTTCAATGTATAAAAATTAAATCCAAATTAATTGGAAGAATAAAGTTAAAGATATTCCATTTTATCCAATATTATATTTCATTGTAAACTTTGTAGTTTTTGTGCATTTGGCTGACAAAATCTTCTTAAAGCTGATCAGGACTATATATTCATGATCTGATCAGAGACGTCTCATTCATGACAAAAGTATAAAATAGCATCTCGGTTATGAAAACCTAAAATCAGGAATATATATTTGAGAATATTTTCAATATAAGAATGTACGTCTATCTTAGACATGTGGAAAATTCTATTCGCAAGCCGATTGAATATTAATTAGTGAGTTTGGTTAGGATAGAATGATTAACCAAACTCTTGACCGATTGTACCTATGCCAGCAATATTATACAATAGTCCGATAAGTTCCGCATCGACATATGTTCTGCATTCTATCTCAAACTGAGAGATAGGCAGGTAAAAGGCTTTAAGGAATAGTTGAGTGATAATGATAAAAAAAAAGTATATACTGTCGGCGACATATTCTTCAAATAAAATTTCGTATACAGAGGCAAACGAAAAAATCAACGTTATTGCAAAATTAATAAAGAGAGCACTTTTGGAACAATGCACCTCAAGAAATGTTTGTGGATGCGAATAACTTGGCTCAAAAAATTGCGTTCCCTTTTTGCAAAAATTGTTTCGCAAACATTTTGATGTGTAGCATGGGAAAAAAGATATTGTTGATGGGAATAACTTTCAGTGATGAAAAGTGCCGCATAAAATAGGATCTGTAGGGTTTTGTTTTTTAATTGAGCCGAGTACAAAAAATGGCAACAAAGGAAGTCAAGAAAAAAGAAGAATTAATGGTTGCTACTGTTTTTTTTTTGCCGTAAGTTGGTTTTTTTTTGTTGTTTTGGCGAGAAGGATTCGGGGAACGCAGATGGGCAATTAGAAATAAGTTTAATGATGGGCTCTCAACTTGATTACAACAATTTTGTTGCCGCCTGTGTGTGCAACAGACAACAGACAACCA
Source organism: Drosophila demipolita (assembly GCA_035042405.1). Lineage (NCBI taxonomy): Eukaryota > Metazoa > Arthropoda > Insecta > Diptera > Drosophilidae > Drosophila > Drosophila demipolita. The sequence goes on along the minus strand of JAWNLI010000476.1, from coordinate 2,013,277 downwards.
CCCTGCAAGTGTCACACACAAAACACACAACAAGAACTGAAGCAACAGCAAACAGCAAACAGCAACTGCAACTGCAACAGCAGCAGAAGCGAGCGCAATTAATTTGATTGAAGCTGCCACACGGCGTGCCTTGCAACGTTTCTATCTTACAAATTGCCACACTGCCGGTGCAACAACACGAACAACAACAACAACAACAACAACAACAATACGAGCAGCCACTGTGCAGCAAGCGTGCAATTAACTCTTGTGCGCCAAGATCAAAGCGATTAAAGCCGCGCTGCCCCAACTTAAAAACTGAGCCCAGGGTCTGTGCCACTGCCACGGCTGCCACTTGCTGCCCCCTTTGACGCAGCCAGAGCCAGTGTCAGTGCCAGTGCCAGTGCCAGTGCCAGAGCAAGAGCCACAGCAGCGAAACCGAAACCGAAACCCAGTCAAGCCCAGCCAGCTGAAGCTTTATCTTCATCATCATTGTGCTGCTGCTGTTGTTGTTGTTGTTGTTTTTAGTTGCCTGCCTGGCTAAACAACAAAAGAACGTGCCCCAAAAGACAAACGGAACCGCACAGAAAGCGGCATACACTTAAACAAAAAAACTGTAATATCCGAAAGGCAGAATTGATTTTAATTGAATTCACTTTCTTCAATTTGTGCGTTGTCTTTTCTAAATTAATGTTTTTATTCGAACTGGGGTATTTTAAAAATCATAAATACTATTTTTTACTCCCACTAAACGCGTTCTAAATATTTAATATTTATAAATAAAAAATGTAAATTTAAAAGTAAATCTAATTAGTTTTTTGACCGTTGCTCTAAAATTGAGGGAGATATAGAAATATACAGCTGGAGGCATGCAGAATGCGCAAAATTAATCCCAATCTCTTTATATTCCAATATTAATTAGGGAAAAAAAATGAGATTCTTGATCGATTTCTTAGTCTGCATTCTCGTACAACGTTTCTACTAATTAAAAAAGAATCTACAACAATAATTTATTAAGTAATAAATTTCGATTTTCAGTCAATATTTTTGTTGAACTAGATTTTTCTTAATGTTTTGTTTTGAGTGCAGCAAACGGGGCAATGTGCTGGAACAACAGAGTATGTGGACTGGCTGGCTGTAAGCGGCTCAAATGATTGTTGGCCATTTACAAGTGTTAAATGTACATAAAGCTTGTCCAGCATCTTGGGCATCTCTCAGTGGTTTTTGGGTTGAAAGTGCTGCAATTTTCATTATAAATGCGCCTCATTTGGCCAGTGGGGGCGATCAAACTCAGCGGAGACAAATGATCGCACGATCCACGCTCCACTTGGCCTAATAATTCATTATACATACATACATATATATATATATATATATATATATACATATGAACATTCATATTTTGAGCCAAGTTGTAGTTCCTTTAAGTCAGCAGAAGGCGGTCAAAGCAATTGTCTGCCTACAAAAATAAACGAATTGATTCAGGTGTCTATTTTCAAATTTCAAATTCAATTAGATATTTTGATATGCTTGAGATTATCAACTGCAAATAAATAAACATTTGTATATTTTCATATATGAATTAGTCGGGGTGCCCTGAATTTCCAGACATCAATTTGCTTAATCTGTGCCCTGAACATTGGATTCAATAAAAGATTATTCTCTTGGAGGATTCATTTTATAGCTCATATTATAACGATAAATTTTCTACGATCAAATACTATTTTCTATTTTACTTAATATTTTGAACTTAATTCTTACACTGCTACTCGTTTTTGTTTATATAAGTTAAAATTGATTTTGTACTTATGTGTTATTTGTCTTTTACATTGTAATTATAAATAATGTATATAAAAGTACATTTAGCAAATTTAAAAATTAAATTCAGCTTTATTTTCTTTTTGCAGAATCCCGAACAGAATTTATATTCGAATATTTTTGACAAAACCAATGGTTTATATTGTCAATAAGATCTGTTGGGCAAAAAACATTTAAATTGGCAACTGACTCAGGAGAGGAGCCCTTTTTTGTTGTTACCCAAGATCAAATCTGTTTTAAATGGCAGCCGAGACCATTGATAATTTCCAAGATATGGCAAATGTTTCAAAATACAATGCAGGACACCAAAAATGAACAAATATGCGCAATATTATGTAAATTGCTCTAGCTTTGTATATTCAAGATTTACGAGTGCTGCCTAAAAGTATGCCACATATTATAAATCTGAACAATAGCCTGAAGGTATGCAGTAATATTTCCAGGTTGTTGCTTTAATTTGACAATCACAGTTTTAGTTATGTTAATGTTACGTATTCTGACCACTAAGTCTTATAGTTTTAAAGTGGCAAGCAATCGATTCGCATGCGGGCTATCGATAACATTTGGATAGGTAAGCTTGCAGAGTGCGCAAATCAGCTGCTTGCAAGTTGACCGAGCAGCAAAGACCGGTTTTTTTGTACATGTTATGATTGTTGAGGAACGAAAGAATGCCAGAAGAGAAAGTATTCTGAGCTGAACGCGAACTTAGCTTTATTCTCGTTTCCCGTCTTTGACTTTGTTGACGTGTGCAACAGTTAAAATGTAAAAGATTTTTACTCAAAATATTTATTTCTTATTTAAAAACTATGGCCGCAAGTGTTGTTAAGACACCAAAATGTGAGAAAAAGTCTAAAGAGGTTGCCAAAACGCCTCCAGCTCCGATAAGCGATAATGCTGCCAAATGGTAAGAAAGTAGCGAAAGACTGAAATCAAAAGACTGAGGCAACCAGCGTGATTTATTTTACAAAAGACACATTTAAATATATATTTGAAATGGCAGGCGCTGGTTGCTGCTGCTGGTAGCCGTTTTTCTCATCTCCTTTGGCACCCGCTACTATAAAGTTACCGAACCGGATCACATTTGGTAAATAGGACTACAGTTTGAACCGTTTCCAATTGGAATCACCCACATCTATTTCTTGCAGCTGGGATGAGACGCACTTTGGCAAAATGGGCAGCTGGTATATAAATCGCACCTTCTTCTTCGATGTTCATCCACCGTTGGGCAAGGTGGGTACACTGACAAAAATTTTAGTAATATAAAACGGATAGCTCAAGAATCTAAATGTTTTAAACTAGCATAAACTGATTTAAGAAAAAACATTTATTCTTTTTATTCGATTTTACTCGACTTTGATACGCTTTCTAGTTCAAGAATAATTTCTTGAAATTAGTTAATGTGATTTTTATATGATTTTTTGTAATAATAATAATACACTTTTTACTTTTTAACTTATTCTCTCTCTCTTTCTCTCATTCCCATGCTCTCTCTCTCAATTCTTCTCAGATGCTAATTGGCCTTTCGGGCTATTTGACGGGCTACAATGGAACCTTTCCGTTCGAGAAACCAGGTGACAAATACAATGGGACAAGCTACCAGGGTATGCGCTATGTGAGTATATTTGAAATAGTTGAATATTGATGGGAACAGCGTGACCAGCTCCTAAATGGAATCTTCCTTTTGTATAGTTCTGCACAACGCTGGGCGCACTGATAATGCCAATGGGATTCGACACCGTCTACGATCTGACGCGATCCCACGAGGCAGCGCTGCTCTCTGCCGCTTATCTAATCTTTGGCAAGTGGACAGCTCGAATAACTGATTTATATCCTAGCTAATTTTGTGCATTTGACATCTCTTGCAGATGTTGGCATGCTGACACTTAATCAGTACATTTTACTCGATCCGATCCTCTTGTTCTTCATGATGGGCTCGGTGTGGGGCATGGTGAAGATCTCAAAGTGCACCACAGCTGGTGGCTCGTACACGGCACGCTGGTGGCTCTGGCTGCTGCTTACCGGCACGATGCTCTCCTGCACGATAAGCGTGAAGTTTGTGGGCCTGTTTGTGGTGCTGCTGGTGGGTCTGCATACGGCCAGTGAGCTCTGGCTCATATTGGGTGATCTGAGCAAACCCATTGCGGAGACCCTCAAACAGATCGCGTGCCGTGCCCTCGCTCTCATCCTCTGGCCCATTGTGCTCTACACATTCTTCTTCTATATTCATCTGAGCGTGCTGAATCGCAGTGGAAACGGCGATGGCTTCTACAGCTCCGCGTTTCAGTCGCGACTCATCGGCAACTCGCTGTACAATGCGAGCTTGCCCAGAGATGTGGCATACGGCGCACTGGTAACCATCAAGAATCACAAGACTGGCGGCGGTTACCTCCACTCGCATGCCCACCTCTATCCCAAGGGCAATGGCGCCCGACAGCAGCAGGTGAGTCCAAATATATATATATATATTCCTCATCAGCATCATCTGTATTTAAAAGTTGGTATATAAAACCTCGCATATATTAAGTTTATTTTATTTTATTCATATATCTTTTCATTTCGCCAATATGGATAAAAAATCAATTTAAAAATATTTCATTATAATTTTGAAATTTATGTTTGCGGTTTTTCATTGACAATTAAAATTGTGGAAAAAAATAATTTAAAATCAAATCGGACAAGGAATGAAAAGTGCACCAAGTTCATGTGCAATTCTTGGAGAATACTTCTAAATTAGAAGCGCTTGCTTTCCAGATCACCACCTATACGCACAAGGATGACAATAACATTTGGCAGATCAAGCCCTACAACAAGCAGAGGCTGGCCAAGGATGAGCTGCGGCTGCTGCGACATGGAGATCTGCTGCGACTGGAGCATGTGGTGACCAAGCGGAATCTTCACTCGCACAGCGAACCGGCGCCAATGACCAAGAAGCATTTGCAGGTCACCGGATACGGTGAGGTGAGTATCACTCACTCCCATCAACAACTCATGCAACTTAACCGATATCTCGTTGGTGGCACAGTCGGGCGTGGGCGATGCCAACGATGTGTGGCGCGTACTCATTGTGGGCGGTCGAGCGAATGACACAATTCACACGGTGACGTCACGTCTGATGTTTGTCCACTATCTGCAGAACTGTGCGCTCACATCGAGTGGCAAGCAGCTGCCCAAGTGGGGCTTCGAGCAGCAGGAGGTCTCCTGCAATCTCAATATACGCGACAAGAGTGCCCACTGGAATGTGGAGGACAATCAGCACAAGCAACGTAAGCTAAGCAATTAACTCACAGCTTAACATGCCCCAGTCAATTATCTGTCTCTTCTCCTCCTCCTCCTGCTGCTCCTCTGCCCAATCTGATGCAGTGCCCAGTGTCAGCTTCAGCATCTATGCGCCGGGCTTCTTTGCCCGCTTCCTCGAATCCCATGCGGTCATGTTGCAGGGCAATGCCGGCCTCAAGCCCAAGGAGGGTGAGATCACAAGCCGGCCATGGCAATGGCCAATTAACTATCGGGTAAGTCAACTAGGCGAAATATCAAGGCCAGAACTTGCTCACCATTATTTGGAAATGGGTGTGAAACATGCAAAAAAAAAAACATTTAAAGATGTGCAAATGTGAAATTTATGTTTTGTATTATATATATATATATATATATATATATATATATATATATATATATATATATATATAATACAAAACATATATATTATATATTTATATATAATTACGATCCTTATACTAACAGAATACTTGTCTTACTACTTATGTTTTCCCATTTGCAGGGTCAATTCTTCTCCGGCAGCAGCTATCGCATTTATTTGCTAGGCAACCCCGTCATCTGGTGGAGCAACCTCGTGTTCCTGGTGCTATTCATCGCCGTCTACTTATGCAATGCCATCTTGCAGCACCGTCGAGCAGGCCTAACTGTCCAAGGAACTGCAGTAGATGCCGCAGGAGAGCAACTGCCCACCGAAACCACAACTGAGCTGTGCAGCTGTTGTCCGGCAAAGAAACCAACTGAAAATGCGCTCGAATCTGTGCCGCATCCTGACATGTCCTTGCAGGCAGCTGCTTGGCTTTTCATCGGCTGGTTGCTACACTATTTGCCCTTCTGGGCAATGGGTCGAGTGCTCTACTTTCATCACTACTTTCCGGCACTGATATTCAACTCATTGCTGACGGGTAAGTTTCTAATTGACTTCTCTCTCTTTCTCTCTCTCTCTTTCTCTTGATCTCTGTCTCTTTCTGTCTTTCTGTATATCTCCTAATGAAGAATTAAAATGGATTAAAAATCAAATCACATTAAAATGGCTTTTCTATTCTGTTGTTCTCTGTTAATTTGTATATTTGTAAATGGGAATTTTTAATGAGAGTCATTTTAATTTTAGCAGTCACTTAAAGGTTTATTTTCCTTAAGTAACTTTTATTTATATTCTATAATAACTATTTCCTTAATAAAAAAAATAATCAGTGGCAAATGTGCAGTGTTCCAGTTGAAACTAATATCACATCTTGCGTATATTTATTGCAGGCATTATGTTCCAGTATATTATACGATCTTTGCCAAAGTGGCTGCAGCATGTGCTCCTCGGCTCATTGCTGTCGACGATTTTGTATAGCTTTGTGGTCTTCTCGCCGCTGGCCTATGGGATGAATGGTCCGCTGGCCAATGAGCCCAATTCGACGATGCACAGCCTCAAGTGGCTGACGTCGTGGGAGTTTTAGGTGGGCCAATTAAAAAGTCGACTTCTTGCATAGAAATAAGCATTTTATATATTTAACATACATATATAAATATCAAAAATAAAATAAACAAATGCGCTTAAATTAAATACACAAAAAAAAAAATGTTTAATATTTTGTTAAATAAAAAAAAAATCAACATATATCTTAGCCGGACGACAGGTTAGCAAAAAATATTGATAACCAAGCATGCAAGTCATAAATATAAATTAAGCTGCATCTGCATCTGCATCTGCATCGTCAATCACCTATGATCAATCATCAAAGATGCCAAGCTCATCGAACCGCCGCAGGGCGTAGTGCAGGGTATCTGTGGTGCGTGGATTCGACGAGAACATCAGCTGCACCTTCTTCTTAGCGAAGTCCTGATCGGTAAGTGCCTCAATGCTTATGTCATAGGAGTCCTCCTTGCGCATGGTGACCATCGGCAGGAAGGCATACGACGAGAAGAAGCCATACAACTCACGTGCCCGTATCTCATGCTGAATATCAGCATAGCTCGGCACAAACTCCGAGTGCATCCGCTCCAAGCTGTCGCGTAGCGATTCATAGTACGTCTGGATGAGGAACTCTCGCCGATGGATCAGCACGTCCAGCTGGACGCTGCTGTTCAGAAAGAAATTAATATCGCAGCCGGGACTGCCAAAGAAACTGTTCTGAAAGTCCACCTGTAAAATAAAAAAAATTAAGGAAATTGGAATTGGGAACTGGGAATTAAGGAGTCGCTGGTCCACTCACGAAGATGGCATCGATAGGCTTGGTGGGCAGCTCGTCGTGGTATTTGTACATGAAGTTATTGACCCACAGGTCGCCATGATTAAGCACCGTTATTTCACCCGGTGTCGGTCGGCCGGTCAAAACCAGATTCTCCTTGATGTTGTCACAATGGCGATGCAGCTTGTCCGCCAGCTGCTCATAGCCACGCCATTTCTCCACCACACTGGCCAGCGTTCGGAGCTGCAGTGTCATAAAGTTGATGAATCTCTCATTGGTCCTTATATAGTTTTCGTCCAGCATGCCGCTGGTGAAGTGCTCCCTCACACTGGGCTCCTGTTAAAGACAATTACACAAAACATATGCAACTCATAAATATTCTCCATCTCTCAAACTAAATCAAGCAATATATTCCAAATGAACTTGAGATTAAATCAATAAGAACACAAATAAATCACAACTAAAATAAATCAAATATGTACTTTGCACTTCACATTTAATCACATTAAAGTAATTAATTATCAATTGAGTTATTTAAAAAAGTAAAAAGTCTCCGTTTGGAGACATTCGCAACTTTTACTTACCTTCTCGGCGAGTAGCATGGAGCTGGCATGGAATTTGCCTAACTTGCGCAGGATGACGACGCAGTGCTCCTCGTTGAGGCCGCTCTGGCGATTGGCCAGCTTGTAGCCATATTGGGTGAGGTCATCGAAGACGATGGTCTGGATGGGCTCACGCGTTGTGTAGAAGCACTTGGCACCAAACTTGGATCCATCGCTTATCAGCACCTCCAGCTTGCCAAGGACATCAAAATAGAAGATCTTCTCACGCAAATAGACGGCCAGCTCCTCCAGAAATTGTGTGGCCGGTGTGATAGCGATGCTCTTCACAATCAATGCCAGCTCCTCATCTAGCTGACGCTTGCTGCTCCGATACAGGGCCCGAGCCCGATAGATTTTGCTGCAATAATTCTCACCGCCACCGCCGCTGGAGTCGGCAAATATGATTTTCTTGATGTCGACGCGCATATCGCGCAGTCCATCCTCGAGGGCCGCCTTGAAGAAGTTCTCGTTGAGATACTTTGGCGGACCACTGATGCTCTCTAACTTCATGTTCGCTTCGTATTTGTTATTTATTATGTGTGGAGTGCTCCTAATTGGTTTGGATTCTCACAAAGGTCCTGCACGGTCCTGTTGAGTTCGAACTGAATCCTCTTTGGGTATATCTGCGAGATATGGATGTGTTCTGGGTCGGTCAACCTGGGTTGGGCTGCGTCGCATAGGAAACTGTTGCACCGCCAGACGACTCCTCTAAATATAAGTCTGAATTTCGACTTCGGAACACAAGCGTTATCAAAAGAAAAAAAGAAAAAAGAAGAAAACACTTCGTGGCGCAGCAGCGAATTGATACCGAGAGTCAACCCACAGCCCTAGGCATCACATATAAATATATATAAATACGTGTTTATAGGTGTGTGTGTGTGTGAGCATATAGGGAGTACTCGAACGTATGTCGAGCAACTAATTTGAACTGTTGCGCTTTTAATCGTAATTATGTCAAATTAATCTATCTCATAAAAATAAAATAACCGTCGAGTGGTCGCGACGCGCACACACCACCCCTCCCCCCACTGCTTAGCGAGTATCTACCATAGCCAGGCATATTACGACTTACGTCCAGTCTCTAGTAACCGCATGCCTTCAGCCATATATATAGATAGATAGATAGCTAGTATTAGCTAATGCCTCGTGGTACTTACCATGAACCTTAATGGCCGATAATCCAAAAATTTCAGGCGCATTTTCTTCAGTTACGACTAAAGTGCAATTCCACTAATCCCAATTCGCAGGTAGCAGCTCGCATTAGCTGGCAGTTAAATCAAAAGGCGCATTAAAAGGAACAGTTAGCAATTGATAACCCTCAATACAGATGTACATTTATGTCTATTGTTAATCAAAATAAACTATTCTGTAATTTAAGTTTGAGTTATGTCAACAAAAAAAAAAAAAAAAATGAATAAATCACTTTATTATGCTATTATAGATATATAGATATAGATTCCCTTTATGTGTTCTAGTATAATAAACTTTCAAGTTTTGTTAAATGATTCAATTTTTCTACACGAATAATTTTCAAATTCATTGAAGTCCATCCTTAATGTGTATGTATTTGTTTTGAATTCTTAATATATTTTTATATCAAGGTCAATCTTACAATTTGTTGATTTGTCGACTGCAGTCAATAATCCATTTAATACATGCCTCAAGAAGAAATTTAAAAATTTTTAAAAAAAATCCACAAAGATAATCTGTGCATACAACAACCTCTTGTGTGTGTATGTGTGTGTGTGTGTGTGTATATGATTTACAGTTAACCTTGATGATGTTTTTTCGGCGAATGCACAACAACAAGCAATAAGCGATGGAGATGCATTTTAATGATAATGCTCGATAAAGCCAATTATTTTGTGTATTGCTGGAATTGTATATGTTGTTATTATTTTTGTCTCTTTTTAATTATTCAATGAATTTTCATTTTACAAGCACAACGACAACAACAAATTGCGTCATCACTGTGAAAGTACAAAGGCGAAGTGCGACAATTGGCGAGCTGCCGAATTGCAAAGCAGTTTTGCTCAGATCAGTTAACCCTTAGCTTAATCATTCTTGCAGCATACAGAACCAGCAGAACCACATATAAATATTTTATAATCGGTGTTTCCATGGCACTAGCTAATTTTGCATATTTACTGATTATTTTTAGTCTGGTTGCCGTCTGCTTAGTTTTTTTTTTAAATTTTGTTGAGGCTGGCAACCGAGACGCCAAGCTAGACTTATTATACATACATATATAGAGTTGGCCTCATGACGTTTTTAATATTTTGATAAGGAAGGTAGTGGAAGTGGAATATAAGTTTTGTCTGTCCGTCTGTAAAAGCGAAACTTATTGCGACTTGAAACACGCCACAATACAATTGTCTGTCTGCGCTGCAGATAGTGTATTCAAATTGGGCTGGTAAGTTCACTAGAAAAATCCATTGGGATATTGATAAAATCGATAACTCTCCTACGAGATCGATTAAAATGTAGTGTCAATAAAATCACCAATCTCACACAATTTGAAAGATATATTGCTAGTACCGTCCTTTAAATATACGGAAAAATAGAATGCCCACAAAAGCGATAAAAGCCGATATCTCCAGGAAATAAGTAGTGCACACTTGGTAGGAGATTACTCAAAAATTTCCAACTACGTAACTCAAAAGCTATGACTACAGAACTAGGAAAAAACTCCAACATTTTTTTTTTTACTCAAAATTCACTGAAGATTATATCTACCGCAATTTGAAAGCAAACTTGGAGTATTATCAATTAGGAATTCTGTTCTGTGGCATCTTTTATGGTATCAGTGTATCTCTTAATCTGGTACGCCCAACAGCCCAACCTGTTCACACATATTTTTTATATTTTATATTTAATTTAATTTGTATTTATGTTTAGAAAATTCGGGTGCTAGGCACCATCACTTGGCAATGAGAAAGTTCAAGTTTACAGATTGTGCACTTAAAGGTGGGAGCACTGAGACAGGTCGTTGTTTCCGAGACGTTTTACTGTTACTGTTGCTGATACGGATACTGATACTGATACTGCATCTCGCTGCAACATTTGAGATGAGGTTATCAGCGAAGCCCACGCACCGCATTGTTTCACATTGACGCATAGGTCCAACATTCGGAGAGGCACGCATTTGTATACCCTGCAAATGGTTAAATGGGATGTGATGCAGTCTGTTTGTCACTTTGTCTGTCTGTGTTTATAAACGTGCCGATCTCACAGCAAGTGCTCATCTAACATTTCCCTAAGAATCGAATCTACACAATTGGGAAAATATTATTTATATCAATAATTCATTTATATAACTTGACATTGAATCGTCTGCAATAATTTAATCAAGATCAATTGAGAATAAGCAATTACACACAAATACACACAAAAAATACACCCACACATACATACAGACTTACACATTTTGCAGAGTGCTTTTTTTTTGTCAATCCCTTTCAAATAGAGTAATTTTATTTGTGTTTTTCCCCTTTTTTAGTTTTTAAATGTTCGATTTAAAGAGGGTGTTTCTGTTGATACTACATCGCTCAATTTATCGAGATAACGACTTCAACTCCGATTAGAGTCATGCTCATATAATGCTATCGATTCTACATAAAGAGTTTTTGCAAAGTTTGTGTCAAAATTAATTACAAAACTAGCAATATAATTTAATTTGAATTTTTTACGCAACCGTGTTATAAATTAGCAGAGCGGCAATATATATATATATATATATATATATATATATATATATATCTCGATTTAGTGCTTCGGTTTGAACCGGCTGAGACATGTGTGAGTAAATAAATAGTTCATGGCATGCAATCTGTTATAATCGCATAATTGTTGATCCAATACAGATAAGCAGGCATATATATATGTATATAATAACTGAAATCTGGTTGGGTTGTCTTGTCTTGGCATAAATGCCAGTTAACTGCAATCCAGAAATGTGCACACATTGGCAATAATAACAACTGCGATTGATTCATTTATCACTCAATCAATTTGAAAACACAATGGTGATATATATGTACATAGCTGCAGGTAGCACACGTCGAAGTACAAGTTGATATACTTGAGGTTAGACCACTTGCACTATTCGTATACCTCAATAGATAATCGATAAGCACAGTTATTTACCTTATTTACACTGCAAAAAACAAGAATGCCAATGACTCTGTCAGTGGTGTTCTGGCACATTCGAAACAATTTCGAAGTGTGTCAAAACTCAAGTCAAGTACCATCGGCCCCTATTTACTTAGTCTATACCTAAGTCGCATGCACATAGCATCTGAGAGGCCTATTGAGCAGCGGCATGCCGCCAGATTGTAGACTGAACAATACTCCTATATATCAATACATACATACATACGCAAATACATAAGAACATACATACATATATACATACGTACATAAATACATACAAGTCCATATGGTATAAGTACAATGCACTTAGTTATGCTATCAATATCAAATTAATTGCTGCGCAAAACAAAATGCATTAAACTTGAACTAAATTTTGCGCATTATTTGAAAGTAGAAATAAACTTGAATGGAAAAACAGAATAAAAAAAGACACATGACAAGAACATCAATAGCAGAAACCTAATCAATATCACACTATCTATCAAGGTGGCGAAAACTCAGTGATATAATGCAACAACCAGAGAAACACTGTGCATGTGGGACCTGGGCATCGATATTAAGCGATATTGCCATACATTAGTATTTCCCGTTCAAACATATCTCAACACTTTCTCTCAATGACGACATACTTAACCCCATATCAAGATTAATAGAAATTCATTTCATTAATACATTTCACATATTTTTTCTCCGGCAAATTCTTGGTTAAAATATCGGTTACTTCTGAGACTTCCATTAAAATCCACTCTACGATTTAGGGTCTGCAGTATCATTTGCCAAATCCGCGTCGGCGTGTAACGGTTTTCTCGCAGCACTTGCAAAGAACACACAAACCGTCGATCTTAATACTTTTTTTTAGAATGTAATCAATTGTTTTCAGAAATTTGTTAAAAACAAGTAAGTTCTACAATATCAAGTCAACAAGTCAGTAAAAATTAAAAAGAACGACAGGCATATTGTTCCTAATTCTAAGTCTGTCTAAAAATATATAAAATTAGATTAAGATTTTGCCGAGTTTGGTTTACTTTGCAGATTGTGCTAAGTCACAGCTAAAAAATTCTTCGATTGTTCTCTTCCTTGGTAAGCTCAATGAAATTTCATGATTTTTTTAGAATTGTGGAATATTGCACCTTCGTCAAAAATAAACTTTTTAATGCGTGTTTCACAGTCGAGCTTTTGACTTTCATTGGATGCATAACGATAGGCAGTTATCGCGTACCACCACCAAGAAAGAATAATCAAAGGCCCACATTGCAGTAGAAGCCAAACAAGTTGGCAGGGCTAGCGAAACCACACTTTGAAGTGAGCACATTTTCCACCAGGTGGCGCTGCCACTTTATATTAAAAGAGGGGCAGCTCATGTTTCTTGGCGGTTAAATTTTTGTGCGAACGACAATTCAAATATCTATGAAAGTGCTTAAGACCCCACCATATTTCTGTGGAAGAGAGCTTGGTGTAAATGCAATTTCGTGCATGTATATTTGAAATTGTGCTTACTTTGTGATATGTGTATTGAGGTAGCTAACAACAGAAAAGGCCTTATTCTAAATTATCATTCTTTATTTATTCTTCTTTTTGATTATTATTTAAATATTTAAATTTTATTTAATTTACATATAATCGTTATCGTTTAATATTTGTTTATCTTGTGGAATTCCGCAAAACTCTGAATTCAAAATTGAATTGCCGTTCAAATGTTTATACCGCCACCTAGCGGTTTTTTTATGAACTGTGTCTGATGGTCTTTAGTATTGCTGTAAGGCTATATCAAAAATGGCTGACATGCTAAAAGGAAGCCAAATCTATGTGTACATTCGGTTAGCCTAAAGCAATAGCTTTAACATTCATGCACATTATTAAATATGTTTCAATGTCAGGAATAAAAGTTAACAGGAATAAGTATATGAATGTGTGTGTGTGTAATTGTGCATATGTCCTGTAAATGAAACAAAGCTCTGCACAAGAAATTTATCATTATTATGTTAGTTATTTATGACAAGCACATCTACATTTTTTACAATTCAAAGTTACACACTTGTTACAGAAACTTCGACCGTGGAAAACCAGACTTTAATTTTAAGTTCGTTTCCTGATCGCGATGGTGTTGGCCACGAATTTAAAACAAAACGAGAGCTACGGTTGGAGTTGAGGTTGTGGCTAAGTGTGAGCAGTAATGCAAGTCACTTCTCATTATTGTGCCCACAATATGGTCAGACAAATTGACACACAGGTCACTGAAGGACTTGGACATCCGTGTTGCCATAGATACCATGGAAACCAGTTTGCCATAATTGGTGTCGGATGCATTCGAGTGCAAGTGCATCATTGGCCAAAGATATAAACTCATTCGTGTGAACTAAAAATACCCTACCCTATCGAAGGTAATGTGCATACTTAATAGGAAACCACAGCTTTTCTATCCGAGAATGTCAACTTTAAGCTTTCGAGAATACGTTTAAATAAATTGGATAGTATATTAATTCATAATAATAGCATTCTAGTCAATTTCCTGTTTCTGTCATATCTAATTAACATTCTCAGTTGAGAGTGGAAAGTTATTACACAGGATGCCAAGATTTCTGCAGTCTTGGCTTTGAGTAGAAGAAGATGACGCAGTGGCGATAAGCTCAGGTGGATTACACAGCTTGTCATAAAATAGCTTCAAATTTACTTTAATTAATTTCAGGTTAAGAATTTGAAATGGTAACCACAAATTATTCGTTGTCTTTTCTACATAAATCTGCAACACAAAAAAAAACTGAAAACCAAATTTATAATTTTTCATTATAGATTTTTATTTTAGTTAAAATGAAACCTTCAGAAAATTGAAAAATCATAAAAGCAGATTCTTAAGTTTTCGCACTCTTCAATAAAATATGAAGTGTGAATTTTAGATTTAATTACTCACCAAATTAATAAATTAGTTAAGCAACTATTGACAAGCTGTTGCTTGTTTAATATCTGCAAATATACCCACAATGTACAAACGAATTCTGTCAAATTGCTCATGTTGCAAATGACCAATGATAATTAAATGATGAAATATGTGTGCACGTGTCAGAAATGCACACACAAAAATACACACCCACACACACACACATAATAAAATACGATGTGTGTGTTAACAACTGTTTGGGCAAAAATTCAATGAGAAGCAAAATCAAATTAGTTCTGCTGAAATATGTGTGAATTTGAAACCACACGTTTGGATTAAAATCAAATACATATGGAATTCATAAAATAATATGAATATACTCAGATTTTATAACAAAAGAGGATTTGATTAATAATTTAATAAATTTAACAGTTTAAAAAATACACACTTCAGCCACGAAATTCATTTTTTATGGGAACTTGAGATTTCTCTGATAGCTATAGAAAGTTAGAATGTTCACTCTTCCAGTATTATAAACATATATCTAAATCTTATATAAAAACATATCATATATAATATTAAAAAAATTACAAACTATAATCATTTCTGCTACAGAATTTCTTCTTAAAATGTGTAATTTTTATATAATAATTACCTTTAATACCCTCATGTCATTGAAAATGGGGTAAAAGGGTGTATATGGGGTGTAACAGGTAGGCGGAAGCATCTCCGACTCTATAAAATAGATATATTCTTGATCAGGATCAACAGTCGATTCTATATAGCCATGTCTGTCTGCCTGTATCAACACTCGGATCACAGAGACTATAAAAGTTAGAGGTGTGAGGTTTGGAATTTTTGGTTTTGATTTCTTGTCGATAACTGCCTCCGTTTCTCGACTATCGATAATATAGATTTCCGATAGCACTCAAAGCCACAATTTTATATTTAGTCACTATTCTTATAAACACATAATATGCACATGCATAATATTGGTTGACTGTCTAAATTTCATCAAGATTGGATACGAAACATCCAAGTTATGGCCAATAATACAGTCTCATATTGATCTCATTCTGTATGCAAAGCATATGCGAGCGCATGTGTGAGAAGGAGATGGCATGCTAATCAATGCGAGCGTAAATATGTATTTATGAGTATTCTGCTGCTCCCCGTTACGTACGATTATATGTACCTATGTATGTATGTATGTGTGTATGAATATGCAAGTGTTTCTTCTTCTGTTTTCTTTTTTTACTCTTCAGGCTATGCCAAATTACTAAGCCTGGTCATATTTGGGTGCAAAACTTAATAAATGGAATTTTGCCAAAAAAAATTTGAATATATTTAACAACTGAGTTAAGGGTATATTGTAGTCGAGATCACTCGATTACAGCTCTCTTACTTTTTTTTTGGGTCTTTCCGTTTGTTGCAAAAAATTTTTAACCGTCATGCATTTTAGTACACTCCAATAATGATTATATGCTTGAATTTCCTGTTTCCACTTTTAATGTTTTATTTAATCAACTCATTTAATTTCTTGATTTCCCGTTTGAAACAAGAATTTAATTTTGGGTTCATCTCCCGATCCTGTGAAAGGAGTCAAATTTCATGATGTACGTATTATGTATGTGAAATGGATGGAAGAAAGCCAACCGTATCACTTTTTTCGTATCGGCTATATTGTCCAGAATCGTGAAAAGGTGATTGAAGTTAGAGATGTTATATTATTGTTTAATATATTGGAGAATCCGAAAGGGACAACAAACATATATCATTTCAGAGTATGTGCAGTCAAATTAACGTGGAATGCGGCAATGAAGAAGTGCAGGCAGAAACAGGTATTAAGTGAGGCATCGAGACCAAAGACCATGCTGATAACAATTAAATGTGGAGCTTACGGAATTATGTAAAGTTCGAGGTCCTGGTGGTAAGCATTGCGAAGCCGGGTCGTCCCAGGAAGGTATTTAATACTCTTAATATGTTAAGAGCAGAGGATGTGCGAACAGCCGCACCTGTGGGAGATCCAAGTAATTTAAAAATGCGTAGAGAATCAGCATCAATACAGATGTTATTTCAATTACTTGAGGCAAATACTACCTGGGAACCCGTAGATATGCCAGAGGGCAACAGAGCCATCGGCTGTAAGTGGGTACTGAGACAAAAGGAACTACTCCAAGCATTTAAGTATTGACAAATATATTACACTCTGAGGCAAAACTGGAGTAAAGGAATACGTGTGTGCTGGGGTATCTGAAAGACACAGTTAAACAAAATCTGGCATCTTTGAGCATTACTTAAACCGAGTACATTGCATTATTAAGTGCGGCTATTAAAGTATCAACTGCCTGGTTTTAAAGTATAAAAATAAGCCCGGCAACTAAAGTCGAGAAAAATGCGCAGATTGCATGCAAAAAGCTCTTCTGCTGAGTGCAATTAATGCGCGTCAGACAAGAACAGTGGAGGATAAATACTTAAATAGCCTGCAAACAAGTATAAAAAATGTATTTAAAATGTATTTAAAATAAATACTTAAAGAGCCTGCAAACAAGGGTAAAAAATGTATTTAAAATGCTTGGGCAAATAATAAATAGGTCTTATGTATGAATTTGGTTTCCCATGCGCATCTTGCCACAGCCAATATGTCGCAAACGAATGTATTGGAGTAAAACATCATGTTGCACTTCGGGATGGTCTTTGATTTTCAGCTCTTGACCAAAACGAGAACTGCGGTTGGAGTTGGGGTTGTGGCTAAGTGTGAGCAGTAATGCAAGTCACTTCTCATTATTGTGCCCACAATATGGTCAGACAAATTGACACACAGGTTACTGAAGGACTTGGACATTCGTGTTGCCATAGATACCATGGAAACCAGTTGCCATAATTGGTGTTGGATGCATTCGAGTGCAAGTGCATCATTGGCCAAAGATATAAACTCATTCGTGTGAACTAAAAATACCCTACCCTATCGAAGGTAATGTGCATACTTAATAGGAAACCACAGCTTTTCTATCCGAGAATGTCAACTTTAAGCTTTCGAGAATACGTTTAAATAAATTGGATAGTATATTAATTCATAATAATAGCATTCTAGTCAATTTCCTGTTTCTGTCATATCTAATTAACATTCTCAGTTGAGAGTGGAAAGTTATTACACAGGATGCCAAGATTTCTGCAGTCTTGGCTTTGAGTAGAAGAAGATGACGCAGTGGCGATAAGCTCAGGTGGATTACACAGCTTGTCATAAAATAGCTTCAAATTTACTTTAATTAATTTCAGGTTAAGAATTTGAAGTGGTAACCACAAATTATTCGTTGTCTTTTCTACATAAATCTGCAACACAAAAAAAAACTGAAAACCAAATTTATAATTTTTCATTATAGATTTTTATTTTAGTTAAAATGAAACCTTCAGAAAATTGAAAAATCATAAAAGCAGATTCTTAAGTTTTCGCACTCTTCAATAAAATATGAAGTGTGAATTTTAGATTTAATTACTCACCAAATTAATAAATTAGTTAAGCAACTATTGACAAGCTGTTGCTTGTTTAATATCTGCAAATATACCCACAATGTACAAACGAATTCTGTCAAATTGCTCATGTTGCAAATGACCAATGATAATTAAATGATGAAATATGTGTGCACGTGTCAGAAATGCACACACAAAAATACACACCCACACACACACACATAATAAAATACGATGTGTGTGTTAACAACTGTTTGGGCAAAAATTCAATGAGAAGCAAAATCAAATTAGTTCTGCTGAAATATGTGTGAATTTGAAACCACACGTTTGGATTAAAATCAAATACATATGGAATTCATAAAATAATATGAATATACTCAGATTTTATAACAAAAGAGGATTTGATTAATAATTTAATAAATTTAACAGTTTAAAAAATACACACTTCAGCCACGAAATTCATTTTTTATGGGAACTTGAGATTTCTCTGATAGCTATAGAAAGTTAGAATGTTCACTCTTCCAGTATTATAAACATATATCTAAATCTTATATAAAAACATATCATATATAATATTAAAAAAATTACAAACTATAATCATTTCTGCTACAGAATTTCTTCTTAAAATGTGTAATTTTTATATAATAATTACCTTTAATACCCTCATGTCATTGAAAATGGGGTAAAAGGGTGTATATGGGGTGTAACAGGTAGGCGGAAGCATCTCCGACTCTATAAAATAGATATATTCTTGATCAGGATCAACAGTCGATTCTATATAGCCATGTCTGTCTGCCTGTATCAACACTCGGATCACAGAGACTATAAAAGTTAGAGGTGTGAGGTTTGGAATTTTTGGTTTTGATTTCTTGTCGATAACTGCCTCCGTTTCTCGACAATCGATAATATAGATTACCGATAGCACTCAAAGCCACAATTTTAAATTTAGTCACTATTCTTATAAACACATAATATGCACATGCATAATATTGGTTGACTGTCTAAATTTCATCAAGATTGGATACGAAACATCCAAGTTATGGCCAATAATACAGTCTCATATTGATCTCATTCTGTATGCAAAGCATATGCGAGCGCATGTGTGAGAAGGAGATGGCATGCTAATCAATGCGAGCGTAAATATGTATTTATGAGTATTCTGCTGCTCCCCGTTACGTACGATTATATGTATCTATGTATGTATGTATGTGTGTATGAATATGCAAGTGTTTCTTCTTCTGTTTTCTTTTTTTACTCTTCAGGCTATGCTAAATTACTAAGCCTGGTCATATTTGGGTGCAAAACTTAATAAATGGAATTTTGCCAAAAAAAATTTGAATATATTTAACAACTGAGTTAAGGGTATATCGTAGTCGAGATCACTCGATTACAGCTCTCTTACTTTTTTTTTGGGTCTTTCCGTTTGTTGCAAAAAATTTTTAACCGTCATGCATTTTAGTACACTCCAATAATGATTATATGCTTGAATTTCCTGTTTCCACTTTTAATGTTTTATTTAATCAACTCATTTAATTTCTTGATTTCCCGTTTGAAACAAGAATTTAATTTTGGGTTCATCTCCCGATCCTGTGAAAGGAGTCAAATTTCATGATGTACGTATTATGTATGTGAAATGGATGGAAGAAAGCCAACCGTATCACTTTTTTCGTATCGACTATATTGTCCAGAATCGTGAAAAGGTGATTGAAGTTAGAGATGTTATATTATTGTTAAATATATTGGAGAATCCGAAAGGGACAACAAACATATATCATTTCAGAGTATGTGCAGCCAAATTAACGTGGAATGCTGCAATGAAGAAGTGCAGGCAGAAACAGGTATTAAGTGAGGCATCGAGACCAAAGACCATGCTGATAACAATTAAATGTGGAGCTTACGGAATTATGTAAAGTTCGAGGTCCTGGTGGTAAGCATTGCGAAGCCGGGTCGTCCCAGGAAGGTATTTAATACTCTTAATATGTTAAGAGCAGAGGATGTGCGAACAGCCGCACCTGTGGGAGATCCAAGTAATTTAAAAATGCGTAGAGAATCAGCATCAATACAGATGTTATTTCAATTACTTGAGGCAAATACTACCTGGGAACCCGTAGATATGCCAAAGGGCAACAGAGCCATCGGCTGTAAGTGGGTACTGAGACAAAAGGAACTACTCCAAGCATTTAAGTATTGACAAATATATTACACTCTGAGGCAAAACTGGAGTAAAGGAATACGTGTGTGCTGGGGTATCTGAAAGACACAGTTAAACAAAATCTGGCATCTTTGAGCATTACTTAAACCGAGTACATTGCATTATTAAGTGCGGCTATTAAAGTATCAACTGCCTGGTTTTAAAGTATAAAAATAAGCCCGGCAACTAAAGTCGAGAAAAATGCGCAGATTGCATGCAAAAAGCTCTTCTGCTGAGTGCAATTAATGCGCGTCAGACAAGAACAGTGGAGGATAAATACTTAAATAGCCTGCAAACAAGTATAAAAAATGTATTTAAAATGTATTTAAAATAAATACTTAAAGAGCCTGCAAACAAGGGTAAAAAATGTATTTAAAATGCTTGGGCAAATAATAAATAGGTCTTATGTATGAATTTGGTTTCCCATGCGCATCTTGCCACAGCCAATATGTCGCAAACGAATGTATTGGAGTAAAACATCATGTTGCACTTCGGGATGGTCTTTGATTTTCAGCTCTTGACCAAAACGAGAACTGCGGTTGGAGTTGGGGTTGTGGCTAAGTGTGAGCAGTAATGCAAGTCACTTCTCATTATTGTGCCCACAATATGGTCAGACAAATTGACACACAGGTTACTGAAGGACTTGGACATTCGTGTTGCCATAGATACCATGGAAACCAGTTGCCATAATTGGTGTTGGATGCATTCGAGTGCAAGTGCATCATTGGCCAAAGATATAAACTCATTCGTGTGAACTAAAAATACCCTACCCTATCTAAGGTAATGTGCATACTTAATAGGAAACCACAGCTTTTCTATCCGAGAATGTCAACTTTAAGCTTTCGAGAATACGTTTAAATAAATTGGATAGTATATTAATTCATAATAATAGCATTCTAGTCAATTTCCTGTTTCTGTCATATCTAATTAACATTCTCAGTTCAGAGTGGAAAGTTATTACCCAGGATGCCAAGATTTCTGCAGTCTTGGCTTTGAGTAGAAGAAGATGACGCAGTGGCGATAAGCTCAGGTGGATTACACAGCTTGTCATAAAATAGCTTCAAATTTACTTTAATTAATTTCAGGTTAAGAATTTGAAATGGTAACCACAAATTATTCGTTGTCTTTTCTACATAAATCTGCAACTCAAAAAAAAACTGGAAACCAAATTTATAATTTTTCATTATAGATTTTTATTTTAGTTAAAATGAAACCTTCAGAAAATTGAAAAATCATAAAAGCAGATTCTTAAGTTTTCGCACTCTTCAATAAAATATGAAGTGTGAATTTTAGATTTAATTACTCACCAAATTAATAAATTAGTTAAGCAACTATTGACAAGCTGTTGCTTGTTTAATATCTGCAAATATACCCACAATGTACAAACGAATTCTGTCAAATTGCTCATGTTGCAAATGACCAATGATAATTAAATGATGAAATATGTGTGCACGTGTCAGAAATGCACACACAAAAATACACACCCACACACACACACATAATAAAATACGATGTGTGTGTTAACAACTGTTTGGGCAAAAATTCAATGAGAAGCAAAATCCAATTAGTTCTGCTGAAATATGTGTGAATTTGAAACCACACGTTTGGATTAAAATCAAATACATATGGAATTCATAAAATAATATGAATATACTCAGATTTTATAACAAAAGAGGATTTGATTAATAATTTAATAAACTTAACCAAACATAAATTCTTTTTTTTTCTATAATTTTAAACTGTTTTACGGTTCAATGGATTTTATTTAAATATTTATATATATATATATATATGAAATTACTTCGAAATTCGTTTCTATCAGTCTTTTGCTGAAGGGAAATCATAATATATTGAAGTACATATAACAAAAATAGTTCAAATAAATTAACATTTTTATTTTCTACAAACATTTCTTAAAAGAATGGACTAGGAGCCAAAGTACGCTGGCAGAGGTGCTATAAAATTTTAATTGAAAAAGAGTTCACTTCGAACTAGCAGTCAATTTGTGTCGTTTGTTTAAATTTCCAGTATTTGATTGTTTCATCAGGAAAATTATAGAAATTATTTTAGCTGTAACTGCCGAATAGAAGTTCGAAATCAGTGGAGTGAAAATGTCCGGATCTCGGGAAAGTATTGATATCTTCGTGCCCAGTGTTTGCCCGTTCCCAGAACTAAGTGCATTCGGCAGTGGAAACTGGCGGCCGGAGCAGTGGCCGGAGTTAAAGCTGAAGTCGCCGTTGAGCGCTGATAAGACGGAGCCGTCGGCAGTTGCCTCTGTAGTTGCCGAGGCGACCGTGGCAGCCATCGCGACGGCGGTCGGAGGCAGGGAGGCGAGCAACGGGCATTCCCTCATTGTGATTAACAGCCAGGGCCAGTTGCTGGAACATGTCCGCTACCAGGGCAGTGACTATCGCAGCGCCCTTCATACTGCCATCAATACCACGCCCTCTCAGTTGAAGTAAATCATTTTTTCAAGCACCTCCTTTTTAAATTCACAGTAAAAACAATAGCCAATTCAACAGAGTAAGTGATATATATACACATTATTATAAATTGCCCGACAACTGAAAACTAATTAAGATTAATGTTTTATCAATCCTTCTAATAGCTCACAATCTCTATGTATTGACAGCGCGAGATGGATATAAATAGAGAAGATACTGCATTGGCTGCACTCACTCATCTCCTGACACTTGTTTCTATGGAGGTTGGGTCCACCCGCTGTACTTGACTTTAATTTATACTAACTTAATTCACAAACATGTTTTTGATGGGTCATCAAATAAGATTTCTATAATCCGATGTTTAGAACAAAACACAATCGCGATGACAGAATAAAGTACATTTTCCACTGTGAACATCTTAAATCTTAAACAGATTAAACTCTTTTATTTATAGTTGGTGTATTGAACAAAAAGTATTTGTATAAAGTATTTGATGTGATTACCATATTGGCATATATGATAATAGATTAATTTGGTTTAAGCTATTGTTGGGCGACTTTTATTTAAAATTTAAATATATATCAGTTGTTTCACAGTTTACTGTACGAATGCCGTAAATTAATCCCTGAAGATGAGGATTAAATATTGCGGAATCAAATGACTTGTTATTTTTGTACGCTAAAATCGTACTTTATGTGCAACAAAAAAAATGCATGTATTGATTTTAAAAATTTCTAAATAAATTTACATTTTTTTGTTGTCGTGATGCCATGATGATTTGAGAAATATTGTAGGAGATATCCATCTACATCTAAAGTGTTTGCAAGCAAATTGCAAAGGCAGCTCAACTTTAGCCAACAAGCAAGTAAAAGACTAACAAATAAGAAAATATAACTTATATTTGGTCAATGTGGTTGTTGTTGTATTTGTTGAGGCTTTCTCTTTTTAATTAAAAGTTTGGCAGCGCAACAGCAAACATCCCTCAATGTACAAATAAGGCTCAACCATTCGGAATGTGGATACTAAATATGCTGCAATTAGGGATTATATCCCAAATACCACATTGTGACACTCCCCACAAGCTTTGAGGGTAAATTCCACATTTTGAATTTGATAAAAAAAATTAAATTTAAAAAGTTTGGAAACCATTTTTGATCGACTAAGTTGGTTGAATAATTTTTTACTCTTGAAAACATGTTTAAATTAATCTTGAATGTTATTCAAATCTAATTAACACTATAAGTTCGGCTTAAATTTCTCTGCTGCAAACATTTTAAAAATATTGGAAAATGTACAGAAATTTGATCAAAATTTGTTGCATACTTTTTGAACAGGGTCAAGGACTCTTTTTCGAATATTTTGTGTCTAAAGGGTATATTGTGAATTGTAAAGTGAGCCTTGCAAATGCATTATATCTTGTAATTAAATTGGCATTGTTGGCAAAATGAAAATATTAGTTGTGAACTATGGTAGACAATTCAATTAGTCCATAAAATTCAATTCACTCTATTATTGGCAAGCTGAAATTAATTGAGTTCGATTTGAATGCAGTTTTTCTGCCTTTGAGCAGTAACTTGAATAATTAAATTTCAAGCTTCTGTATTGCATTTTTGCTCTCAGTTATTCATTTGAGAAAGAGTTGCTGTTTTTATTGAATTCGATATAAATATGTGAAAGCTCTGTTTTGTAAGGAGTAAAATATACACATTCTGTGTTTAAGATTGCAACTGGTTTGCAGTCAGCCATAAAAGCAATTAGTTAGTCAGTAAATTTGTAATTTACTCACACATTTATTTCATCAGTAAGATGGTTTATTAACTCAAAATGCCAGTCTTGCAATTAGTCATTTAGTTTCAGTCACTCAACACTGCATAAATGTGCATCAGCATCAATTAACGTCCTATTCTAATTTGTCATTGACTTAAATAGTAGCATTATATTACAAATTGAAGATTGGGAATAGAAGTTGAGTACGTTGATGTCAACATGTTGCTTGATTCAGCTAAGGATGCCCCACAACCACATAATTGGTTGCAGGCGGGTGGCGGGTGGGTTGCAAGTCACAAATCCGCTTTGATCCAGCAACCAGCTGGGAAAATTGGCTTAAATGGCAACCAGAGACAAAGCCTCAACGGTGCAACAACAAAGTGCATCGCGTCTCGCACCATGCCCCGCGTACCATGCACCACGCAGCTCCCATGCCCCGGGTAAACTCCAAATAATGTCTCTTGCCTTTACGTTTCGGTTTTCATTAGCGCTTGGCTAAGCGCCTGCATTCTGTGTTAAGTTACCCACCAACCACAGCCCAGCCCCCCCCCCCACCCCCCCCACACACACACTAATCACCTCCTTCCGACCATCCCAATCGACAGACAGCTGCCACGCCTTATAGTCATGAAACCCCATCGCCGATTCACCACCCCAGGCTAAACGTAATTAATGACTTTTGCCATGGCCAACACTGCCAAATATTCAAATAACCACAATTCACCCTCGTAGCCCCCTCGCCTTGGCTCGTATATCGGGGCTGGCCTTTCCGGCATTATGTTAAATTTTATGTATATGCCCGTCTGCCATGGCAACAGGTCAACAATCAGGAACACAGATCCTTAATCGGGCCATGTTTCACGGTCCATGCCCAACAGACAACAGGCCAGTGAGTTGAGTGATTTTGCTCTGCATTTTCTAAATTGGCCATAATTATGTCGCCAAGGCTTGCTCACTTCATATTTCTATAATTTAAATTTGTAGGTTTCTTAAAACTAGGTCTTTTAATGTCTGTTGATTTCTATATAAGAAAATAATTCTTACACTATCTTTGGGCAATTAAATTAAATATAATTATTTGAAGAGATCACTTATGCATTGACACATTTGTAATAGCTTCTCAAAAAAAAAAAAAAACAAATAAAAAATAGCATATTTTACGGGGTTGTTTGTTTAGAAAAACTTTCTAGTTTTATTTTCTAAAATTAATAACAAAAGCAGAAATAACAAACCAAATATGGATATCAAGTTTTGTGAGGCCAACATTTATTGTTGTATGATTAAAGTAAACTTGTTTTCCTAATAAAACACATAATACTCCGTTTTTTTTAAAATCAAAAACTATATTTCGAGGAGAAAACCAAATCTATATAACCTTTGATTTAGCTATGCATATTGAATAAGCTTCAATCAATAATGTTGGTTCGTCAATATGAATTTAGAGCGAATTACGTTTAAATAAGTAAAACATAATATATTAAATAAGTACAAATATAATGATTAGTCGAGAGAACTTGACTATGTGATAATCTGTATCCAAGCTTTACATATCATAAATTGTCATCGATATTTATACAGGATTTCTTACAAGAGATTTTTATATATATAACTGTCAGTTTTGTTAATAAATTAATGTAGAATTGGTATGCGCATGGTTCTCGAGAACTTAAGTCATAGCTTTTACAGTATATAAAATCGGATTTGTTCCATACAAGCAGGCAAATGAATATGCCTATTTCCACACAACTGCTACCAATATAACCATTTGAAATTGGAATAGAGTAAACAAATAATATGTTGCAGCATATCTTCCATTCGTAAGCTTCTGTTGTATTTTGAAGATATTTAAATATGTGTGTTCAACACACACACACAGAGAAACACAGAGACTAGGGTGTTGCACAGGAAATTATTTGCCATAGATACAAACGAGCACCTGAGCCAAGAAGGACAGTATTTAATATTCCAACAATTGGGTGGCACTAAGATTAAATAGGGTTGAGCACGTGTCGCTATGGTGGATGCTGCCCACCTAGTGCCCCATAATGGGGCTTCAATGAGGCTCAACTTATGTAAAGGTCGAGATGAATGCAATAGAAATTGTCAAAGAGCACAACTCACATGCATAAAGACATCATTTGTCAAAGCAAATGCTTACATGTTCTTTGCAATTTGATTTAAAAAAATATGTAAAATATGCACAAAGAATCTGAATATGGGGAAGGGTTGTTAAAGTGCACTTTAAGTATTTGGTTGTTATTCGCAATATGTCGAGGAGTATGAATATTGCAGCTTTTGATATGAAAAGAACAGCAGCTTTAAATTAATTTCTTGAATTTCACGATATTCTCAACATTAATTGTGATTGTTATTAATAATTATAATTATTTGGAACTAATTAGAATTGGGTTATGAATTTGCTCAATTTCATATAGCAGGCAGAATAAGAAATCTCCGACCGGATACAATATATATATTCTTCATTCGGTTCAACAATTAATTAAATATTTTATAATTTGAAATCAGAGTTATATCTTTAGCTGTTTTTTTTTTTTGTAATGTCTGTCAAACTTTCAAAGAATTTATATGGCTACGCTCACATCTACGCCCCTAATCGCCGTAACCATTATTTCGGAAAGTGTAGATCAATAAATCCGCATATTTCTTAAAAATTTAAAAAGAGACCAATCTTGGAAGGAAGGTTTTCAGCTGATATTTACCGCAATTCACAAGGCAAACTTACGCAGTTTATTTAGATTATTTTTATTCGCTGGTATTACTTATGGTATATAACTGGCTTAGAAAAGAAAAATTGCAACGGTTTTCCTTAATTGTAGAAATCATTTTTATATATATACATATATGTTATATCCTGCTTGTTATTATTGTTAGAATTGTTATAAGTATATTTGAGTGAAATATGAGTTTTTTGATTTAGAACGTTGTCTTCGACTTTATATATAGGTTCTTGGGACTTCGACGACTTCTTATAAACAATTTAAACGCTGCGCTTTACAAACTTGACTCTCTCTAACTGCACTGTAATCCTACAGTATCAAATATTATATATATATATTTATAAAGCGCAGCGTTTAAATTGTTTATAAGAAGTCGTCGAAGTCCCAAGAACCTATATATAAAGTCGAAGACTACGTTCCAAATCGAATACTCATATTTCACTCAAATATACTTATAACAATTCTAACAATAATAATAAGCAGGATATAACATATATGTATATTTATAAAAATGATTTCGACAATTAAGGAAAACCGTTGCAATTTTTCTTTTCTAAGCCAGTTTGTACTCCATATTTTACTTTTGGTAGCTTTTAAAATACAACTTTTGGCAGGTATTTAGTGGCGTCTCTAAATGGTTGTTTTGGCCATTAGTTTGGTTACATAATTCATGTACAGTTGCCTCCAAAAATCCATGATGTATATGGGGGAGAAGCATTGTTGGTTGCGCGTTGCGCTTAACTTATGCCCGTCCCCCAAAAGGGAGAACAGACTAATTACACATGATGGGCAGCTGAGCGAAATGTGGCCTTGCCACAAAGGGACAGAGCTGAATGTGAGCGGCCAATGGGAGCAGGAGATGAGCGGCGACACGAAAACATTTGGAGGCGCCACGGCGTCTCGAGCATGCGCCGACTGACTGAACGTATGAATGAAAAGGCATCATGCAGCAGCTGTTGGTAGTTGACAAAAGACAGCAACATTAGCAATAACAGCAGCAGCAGCAGCGGCAGCAGCAGCGGCAGCAACAGCAGCAGCAAGAGCAACTGTAGCAGCAACAGTAGCAGCACTTGGCCTTGGAGGAAATCAGAGTGGCAATGGTAGTGGCAGTGCCTGTGGCGGTGGCAGCGACGGCAACGCTCAAGGTTAACCTGTTGAAAATGCATATTGCGCATACGTCGAGTCGAACGCCGACGCACACACACATACACACCGAAACAGAAATCAAACAGGTACGGCCATGCCCACCAATCAAATATTACATTTGGCGGTCATTCGTTTTGACGATGCGTTTTTGTTTGTTGCCTCACATTGCGTATACGTAATACTGCTGCTCGGTGATTGGTGGGAACAAATTTGGAATTGCATTATACGCTGCACTTTGTTTGATTCATTGCATCGGATATAGCTCAAGTCGCATCGCAACTATCAAGCCTCGCCTCTAAATTATTCATTGCTTATTTTTTCAATGGGAGGAAAAGGAACCTTGATATTAACATTGACTGAAGCCTCTGATTGGTTATCCATTTTTGTGCATAGATAAATAATATGCTGGTGCAAATTGTAGAAAAAACACTATTCCTCTATATATAAATGCTTATTACGCAGTACGCCACATTTTATTATCATATTGAATCTGGGGTAGGTTAACTTATGCACAACTGTACCAGGACGCGTATACTTTGCTTATATGTTGCACCATGTTTGATTCATTGCATCGGATGTAACTCAAATCCCAATGATGAACCCTCGAATCCATCTAGCCTCGCCCCTGAATTGTGCAATGCTTACTTTTGCCCAGGGAACTTTGATATTGATATTAACTGAAGCCCTCGATTGGTTATCCATCTCTGTGCATAGATAAATAATATGCTAGTTATATGCAAATTGTGGAAAAAACACTATTTCTCTATATATAAATGCTTATTACGCAGTACGCCACATTTTATTTTCATATTGAATCTGGGGTAGGTTAACTTATACGCAACTGTACCAGGTCGTGTATACTTTGCTTATATGTTGCACCATGTTTGATTTATTGCATCGGATATAACTCAAATCCCAATGGTGAACCCACGAATCCATCAAGCCTCGCCCCTGAATTGTGCAATGCTTATTTTTGTCATGGGAGGAAAAGGCACCTTGATATTGACATTGACTGAAGCCTGCGATTGGTTGTCCATCTTTGTGAATAGATAAATAATATGCTAGTGCAAATTGTAGATAAAACACTATTTCTCTATATATAAATGCTTATTACGCAGTACGCCACATTTTATTTTCATATTGAATCTGGGGTAGGTTAACTTATACACAACTGTACCAGGTCGCGTATACTTTGCTTATATGTTGCACCTTGTTTGATTCATTGCATCGGATATAACTCAAATCCCAATGGTGAACCCACGAATCCATCAAGCCTCGCCCCTGAATTGTGCAATGCTTATTTTTGCCATGGGAGGAAAAGGCACCTTGATATTGACATTGACTGAAGCCTGCGATTGGTTGTCCATCTTTGTGAATAGATAAATAATATGCTAGTGCAAAATGTACATAACACGATTCCCTTTATATACATGCCTATTACGCAGTACGTCACATATTAAATCTGGGGTAGGTTAACTTAGCTTAGGTTAACACAACTGTACCATCGGAAATGTCAAAGTGAAGGAAATTATATATGTATAATTACCCCTCTTTTCATGCATATTGCCTACATATTTGTTTATATAGTTAAACAAGTCAGACATATCGACAGTTGAGCTTTTTCAACGGGAATTTTCTATAAAAATTCAATAAAAAGTTATATAACACAATAAATTATAGATATTTACCAAAGAATAAAAAAATTTTAATAATCATATAGGGGAAATTATATTATTAGTATATTACGAATGGTCTATAATGGAACAGAATATCGAAAAGAATATGGAACAAACGCATAAAGTTTACCAGAACTTTACGTACCGGAACCTTTTAATTGATAGTTCAACATTTTTTCTTGGATCTCTAAAGAAATTGTGGCTATAGAAATGTATAAAATCCTTAGCGAATCCCTTTTTAAACCCATAAAATGTAACAACGAACAATTTTTCTTCGCTAGAGCAATAAAAAAAACAAAACAAACAAATAAATAAAACGAAAAAAAATATTTTATTTTTGATTTCTTTTGATAATTTTAAAATTATGTAATTATTATGCTCATATTAAGCTGGTCAAATTATGGCGGTGCGACAATTATGTGTTCTGGTTAAGCTTGCGGACCAAAGTGCTTGACTGTCAACGTGGTAAGCTACATTCTACATTCAGCAAAGTAGATGCCCCACTCAGCAAGCCAACTGTGTCAGCATCAGCATCAGCATTAGCATAAGCATTAGCAGCTGGCAGCAGGCAGCAGGTGGCAGGCAGCAGGCAGCGGACACACTTTCGCGACAGAGCGACAGAGAAAAAATCCCAGAAAATCCGCAAGTGTATTAAGTCACCTGGGTTGCCTGTTGCCTACTGCCTGTTGCCAGTTGCCTGTTGCCTTGTGCTATATTGCTATCGCAGTTCGTCGTTGGTGTCTGTGTCGACGTCGCTGTCGCTGTCGGCGTCGCAGTCGATGTTGATTTTTCTGGCTATAAAAGGCAGGCGCAACCGAACAACACCGATTAGTCAACTGTGGGACGTGGCGACTTGTGTTTAACAATTTTTACAAGCAACACCAGCAGCAGCAGCAGCAGAAGCAACATTATCCGCAGCAGCAGCAACAGCCAAAGCCTCCTTGCCACGGTTGTTGCCACTTGTTGACAAAGCAGGCGCAAAACGACGACGAGCAGTAAAAGTGTCAGAGAGAGAAAGGGCGAGAAAGCGCCAGCGCGAGCGAGACGCCAGCACAAAAACGAGGCTGTCTCGTTAGTCGGGCTGCGTGCGGCGCAACAGATGCTGTTCAACATCCAAGCAAAAAGGTTGCGTGCCACTCGACGTCGCAAGGAGCAGCTACGGCAACAACAGCAGCTGGAAAGGCCATTACCAACGACTATCCACAATTAAATTCAAATACCAATTTACAAAAATACAAAAATTAATTCAACTATTGAAGTCCCCACAAAATTCCAAGCCTCGTAAAGTTTTCGGCAATATTTTTTTTCTGTGTGCATACAATTTGAAATTAACTTAAAAAAGAACTTAAATTTAAAATTCGGAAATTTTTCTTAAACATTTTTTTTAATGTGGTGTTCCTAAAAAAAACAAAGTAAAAAAACAAAAAAAAAAAAAACTTACTTAACCAAAATAGAAAAATTCATCGTGTTTATTAAATTTATATTATTATTGTAATATACCACCATTCGTTACCTAACCTACAATAATCCAGTAACTTAGGGGAGTCAAGAATGTAATAAATATATTTTATATATAAATATATCCAAAAAAAGACAATTGGGTGAGACGAAAAGTAAATGCAGGGAACGAAAAGTTAACTACAAGCTAAATAAAAAGTGATAACGATTGATAGAAAGTTAACAGAAAGTATATATACACAATAAATAAATTAACCAGATTACAAATATATTCTATACGTCTATATATATATATACATAATTCCATAATAGAGCAATATATGCTCAATCCATAGAACATAGTTTCAGAACTACAGCTTACAACTTAAAGAAAAATATAATAATATAACCAGAAACAACAAAAATTTAAAATATTCACATATTGCCAGTAGAAACCTGAAAATCTAAAAACAATAACCTTACACTAAGATATATATTTTTGGATCGTCAACAAAATACCCGTAGAACTTATACTATGATATAAGTGTCCTTCGTATCACACAAATCTAAGCTATTTCAAAGAGATAAAAGAAATAGTAAGAATAACACAACTCCCAATAAAAACAGATAATATTGAAAATTATCTTCGCTATTTCAAGTCGAAATCAGAAATAGTTTGAAATTCGGAAACAAATTCAAACAGAACTTTAGTTCAGATAATACAACATCTATAAAACCCTTGATTATTTCAAAGAGAAGAAAGAAATAGTAGGGAAAAGACATAATAATATGTGACAGAAACTCTGTCGCCAGCCCAGCCATATCCCAAGAACTTGAAAGAACTCATGATCATAAAAAATCAAACCAACAATTTATGCAAAAAAAAAAACCACGCAAAACATTGAAAAAAAAAAATAACAAAATAAAATTGTAACCCACAAAAATCGGAAAAATCTTCACAGCAAGGACAAAACCCAGAAGCATGTCGATCAAATTGATAATCTTGTTGCTTGTCATGTATACCTATACTATCGCCCGTTTAAATATCTCCATCCGTTACATAACCCACCATATTCCAGCATCATACTTAGGAGAACTCAAGAATTTTATGAATATAACTTATTTATAAATATATCTGTTGAAATCAACCTGACGTAAAGAAAGACAATTCGGTGAGACAAGGAGTAAATGCAGCAAAGGAAAAGTTAACTACAAATATATAAAAAGTGATAACGATTGATAGAGAGTGAACAGAAAGTACAAACATTTTTCGATACCTGCTTATATACAATTAATAAATTAACCCGATTATAAATATATTCTACACGTCTATATATATTTATATACACAATCCTATTATAGGGCAATACATGCTCAATTCATAGAACTACAGTCAACAACATAAAGAAAAATATAATAAGAATAAAAAAATTGAAAGCATTCACATATTGCCAGTAAAAACTTGAAAACCTGAAAACAACTACCTTACACAAAGATATATATTTTTGGATCCCCACAAAAAAACCTTGTAGAACTTATACTATGATATAAGTGTCCTTCGCATCACACAAATCTAAGCTATTTTAAAGAGATAAAAGAAATAGTAAGAATAACACAATCTCCCGATAAAAAACAGATAATATTGAAAATTGTCTTCGCTATTCAAGCCGAAATCAGAAATAGTTTGAAAACTGGAAATATATTCAAGCAGAACTTTAATCCAGATAATACAACATCTATAAAACCCTCGACTTTTCGAAAAAGAAGAAAGAAATAGTAGGGAAAAGACATAATAATATGTGACAGTGACTCTCACCAGCCCAGATATAGCCCAATAACTTGAAACAACTCAAGATTATAAAAAATCAAACCAAAGGACACTGAATACAAAGCAAAACCAACAATTTAAGACAAAAACAAAACAAACCAATTTAAAAAAAAACATAAATAAAAATATTTATAATAACATACGCAAATCGATAAAAACTTCACAGCAAGGACAAAAAGCAGAAACATGTAAGTATTTCAAGATTGTATTTTAAACTTTTTGTATTCTTTATATACCCAAGTGAAGTTAAATGAAATGAAAGATGCCAACCCTAAAGTAATATTTTATATTCAAATATTTAATAGTTTTATTATTTAACAATTGAATTTATATTATATTGTATATCATTAGTTGTATATAAAATAAGTATATATATTTATTTATATCAAATACATATGTATAATAAAACAGAAACTAATTTGAATTGAGGTGAATTAAATAATATTTTACTTGCCTTTATTGTGTATGCATCAATAAGACGGCACTTCAGCATATCTTGCAGAAATGTATATTTTCTTACCAAAAATTTCAATTATATTACGCAACTGGCACAAATATTCTGGCAGAGGCAAATTGCAATTTGCAATATGTTTCCTCCATGCCAATTTAAACTATTCCCGCAACACTCAGGTCAAATATGCAATTGATAATTTAATCCACATCAAATGGCAGCCCATCCAAATTCGAATGTGCATATATGTGTGTCAAATCGACCACATACATGTAAACTAATATCAAAATACCATAAATCTTAATTGAATTATGGAACAGAAGCTAAATTGACATAGTAAGCAAGATTAAGTTATTAAGTCTCTACAATTAAAAGATTGTTTCACCTGGTAATTTGCATATTTGAAATGATACAAATAATTAATATACTTTTATAGTTTTTAAGTGCATATCTTAAATAATTTATAATTGATATCTAATATGCAAACTATAACCTCGATGCTTTAGCTAATTCACTCTAAAAGCAAAATAATTGTAAATATTATAAATATTTAAAATTATCTAAATCTTGGTTCTTAACTGAGTTTTATGTCGAGTACACATTTTTTTCAAGATTGTGATCCATACTAATTCAGGTAAGTACACCGCATACAAATGTTAGTTAAAAGACATTCGAGAATTTCAGCAAATGCATTTTGATTTATCCCATATTAATTAGCTGGAGCTTAAGAACAATTATGTTCAATAATCATATGATGAATCGCCATTATTATTAATATTTTCTAATTCTTTTGTAATTACATATTTAAGAGCTAAGGGCTGTTCATCCCTTCAAACTTATTTATTAATGTAATTTATTAATGTTATGTAAAATATATAGAATTTTTTATATTGATATCTGATTTATTAATATAATGCCCAAGACTGCTTACTTATTTGCTTGCTAATATGATAACAATTATTATTATATGGGGAACAGCTGCATCTGTTCAAAAATGTTAATATCAAATTCCTCGCATTTCAAGCCAAGCATCTGAATATTCTCCAGGAATGTGAGGCAAGGGGAATGCATCAAGAGAATTTAACGACTGCAATTGCTCTGCGTCAGCTTTGTTGTATGTGTTATATTGTGTTACCCAACAGGACGCCAGACAGACAAACGGAAAGACAGACAACCGGACAGACAGAGTAGAGCTGAAACAGAAGCAGAAAGAGAAGCAGAATGAGAAGTATGGGCTGAGTACGACAATCATTTGTAAAATCAGTGAGATTAGTCAGCTCGGAGCGATTGCTGTGCATCCTCTTACTTTCATTAGTAGCACGTTTGCCCCGCACGTGATTCAGCTGACAATCTCCAGAGATGTCCACACAAACATCACAATCTATATGGAAACACATAAGTACATATCAAAATGGACAAGGTTTGCGGAAGGCAGCCTTCTCCAATTGTTAATACAAGTTTGCTAAAATGTTTACAAAATTCAAACAAAATCACAGCATCAAAAACAGCAGCAAGTGTCAAGAGACAAAGTTTAATTTGCAAAGCATTTATAAAAATAATTACACAAAATATAATTTTATATTCCTTCATAATGGAGTTGAATATTCTGCAATAGCAGCTATTTGCTATAAGCAGAATATTGGAGCAAAAAAATGTGTATTCATAGCAAAATATGGAAATGGCCAAGGTTTGCGGAAGGCTGCCGTTTTCTTTTGCATTTGATTTTGACTTTGTGCATGCTATAAAGTAGCAAAAACATGCAAATCCTCTTGAAGTAAATAAAAAAAACTGAATAAGTCGATGGGTTGAATAGGTGCAGTTATTTCTCGGGCTGAGTAAACATAATCCAAGATTATTTGAAGCTTCAGTGTCTTGGATAATATCGTGATTTAAATACTTTCAAGAATTAAAGTAATAGTATGTTTGCTTAAGAAATGAATTAGGCTCACAGCTTAAAATGCTATTATTAAACTGGCGTTGTTTGTACCATTTTTTCAAGTGTATTTACACAACCATAAACTTGGCGAGAAACACTTTGAGTCTGAGTCGTTGGACGAACGGTGGGCCAAAAACTTGTGCTTAATAATAACCTTCTGAATTTTATGGCTCAACACACACTCACACACACACACACACACACACCAATGTTTTAGGGCATTTTCCCACCTCCACTCTGCCAAATATTTGCATTTTTGGGCGTGCTGCAGTTTTGAAGTTTTAGTTTTAGTAGTTGTTCACTGGTGTTTTTCGTATCGATTGTATGTTGCCCTTTTGGCACTTATTATAAGCTCTATCTATATTCAACAGCAACAATAGAATCAATAACAACAATGGAGCACTCATCAGAATTCGGTACAAGTCCCAAAGCACTTGATTTTTGCATACACAAACTAAGTCAAACAACGAGCAAAATAAAATTCGACATGCACGTTCAAGCACAAAATACGCACTGACTCTTTGTATTCTTGCCAAATGTTAGTTAGCCAAGTGAAATAGCTCAAAAAAAGCTGAGAATATTCAACAAATTCCTCATGCACCGCAACTTTGTCCAATCACATGCGAAATACTTGCATTCAAAGTGTTTTTCATGTGATATTCCATATGGAATTGCATTCTAAATGCAGAGCCAATTTGCGAGAAGTTACCAATGACAAAGTTTTGACATATTGAATACTTTGCTCAGCTTTTGTCAAAGCTGCGAGCAGCTCAAGATTCAATGGGAATCGTAAAAATGTCGCTCAAAATTGTGCGCAAAATTAACATGAGAATCCTTTCAATTCTTGAGCGCATAAAATCCTTGAATCTATTAATATACATCCTTGCATGTGCATCCGCCACAGATGCAGCAACACACACACACACAGCCACACACACACACACACACGCGGGTAAACTGATCAACAGAGCAGAGCTTCCGATTTTCATCGACGCTGCAAGGACAATAGCAATAGCAAAGCTCTAACTTCATTTACGCCATGCACTCAATCTTCACCACAATCAGAGGGTAACCTAAACAGAGACACACAAACACACACACACACACAAACAAACACACACACACACACAGCTACACTAACAAGTCGCACTTATGTCTCAATGAAAAATGTTCACTCGATTACGCTTTAAGACTTACTTCACAAATTTGAAGCATATGTTGTTAACGGAAATGGGCCACTGGATTCTCAGTTTAGTCCAGTGTCCAAATCGCTACCTTTGACCACACACACACACACACAAAGTGATGACTCGGCTTCTGTTTGCAACAATTTTTTTTCGGTTTCCTACAAGCATTTTATTGAGTGTAAGCACTCAGAAAAATATATGTCATACTCTTGGCGTTAAGGGTAATACACCAGTACAGTACAGCTCCAAAAAAAAGCAGGGAAAGATTTTGAAATGGTATCTAATTTTTACGTCGATTTTTCATGTTTGCAATCAAGAATTCTAAAATGAGCTTGTTCTTCCGTTCGGGCACATAGAGTATTTTTTTGTAATTGTGATGCCAGCATTGAGTTAAGAAGAAGTGCAACTCATAATGAATAATGCATAATTAATGAATAAGAAGGAATAATAATAAAATTCTCTCATAATTATGACAGAAAATATTTGCTAAGCACAAAAAAATAGCAAAGAGCAAATCAACTATTTTTGCCAAGTCCTGCAATAGATGCTGGCATTGTTGTTGGCTCTCAGGCCAAGGCTAAGCCAGCAGTTGCAATCAACTTAGATTTGTTTGGTAGGCCCTAAGCTGGGCATCAGCTGATAAGCTGATTAGGATGAGGACAATGACAAAACACAACAAAAGCAGAAACAGCAATGGTCCAACGCAAGACCACAAAAAATGCATCAAAAATCGGGTGATCCAACAAAGACAGACAGAGAAAGACAACAGAGATAGAGAGGGAGAGAGAGAGAGAGAGAGAGAGAGAGAGAGAGAGAGACAGGCTTCGATTAAGGACAGCTAATGAAAGAAATGAAAAGCATTAAAGTTGATATTAGTTGTTAATTTAAACCAAACATGTTATCTTAGCCCATTAGTTGGCCACTTTTCCAGAAGTCACGAATCGCATTTTTGCTTTGCTTACAACTGATTCAATAAGTGTGTCAAAAATAATACATCGTCTAAGATAGCGTTCAATGAGCTGTTGGTTATAAATAAATAAGCAATGTATACACACACTCACACACACACAGAGAGAGAGGCAGACAGGTGTGTCACTCTAACTGGGCTGATTTAAAAAATGCACTCAAGCGTTAAAATGCTATCGATTTGAGGCTAAAAATAAACGAAACCTTAAGCAGAAGCACAACTCGCACACTCTTACATACACACACACACACACACACACCTGTACATCAAAATTCATATATATGTGTGGTTGTGTGTTTATTGAGTTAAATTGTATAATAAATCTGGCTAGTGATAAAAATTCGCTTGCCTTTATTGATAAATTCGAAAAATGATTAGGAAATCAAAAGTGAATAATATTTTCTTTAAGCTCTCCTTGTGATTAAATATATATTTATATATATATATATTTCTATATACCCTTATGGATTTCATCATCTCATGAGAGCTCAACAAAAAACCACCCTTAGCTACTAACCCCAATTTTTGTCATTTTATAAATTATGAAAAATAAATTTCTCAGCTTTAAGGAAATTTAAAAATAAAGCCAAACTTTGCTTTGAAGTCAACTTTCTGCTGGCGCTTTCTGCTGGTGATGGAAAAAATGGGAGTGGCCAAGAACCAAAATTAAAAACAAAAATTGAACAACAGAAAAAAAAAACAGAAAAGAAAAAGAAGGTTTAAAAAGAGAGAACGTTGGAGACGGGCGTAACCGACTGCGAAATACTTTGATACCACAAGTATTACCATCCCATAAGTAATACCACACCATAAGTATTACCATCCACAGAAAATGTGGATTTTCCCCAAAAATATTGATCTTTGAAGGAGATTTTAAATAAACTACCGTCCAAGTTTGGCTTTCACATTGCGATTGCGATGTGCTGAAAATAATGATTACATTCTCGAGCATAAATATATATATATACATATATGAAAATATATATGTATCTAGTTTCAAAATTATTTATCTAAGGGTGTCGGTACAAGTTGAGCTCATTCAAAACCCAATATACAATGATGCGTTCGGGATCAAAGTATAAAAAGAGTTTCAGCTGGGCCTCAACAAATCACAATAAAGAAAACACAGTAAAGGAATGGCTTGCATGCAAGAACACACACGCACACACACGCACACACACACACACACACACACACACGCACACTCACACTCACACATACGTGTGTGTGTGTGTGAACACTTGCCACCCACACTTGCGGCCGCTTCAACATTTTCATTCAAGCCGCATCCATTCAAGTGGGTGGTGACACAGAATTTCCAAGCAGTGAATGCATGTCAGAAAATTCTATAGGTGTTGCAGCTGCCACACACACATACACACACCCGTGTGGCCACAAGTCCCCACAATGTGCGGAGGCCATTAATAACAGTTCAAAACTATACAGTGACTTTGACATACACTCACCTGATGTCCGACATCTGACTTTTATCTCCTTCAATCTGTCTCTGTCTCTGTCTCTATCTCTCTCTCTCTGTGTCTCTCGGTCTCATTTTGCTGTTGGCCTTGCAATTTCGTAATATGGCACATATCTCACATTTTCTCACCACTTTTTAATAGCAGTTAAATAGTTAAGCTCATTAGCAGCGCCAATG
This sequence comes from Drosophila demipolita, assembly GCA_035042405.1. Lineage (NCBI taxonomy): Eukaryota > Metazoa > Arthropoda > Insecta > Diptera > Drosophilidae > Drosophila > Drosophila demipolita. The sequence continues at coordinate 1,973,505 of JAWNLI010000476.1, read as the reverse complement.
GCAAATCAAATGTTAATCGATTAAATGAAGCTGCCTTTCTGAATCCATATCCAAAATACAAATACACAACTATAAACTCCATCCAACCCACCTCTGCAACCCACAATTACATTTGAATCGGCTTACCGCGTATTTTACCATAACCGGATATTAAAAGCAGCTTTTGATATTGCACACGTCAATCACAAGCAGATACATCCCCAAATAATACCCTGTAGTGCAGCTACGATTGAGCTTTCCCCTAAAATGACAAAATCGAAAAATATTCGAATATCTCTTATAGTAGTCCCACAACTCTATTTGCCATACTCCGTAGTCGAGTGTATCCATTTATACGTTTGCGTGTTATTGCCATAAATATAGTTGCTGCCACTGACAGTTAAAGTAATTACAAAATCCAACTTACCACAAAAAAAAATAAAAATGAGCAACATCAACTGCACCAGAAACCAAAACCGAAACATAAACTGACAGCATCAAAAACAGCAGCAAGTGTCAAGTGGCAAGTTACATGTAAAACATATATAAGTAAATAACACAAAATATGACTTAATACGCCTTCAAAACGGAAATGTGCTGTAGTTCATTATACTGTAACTGTACTGTATTCCCAATTCGATATAATTGGGTGTGAGTACAAGCAAAAAAATAATTGAGAATTTGTTGAGAGTTCCATCGAGAAAGCTTAAAAACTGAGATAAAAGTTCGGAACGAGTCGAACAATGGCAGAATATATATATATATATAAGCATTATTGACTCAAAGATATCTTTATCAACCCATTACAAAAATCAAAACACAAAAATATGCAAATCTTGCAACTGCGAATCGATGTTAAGTAAAATAAATAAAAAATATCCCTTTTCGCATTCTGGAGTTGGGTTAGATACAAACACAAAAAATACCGTTTTGCATGTGTGTGTTTTGTGAATACATATACATATAACAATACATACATGTTATGCAATAAGCTGCCCAAAAATATTTGCTTAAGACCAGATTTCATTTGGCATAATTTAAATAAAGAGAAACTGTCGGAGTTTGGCAATGGTGAGTGGCGTGGATACAACTAGGACAAAATCAGGGAAAGAGACGGAGACAGGCCATGAGAATGAGAATTGGACAAAGAGAGAGGCGTAGAAGCGAAGAGGAGCGTGGGAGAAATAAACGATAGTAGTGAACCTGACTCTTGGCCGAGTTTGATTTCAATTATGTTTGTCACAATGCGAAATATGTCTTCATAAAAACCGGACAACAACAATAAAAGGCCAAGAGCAAAAACTAATCGCAATACACAATCGATATAGGGTCTGAAACATGGAATCGAATACATTTCAAAATAAAAGAATTGCAACTTTCTGCAATCGGTTAAATCTTAAGTTCAACCGAAATTGAGAGTCTCCTTTTTCTAATGGTAGTCAGTAAGGAAACATAAATAGAGATGCTGAGAAAATTATTAGAAATAGGTTACCTTTTGGCTCCTTTTTAGTAATGCTTATAAGATTTGTATGTAATGTAAATCGTCCCTGTGTTGCAAACTGAGCATTCAAGTTGCATAAAATGCACTCATTCAAACTTCACTCGAATTGAATTGCCTGTTGTAGAGTGAAGTGCATTTCACAAATTTCAAAAAAGGGCCAACGCTCTCAAATGTCAATTTCAATTTGGATATTCATTTGTATCTGGTTTGTATTGAAATGAATGAATGAATAAAAAATCACTTTAAGTGTACATACAAATAAATCGAATTAAATATTTAATCCTAACTGTCTTTGCTAAGAATTGCCAAATATAGTTTGAAGATTTACTGAATGTACATTTATTTAATTTGAAACTTTAACAATGGGAAGAACCCGATTTAGTTGCACAGTGCAAAAACCAATATATAATATGAATAGTTGGACACAAAACAAACAATCAATCGCTCGTAGGGAGAAGCGGAGGGAGGTGCTGTCCACAAAGCTGTCTATGGCAGAGAGTGGACAACAATAAAAGTCGGAGCGACAGCTGCCATTTACGGAAAAAAGGGCGGAAATGAAGGTTATGTATATAAAATACCACAAATTCACGACAGACTATGTTGTATTTAAGGGTCGGTTATGTTGGCCAAAAAGCGAGTTTGTGGCAGGAAAAACAAGAGCAGCAGCAGCAGCAGAAGCAGCATCGGCAAACAAGAAGTGCATTTTTGTGTCAATCTATAAACGATTTCCGTACGGATATTGTTTAAAATCAATATGTACATTTTGATTTTATGTCGTCAATATTTATTGTCCGATCGCGTTTTATAAAAAATTCTTTGGGTTTTTACTTTAAACACTTCAAAATCAACAAAGAAACATCTGTTGTGAAAGTGTCATCAATTGTGTGCAAATTGTTTTCATATGCAATTTGTTTTTAGTTGGCTCGTATTTGCATATGAGTCCAATGGTATACTTATTTATTTACTGACCTGGGGGAAATTTTGCAGTTTTCTCGAATTTTCATTCAACACTGCCAAATTTTGGTCTGCCTTTTTTGGTTTTCTTTACAGTTTCTGTTTGTTATTTGAGCGGTATGCAAATATCCTGAACTGGCAAGATGGGAAAAGAAAATAAACAAAAGTTCATTTAGTTGACTTCCAGATACCCCGTAGTCAAAAGTTAAAAAATTCAAAAATTGCGAAAGAAATTATTGAATTTTTTCAACAAGTAAAAAATGAATGACAAATAAATATTTATTTGCTTAAGCCCAAGTTGAGCTTACGTAAATTTTTAATGTTTAATGCTAAATACTAAATAAGAAATATAACCAACAAGAGTAAATGTATAAGATGTGTTTCGTACATATGAAATATTAAATATTTTTTCAATTTAATTTGCTGCACGTCTCCTCCAAAAAAAGGCTGCCACCATTGAGTGGCAAGTCATTGTGCTTGTCCCGGTTACGGACTTGCCACAGGAAGTCGACATGTTATCTAAGAGCATCGTCTATCCAGATTGGCCTCTGGTTTCGTTCATTACTTTAATGTGAGGCCAGTTAAGCTATATAAATATATATATATTTTTTTTATGTACATCATTGACTGTCTTTTTGCTGCTGAGTGATGCAAATGCGATTTATTTGTTTTGACTTATTTATTTATTTATTTAAAAAGCATCTGCTTCTTGTGAGAAAGTCCTTTTTTCTTTGACATTTCAGCTGGCTTCGGGCCAGGCCAGCAAGCAGCTCAGTCTAATTAAACAGACCAAAATGTGAATGCAAACACACAGCGAGACCGAGCAAGATATAGACTGGGGGGGAAGGGTGCGGAGGGGGGGGGCTTTTGCAATGCCTGCTTTCGTGTTTAGAGCTTTAAAGGTCCGGCCAAAGGCTAAAGAGTTTGCTTCTGAGTATTTTTTGGTTCGATTCGATTGTTTCTGCCATTCGTCGATGAGAAATCATATAAACATAAAGATAAAAATCACTTACCCCAACCCCCTCAACCCACCATAATCGCACACCAATATTGCTAAGCTGCCTGCAGGCCTTGGAAACAAATCCAAAGCCCAAAAACAAAATCGGAATCCGCACCAGAAAATATTAAAAAAAAAAAAATCAAAACGAGGGCCCACAGCACTGATCGATACTCATTGAAATTTGACTAAAAAAAATGGGTTATAATTGGCTTGTACAGGTTGTGTGTTAAAACTGTACATTTTGTAAAAGAAATTCATTTACAAATTTTATGAACAAAAATGTAAAATGATAAATGGCACATTTTAACAGCACATTTGAATGCAGTAGCTGCGTACAGGGTATCTGCTAGCTTATCATTATTCCATGGAAATACCCTCGACTAGTTGGAGTTGTCTTCCTTTACTTTATTTTTATTATAGATTGACGTCAACAGAGAGAGAAAGAGACAGAAAGATACGGACAGTGAAATAGAGAGAGAGAGAGAAGGAGAGGAAGGGAGAATCACCTGTGGATTGTCGGAGTAAGGAAGGCAAATTTTAATGCCAACATTGACAGGCAAAACGGCACATATGTATCTCCATACGTATACTTATACCTGTATATGTATATGTTCATTTGTATATATATATATACGTGTGCTTGTATGTAAATGTGTATGTATAAACGAATGTATATGTGTATACCACCCAACTTTATGCTGGACCCAACGAAGCGGATAAGCCAGCTACGGCAAAGAGAAGAGGCGCTACTGTGTTTTGGGGGAAGGGGAGTGGTATGCCAATGTAACCAGGCACTCAGGCAGCATTGCTCGGCTACTGAGCCAATTGTGAAAACCACCACCCCCCTCTCTATCATTGTATGTCTCTCTCTCTCTCTCTCTCTCTCTCGCTCTCTCTTTATCGCAGTCACTTATATTTTGTTTTTGCCTCTTGGTTCACTATGTTAACTGTGTGTGCGTGTGTGTGTGTGTGTATTCCGCTATTGGCAGATTAAGCCCTCTGTGTGTGTGTGGCTGTGTGTGCGTATGCAGCAGTAAAAGCACAAAAATGCCATGAAAATAATATGAATAAAATGGCAACAAATCCAAAAAACATTAGCAACATATATTTTTTTTCATTTTTTATTGCGCAAAGTTTTCTGCACACACACATGACCCCACACACACACACACACACACACACTGAGTGAATTTGTCGTCACTGTGTTGGCTGTGACCCTGTCCTTGCAAGCATAATTGAATTATGAAAAGAAAAGACATGAAACACAAAATTTGTTTACAGAACAAATAAATTGATGTGGAATCCTTTGGGTAAAATCCAGATTAATAGAAGGTAATAAACAACACTAAAAACAAATTGCATCAAACTTTATATTAACTTTGCGGCAAAGTTATGCAATCAAAAAATTGTATAACCTTAACCAATCTCAGAGTTGTTTTTTGTAAGTTGCTTTGACAAAAGAAACCGATTCGAAACTTAATCTGGAAAATAAAATAAAAATATTTTATATATTACATAGTTCAAATGATGATCAAAATCAGAAATGTGGTTAAGAAAAAAGATAAATGTGTAAAAATTAAAAAATTATAAAAATATGCAAAAACAACAGTTTTACCTTTTTGGCTTAAGGCAATCTTAGAGCCTGTTTAAAAATCAGTTTTTATGATTTCTTCTTATAAAAACATTAAAATCAATATAAGATTCTCAGTCTGCTGCTATCTGTTGATATGTTTCATGCAAGTGAAAAGTCGCTTTGCCGCCATTTGAAACATATTTAATGTTGCACACTCTTATGTGATACCCGTGGCATGTGAAGCAACAGCAGCTACAATGCTGCTTGTGGCACAATGAACAATTGAGTGTTGCGTGCAAATTGTTCACAGTGTTAAATTACAGCTTTTGAATGGGCTCTTCTTCGCTTTGTGTGTGTGTGTGTGTGTGTGTGTCTGTGTGTGTGTGTTTGTGTTTCAAAGTTCTTTTCGTTCTTGGCTTGTGGGGCTGCTGCTTTTGTTTATTATTTTAGATGTTGCGCAAAAGTTGTTTGCATAAATAATTTCTATGCAAAAGAAGCCGCATGTGAGACACAGGAAGGAGTGGCTAAGCGGTTAGAAGAGTCGATAGGAGGAGCGTGGCACGCACACACTCACACACCTCGCAGCGAAATCATTGATATTTTAATGTAAGAACAATGTCAACTTATGCCCCATTCATACTCCATGTGTGTATGTCTTACTTGAAAGCCATGGAAATTGAGCCCAGGCTCAATATTAATAAACCAATCCCAATCTTACACCTGCCCCACCAACACCATCACACAACAAACAAACTCGGAAAGTTTTAGTCAAATGAGCAGAAAAAACTCCAGAGTAAAATACACATATATCTTCTCATATATATATATATGTTGAAGACAATGTTGAAATAGTAGTATATAAAAATATATAAAAATATAAAAAAATAAAATAAATAATAAAATATATTATATAATTATTGATTGTCTCCTGTTTTCAATAAAACATTAATTTTGTATTTTGTTTTTCATTACAACAGTAGTTATTTGTTTCCGTCTACAATCATTATTTTTTTAGCCAGCTTCATTCTGTTTTGCACTCTGTCTATAAAAAAAAATACTAAAGAGAACAAAGATTGTTTTTATTTAAATTTTTAATGAATATAACAATATCCAATGATTGGCAATGACAGAAACCGTAAAGGCAATATATATATATATATATATATATATATATATATTGATATATATATATATCATATATGTTTAACCAGTTGTAATTATTTTTTACAGCTTGTTAATCCTATTCAACTTTTAATTGTAAAACTTTTTATTTAATTTTTATTAATTATTAGCTATTCAATAAACATTTTTATGAAAATTAGATTAAAAAATATTAACATTTCATTCAATTTTTCTGAAAAAAACAAAAATTTTTCTTTAATAACTTTAATTGTGCTTAAGTAAATTTGGATTAAAGGACTTTTGATTAAATGTTATTTCGTCAGATTCTCAGAATTTCCGACCTGCGTCAAATGTCAAATGTCAAAGTTTCACAACTTGTATCAAAAGCAGCCCGCTGAATATTGAATTAAATTGAAACAGAGCCGAGAACAAAAATTACTGTTCACGTTACTTGTTGCCACAGCCGTGAAGATCTCAAAAACTTGGCCATAAGTGCAATTAAATTTAAGCATGAGACTTGTTGACTTTGCTCCTCTTTTTCTTATTCTTCTGCCTCATTTGCTAATGCTGCCGCTTCATCCAGTTATTGATGATGAGCGCCAAAAAGTATGCTTTAATTTGTGAGTCGAGGCAAAATCAAAGCCAGACAACAGCTTAACCATTAACAGAGGAACTGTCTGACAGACAGTCAGACTGACGAACTGACGAGCTGACGAACCGACTAACAACCTGACAGTCTTCAAATTGGGCGTGTCAATAGGCATTAAAACAAGCAAACAAACCATTCGTGTGTGGTTGTGCCTGAAACACTCTATAGCTCCCCAGGGACTTAGCGCTAATTCACTTTTACGCGTCTAACAAAATTAATTGCGCACATTTCCCCAATTTTACCATTAACCTCTCTTAATATGCTGTTGTGTGTGTTGCGCCTTTAAAATGATGACGTTTGTTTTACCATAACTTGCAATAAATCGTTTGTTTTCACTGCATCCTTATTGATCTCAGGTGGAACAATACATGTTTGTTTGCTATTTTTGTGCTTAATGTGTATAAGAAAGAACAAAAGACAATCGAGCTGAAGCCCTAACACACATAAACACACATACACACACACACACACACACACATGCCAAGTGAAAACGTGATTGGGAATGGAAATGTCAACTCTGCGTCGCTCGCCTAGCAAGTTTGCCAAGTTTGAATACGTGTTGGCCACCTTTGCCACAAGCTCTGGTTTGTGCGCCTCATTTGTGGCATTTGTCTGATATATATACACTTAGAATACCTTATCTTCAGAAAATATATTATTAAATATCAGCGTTTCTTTATATTTATATAAAATATGACACAGAATTCTAAAATAATTATTAACATATTTTAATTAGAAATAACTTACGGTTTTATGGTGATTTGAGCTGGGTAATTTGATTACTTATTTCTGAAATTCAGAAAGCATTATTCCAAGAATAGAAACTTCAATTAATACTTTTTAGCAAAAACTTTGCTTAATAATAGAAAATATTTCAATAGCGAAAAAATACAGCATAATTTTGAGATTGTCGATTTATAAATACAAAACAAATTTATAGTTTTTCGGTGATTTTAAAAATTTAGGATTTTTCCCGACTGTATATACTCGTTATTTACAGGCGCTGTCCATCCAAAAATTTTCGGGCTGCCAGCAACGCATGAGAAATCGAGGCCTTCATTTGAAATGCGCATAAATTACGCAGCGAAGAGTAGAAGAAGCCTCGGGAGGCTAGGAGAGGTGAGCCGTGGAGCACTTCGAGCAGCAAACTGTGTCTACTCAAGCATCTAATAGCTATGATTCAATTAGCTATCCAGCGGTATTTCTCCTAATCAGGTGTAAATTAGCGTTGCGTCCTCAAAATTGGTCCTTCGAGTGGTGTGGAAGTTTACTTATAATTGGCCCAAATCCTTTATACTTAAGCCAACTGCCATTTTTTATCAGAGATTTTTAGCGTTATACGTTGGCCTACGATATTCCATAGTACTTTGAAAAGTAACCAAACTGTTTGAGCTTTATAACAATGTGAAACTGAGGCACAGATATTTAATTATTATTATCAAAGGAAGCACTTTTTTTTTTAATTGACTGATAAAGACGGAAACAACCCGCTTAAGCTCTCTTTTTATTGTTCCATTATATTATTCAGATACTATAGTTTGTAATTGAAGAATTTATTTTACATGTAGGCTTCTCTCTTACGCTGTCGAAACTGAAGATTCTTCTCATTCATATAGGGTGTAATGGTTGTCTTTGTTGGCAATATGACGATAATGGGCAGCATTTTCCTACATTTTTCCAACACATGAGCCAAGCGTTTTGACGTCGGATAGTCGAGCAGTATAATGCCAACATTGCCTTCCTTGTACATAATGAGAAAGAATGTCTCAAGCTCCCGAAGCGTGGTGCCTGTGAAATGAATATGAGCCACTTGATCGAGATAATAAACTCAGAATGATTACGTACTTGGTTCAACCATTAAATAGTTGCGAAAAGTCTCATCATGATAGGCAATGCCAGCCAGAAACAAGCCCAGGATTACATCCTGTTTAAAATATTCAATAAATGTGTGTTGTATCAATCGATATATGGTATCGATTTGGTTATAGTTGCTGTGGGGTCTTACTGTATCGGCCATGACACCGAAGCGCATCACATTTGGATCCTCTACCTCAACCAGGATCAGATCTTCAAGTTCATCATCAGATTCTTCCGCTTTCGATTCTCTTACACCATTGTTTAAGGTGTCAGAACTCATTGTATCTGTAAAATTTGAATTTTGGGTTTTCTGTAAGCCAAACTAATAACATTTAAATCGGAGCACTATTTTTGATGTTTTATTTCCCATTCGAAAATTTAGTCCAATCATTTGCAGAGCTTGAAGATTGATTTTCTGAAAACCCCAAGAATAATCTGATATATTATCTGTGTATATTTTTGAGTAAGCTTGTATTTTAATACAGGGATTTTGCTATCCCACTTTATTATTTTTTTTCTCTCTCTCTCTCTCGCACTTTGCCTCTCATTGTGTGTCTTGTTGAGTTTCCATTGTTTTTTTTAATGAGTTTTTAATAAATAATCCTTTGAAAAGTAAGGCAGCTTTAGCTCTCAGCCAAGGCATAATTGGATATGGAACTGGGACAGGCTCTGAGATATCAGATCTAGCTGGGCTTTGTTGACGTCCAAAATTAGTTTACCTTGATTTTCTTAGTAATTTTGTTTTCTTTTTTTTACTTGATTTGCATTTAACTTAATTATGAAATTTGCTGCTCAAGTTTGGCTGCCCCTACCCAATACCGACTACCCCTGCCCCACTGACTTGGCCTAAGCTGAGCATCAAAATGAAAATTCAATTATGACATGAGTTTACAGAATTTCTTGCTGTTGTTGTTGTGGTTGTTTTGCTGTTTTTGCTGTTGGCCCACAGGCATTGAGAACGTCTTTGTGGCCACTTTTAGAAAATTTATTAACTTCGACTCAACGAAAATTCTTTTACTTTCCGTTTTTATTTTTTTGGGTTCACCAGTTGATTAAGTCAGCCTCTCTACCTTCCCCCCACATCTAACTTGTATTGCCTCCCAAATGCAAACATTTGGGCTTTTTTTGTGGTCCCCAGATGCCATCGATTTCCCTTTGTCAAGTTTTGGCCATGTTGAGAACTTCAAATTGATTGGCCCTCTTAAGCAATTGCGCCTATTATTAGCTTCTGGCGGGAGGCCTTAAGAGCGCTTTGTTTGCCAATTTAATAGTCAAAATTATTACAAAAAAATTTTTTTCAAAAACTAAATTAGCTTAATAAAATACTGAGCCGAAATCTGAGTCGATTTACTACTTTTCTCAATGAACCACTAATCGGTTGATTTGAACCTTAAAAGAGAACTTTCTATCTAGTTGGGTAGCAGTTCAGCACCGTTAGTTACGACAACGATTAACGGTATTATAATATCGGAATATATTTCACAATCTTTACCGGATCACTTCACTTATAGCGAGCAGAATGGCAAATAAAATTGATTATTAAAAGTAATATTAATTTCGGTTTCCTTGATAAAAGAAAATGAGTAAATGTGATTTATGCCACACCGTCCAATACTTAATACAAATTATTCCAATAAGTTTGCATTATTCCAATCGATTGTCAAACTACAAATAAATATTGATTGAATACCAATTTCACTCATGTAATCAAATATTTGAAACTTAAATTTAAATAAAATTTGACAGCAACTGTTAAGTATAAGTTTCAAATACAGTCTAAAACAAATATTTAGATTGATATTGATAGTAACTTTAATGTAACTTTTTATTTTGTCACAAATGTATTTATAATAAAAAATGTTAAAACCTACACAACGCAAAAAAAAAAAATAAAATAATATAAGAAATGTAAACTGTTTTCAGCGTGAATTTTCATTAATTCCAAAGATGCAAAACTTTTGCTCCCCAGAGTTTTGCATTAGATTAAAAAGAACGTTAATATTTGTTGTCGCTTCAGGGAATTAACAAGCTCTTCAATAACAATCTATAAATAGCTGGAGCGCCTTGCTCAGCTGCTTTTCAGGTGAAGGACTCTACAATATGGCAACGTCGAAGGTCTTATTTAATGCACCCACAGTTGAAACTTTGTCTGTGTGTGTTTGCGTGTGTGTGTGTGTGTGTGTGTGTCTGTGTGTGTGAGCAATCAGAGGACACTGTGAAGCAGACAAGCCAACATTCCGACAAACTTACAAACTGACAAACTGGCAACACGCAGTCAAAGTTCAAATTGTATTTATTTTACTTTTCTTGTGGCAAGTCGACAAGTGGCATAAATAACTTAGCCAACAAATGTTAAAAAGCCACTCACATTACGCACACACACACAAACAAATCAGAGGGCAACAAATCAATCGACTGCCAAATACTCTACAAAATGTCCTTTATAAAATTCAGATCTGAAAATCCTACAATTAAATTATTTTGAATTTTTTATGATTATATATTATGATATTATAAAATATATAAAATGCTTGCATAACTAAAATCTTAGAATACCAATGTTTATTAATAATATTGACAATAACAATGCGAATACTAGAAAAAAAACAACCAAAATTAAACATATTTTGCCTACCATTTTAAAAAAAATATACCCAGAAAAACACAAGTTTTGTAGAAAAAGGGTATACAGCATCTATCGATGTACGGCTCTTGATGTCATTATACTCATCTGAGTATTACTGCTACTAAGTATTACTTTACTAGATAACACACATATATATATTTCATGGCACAAACACAAATTTGAAATATATATGATTATTGTCTGCATACCAAATTGGCCAAAACTCACAACTGAGCTATCTGAGTTCCCCGAGGCCAATAGAGACCGAGATAGATAAAGAGAAAGAGATAGAGAGAGAGAAGAGTAGAGAATAATGATAGATTTTCCATCACATTTATTGTGCCATTCAAACAGTCAAATGTAATGCGATTTGCAATAAGTTTTTCACATATTTGCATGGCATTTTATTTAAATTTTTAGCATGCATGGAAAACAATAAATACGATGCCAAATTGACAGGCGCCCTTTGGGAAGTGAGACCCAGTGAGGAGGAGGAGGCAGTTGGGCAAATGAAAGTCAACTTGATTCCGATTTGGATTTCGATGTCAATTTAGCGTTCAAAAACCTAAATGCGAAATGACTTGGCACACTTCTCCACAACTAAAGAGCTGCGTATCTTAAAGGGTGCTTGTCGTTGTTGCATGTTGCATGCTGTAGTTGTAGTTGTTATTCCTGGTGTTATACAAAACCGAAAGGAAACTGAGCGAAAACCCAAAGGAAACCGACCGGCTTCAAATACCCGAGCACACACACACAAAATCACAGGCAGACATAGAAATTATTATGTTCAAAGTGAATATTGCGTTAAGCGTAACACGGGTTCTTTGAATAGCGACAGCAGGACAAAAAGACAGAAAGACAGTCGGAAAAATAGGCAAACTGTCATGGGATAAAAATCACACAGTTACAGCATCAATGATGGAACCATTCTGTGAAGCAAAGATTGCTTTTTGGCATTGTTTGCCTATCTTCCATTGACAGAGCAACAACAACAACAACAACAGCAACAGAATAATATTATTATTATTATTATGCTGTAAGTTGTTGATTGGCAGTAGCAACAGTGGCAACACAAACTCTCTAACCAAAAACCAATTCTATTTGATGTGACATCAAAGCAAGATACACCCAAAGTCGGGGCATCTTTAATAAATGTTAAACACCGCCAATTCAAGAACTTTAAATTGTTGCAAGTGCAATCTAAGAAATAAATTTCATTGTAGTTTAGAAAATCATCTCAAAATTCCAATGCTTAAATATAATATTAGTAGCTAAAAAGTATATACACAAATTCAACAACAATAATTGTAATATTCATTGAAAATTCTACATCAATCTATTTCCGACTTCAATTTAAGATTGCCGCAAAAGCGAAAGTGAAAAATAATTTCATAAAATCGAAGATAATTTCCTCCGTAATCGCAATTGCAGTCGCTATTTGTCTGTCATCTGTTAACTGTCATCTATCGTCTGTCATCTATCATCTATCATCTGTAACAGCTTAGTCAAGATACAAAATTAATTTTCCCATATATAATTGCATAAAGCATTGCTTCATAGCAATATGTTGCAGTTTCAGAGTTGTATGCTTTAACACACACCCACACACACACTCCCACAGATACATACACAGACACACTTTGACAAAAAATGTTATCATTTTCGGGGCAGCACAGCCTGTGTTGGCGAGGAAACATATGCAATTTTAGCTGCAAGCAACCAAACTTGAATGCAATCAACCAAAGGAGCATAAATATGTGTGTGTGTGTGTGCGTGTGTGTGTGTGTGTGTGTGTGCAGGTGTGTGTGTGTGTGCAGGTCAAATGTGGTACTGTTTTAATAAAGGCGTGGGTTGTGTGAGCTAGCAAAAACCATTAATAACTGGCCTGCACCTGAAACGCAGCCCAAAAACAAAGCTGCCAACAATGGATAAGAGTCCAATGGCAAAAGAGAGAGAGACGGGGAGGATGAGAAAGCGAGATGGAAAATCGGATTAAATGTCTGTGTGTGCATTTGGGAGTGTGTGGGAGTCAGATGTTGTCAGGCCAAACAATTGTATGCCAATCGCCCTCTGCAGCTTTTCACTCACACAGACACACAGAAGGCGTTGCATACACTGGGATACCCTATAAATAATTGTGTCCCAGTGTCTTGTCCTATAGACTTGTCCCTATATATCCGTCTGAGTGAATTAACTGATCTCAAAGATTTTAATGATAGAATCTTTAAGTTTGGAATATTAGTTTCCAAGTGTCCTAGGTAAATATAATATTTTTAAGCCATATTGCGATTATCGATTCGATTTTCTTGAAATTTAAATCCATAAAATGAGAAGATTTACACTTTCAGTTTATATATGAAATGTAAGATCGGAAAAGACGTACAGATTTTGTGTGGGTATCTCCCAGCAGCTCTCCCGAATATAGTATTCTTACTTGCTACAAATAAATATTTTTGAAATTGAATCAAATAAATTTCTCAGAGATTATGTGCCATTAAATTTAAGCTATTCTTAGTTCACTTTAGCATAACACAATTTACAAAATAAAAGCTTATTTAAATTCAAAATAAATAAAATATCATCAATTATATTTTCATGAGCTTATGTTGAATTAAATTGGACTGTCGAACCCTAACTCGGAGACAATTGGCGAATTCGGTAATTAATATCTGATAATTGGCATGTATATTTAAGACTTGCTTGCAATTTCGATAAAGTTAAATTTGTTGCATTTAATGTTTAAGTCTTGTTTTACACTGACATTTACTACGATTGCAAATTGACACATTTGAAAATACCCAAATAGAGGCAAATTTGCCTGAGACTTTATCTATGCTCGTTAAACAGTGAACATATTTTTGAAATGGACAAGTTTGAAATTTATCTTAAATTACAAACTTTAAAAGTTCTCATCCACATAAATTTACAAATGCTCTCGAGAGAAAGAGAGAGAGAGAGAGAGAGAGAGAGAGAGTGCGAAAGGGGGGGAGATAGAGGGAGCAGTAATTTGAAACCGTTTACAGTCTCGTTAAGAGCATTCTTGTGTTCTGTATGTGTGTGTGTGCCTATGTGTGTGCGCCTATATATATGTGTGTGTGTGTGTTGCCTGCTAGCCGCTGGCGTCTGCCCTTTAATTATTGATTTTAATGTTGGGGTGATTAATAATATGAAACTACAACGAGACCCATACAAATCGAGTTGTTTTTGTGTTCTTTCTTGTTATTGTTGTGGTTGTTGTTGTTGTTGTTGTTGCTCTTGTTGCAGTTGTTGCAGTTGTTTTTTTGATGTGAAGCTCTAATTGCATTTCCTTGTTACAGCTATTGTGTGCAACTGCCTTTACACTCAGCGAAAAACACAACTACAGCAAGTACACTCAGAAAAAAATGTCGTATTTTAAATTGGTTAAAAACAATATGTTCTAAACATAAAACACAATTTGTTGTAATGAAAGTTTAACTGATTTCGAATAAAAACAAGCTTAACTTTGCTTATTTTTTGTACGTGATGATGGGTCAACCTTTTCTCTCAGTGCATGTATATGCATCGGCAATTTAATGGCCGTTGGACAAAAATGACGTGTTGAATGCCGGCCAAAGTGCAGCAAATTCAATGTATTGCATTGTTAAGCAGTTTGCGCAACTGCAGCGCCCTCTGGCGTTCAGAAATGGTCTGTCAGTTTTTTCCTCGTTATGTCCTTATTTCGATCGAGACGTTTGTAACGCCATTAAGGAGCCTTGATCTGCATCATAAGCATCCGTCTGCCTGTGTCCCTCTGCGTGTTTCAATTCAGTTTTGGGGGCATGTAAAATTTGATTTGCAATAGTGTTGCAATTTGTATTGCGAATGCCATTTGTATTGGCAAGTGCAACTCGTTATGTTGCCCTGCTATTTGACTCTTTTTTTCTTTGTGTCTCAGCTGCAATGAGTGGCATTTAATTAAGGCAACGTTGACTGAGAGCAACTTACTGTTGCACAACTGTTGCACAACTGATCGCCTAACGACGAATCCATCAAAAAGAGCAAAACTTTTCGATTGTGTGAAACACCAAGAATAACACCAAAATGGCAAATTACTTTCTCGATGCCCACAGCAAACAAGCACACTTCAACATATATATATATGTATATGTATGTGTGTGAGTGTGTATGTGTGTGTGCTTGTGTGGCAAAACAAAAAAACAAATAGCAAAAATGGACCAAATTTTTGGTTTTTTGGGCCATCAATCATCCTCCATCATTGTCAGAAACTCAGACCCGATGACGATGGCTCAAACGATGACACAGCAGCAGATTGCACACATACACACACACACACACACACACACACACGCACACACACACAATCACCTATAGCGGTTAACTCATATAATATAAATGAAATATCATTGAAACCATTTCATAATTTTTGCTCTGTGCAAGGAAAGCAAAAATAAATACAAAAAAATGTGCTATAATTTTCTGCGCCGTCTTTTATTAGCGGTATTGACATTGTGGTTGTTTGTGCAAATAATAAATTAATCATTTATTTACATTACCATCAATATTAATTTAATGCTTTCCGTTCGCCTTTCGCTGCTCTTGTGTCTTCCCCGGCTGCCTATGGTGAAAGCATTTTGATTTCACACAATTCAATTATTAAGTGGATCTACTAAATTATGAATTGTCATCGTTTGCAGTTAACATTGCTGTTTTCAATATACAATTTATTTAATTTACGTAAACAATCAAAAATTAATGATAAAAATAATCATATTATATATACTTCATTAAATGAAATGAAATCAGAAAATATTTACCCAAAAGAAAAGAGATATTGTACCTTATATATATAAACCAGATATATCATTTAAACGACCCTCGCGACTCAATTTGGCTTCCCTTTTTATTTTGCAATGGGCATTCGGAGTTGGCCAAGGATATCAGCAGTTTAACGCGTTGCTCCTGGAGATAATCGGGTCACTGAGCTGTAGGGCAAGTTTCGCTTCAGTTGTTGTGCCAATCTTATATTACGTGGGTGTGCAAACACACCAGGTGGTCATGGCAAGAAGGCTGAGTTCGGGGAAACGCGGGTAACAATTCCATTTTGTTGTTCTTTATAGCTGAAATACATTGAAATTAATTATGTATAAATGGCGAATCCTTGTGAACAAAATCGATTATATATATATATATCGGCAAGTGTCGTAAAACCTATACAAATTTATTAAAAAATAATAATGCATTATTAGATTCATTTATATATATATATGATAGAGGTCTGGTTTTTAAGGTTATATTTTATATGTTTAACTTTATAATTTTTCAATTACATTACATTAAATTGGTAGGTGATAAAAAAAAACGACTAAGACCATTTGCGTTATTTTAAAATAATAATTTAAAGTAATGAGAGATAAGAGAAACCCACGCGATGTGAGTTTTTAAATTGATTTTCTTTCTGATTCGTTTCAAGCAAATTTTTCAAGTTTTGTCCATTCATAACATCCACTTGCAAACAAACGAAATAAATTTCGAAACTCTGGACAGAGTTCAAAACTCACGTAAAAATATATTAGCATACATCTGAGGACATATGTGAACAGCAAATGTTATTCAAAGGACTAACTGACTAATAACCGTTTGCAATATGTCAGCTACCAAAGAAAAGAGATGAGAAGCAAGAAGCAAGAAGCGAGAAAAAAAAGGAATTGGAAATGAAAATGGAAAGGCGAGCAAAAAGTTGATCTTCCTCTTCATGTACAAAACTCATAATTTTAATGCAATAATTCACTTAGTTCGGGCTGCCTGCATAAACAAATTGAAAAACTTTTTCCACAAGCTTTCACTTCACACTTCTGGTTTTAATTTTTTTTTTCTTCTTTCATTCCTTTTGTGTTTGTGGCGTCCTTAGCCTTCCCAATCGACCACCGATAGCCTGCAAGGGCGGACACACACACACACGCACACACACGCACTTACACACACATTAGCCCCATTTAGATAGAGGCCACAAAACTGGAAACTTACATATGAACCGATATATTCACATTTTGCACACAAAGCGAAATTTTTAGTCCCAAAAACTTTTTGTTTGATTTGTTCGTTTTTTCTCTCTTTTTTTGAGCTTGCAACTGTTTTTGCCTGGCAGTTTGAAGTGTATTTAGTCACGAGAGAGGACAAGATGCAAAAACAACAACAACAAAAATACAATAAAAAAAAACTAAAAATAATAATAAAAAAAATAAATACAACAAAAGGAACACGGAAGGGAAAACAACCACACCATAAAATGGGGAAACGTAAAAATGAAAGTAAACCTCAACCACAAAATAAACGGACTATTTCCATGTTTAAGTGCCACATTCAAAGTGATGAATTTCTTGACTCTGGCTTATAAAAGTTTTTAAGCTCAGTCGAACAAAAAAAAACCAATAACTGACGAACAACTTTGGCCACAAACTGCTGCCGAGAACAACTTTTTGGGAAATTGTCACAGAAGGTATTTGAAATTGTGTTGAAGTTGCAAGAGTGGCAGCTGCAAGAAGAGCTTTTACACTTAGTGCATTTGCAATCGAAGCAACACAATTACACAAATAAGTCCAAGTAGTTTTTTATGTATATATTAAACGACATATATTATTGATCGTCTGACAGTCCCTCAGATCTGATCACCTGTCGAAGACTAAATGAAAAATTGAATGAGCAACTTGTTTGTACGCAACAAAACCAAACAGACTTTTGATGCGTGTTTCAAAAAGCTGCCTAAAGAAACATGCCTTGGAAAATTATATATTCTTTAAAAAAATGTTTATTATTATAATTGGGCATAACATTATAAGTATTATATGGCTTTAATATAAGCAATTGGCAATGTGGTCTCCTAACTATGTATGTATATATATAAATATATGTATGTGTGTTTATATATGAATATATAAATTTGTATATGTATATATATATATATATATATATATATATATATATATAAAACACCCACACTCCCCATCCATCAGTCCCTTATCCCAACATCTTATGCGCTTACCTGTGCACCCTGGCATTTTTGTGTATAATTTAAAATGTTGTTTGCGCTTCAGCTTAGGTCTACACCCAAAACTCCCCAAACGCCGAAAACACCCAAATACCCCAAACACCCTAAATCACCCAAAAACAGCCCCAAAAGAGGCGAAGCCGGCGGGCAGCGGCAGAAGATAAACAGCCAAAAACAGCACAGCACAACAGTACACTTACACACACACACACACACATATATATATATAAAAAGCAACCAGCTAAAATATTTCTATTAAATTTCAATTTGTTGAAATTTATTTTTTACAAATTTGCGTAAATGCGGAGCGGTAAAGAGAAATATAGCAAGTGACACAAATAGAGGCGGTGACTGAGTGAGTGAGAGAGAGAGAGAGAGAGAGAGAGAGGGTGACTGAGTTAGACAGAGAGAGAGAAAGAGCAATAACGAAAGATAGGCGTTTTATGAGGCATTTGAAAGCTGTGCGCCAAAATCTGCATGCCAAATAATTAAGCTGCGTTTCCTAAAAACTTCTGGCGAAATCCCACAAAAGCCAAGACTGTAATTAGAAATTCCCTTTACCCCACCAAAAAAAAAAATATATATTTCTTTGTACATGTATATATATATATATATTTTTTTGAAAAATCTCCAAGATTTGCGTAAAGAGGAAGCGAAGCAAAAAATATGCCCAAAAATTGAAAGATTTATACTATTTGATACATAATTAATTACCAAATTGGGATTTTCTTTGTTGCCCAACTTAAGATATTTCAGTGGAAATAGGGTTAGGAGGTGGTTAGCTGAATCAGTTGTTAGAGAAAGTTTAAAACAGGAATATCTCGAGAGAGAGAGAGAGAGAGAGACACTTAAGCTGTGGCTTATGCAATTCAAATTACAGAACAGACATATATATATGTATATAGATATATATGTTTGGGGTGCGAGCGAGAGAGTAGATCCATTAGATGGATGGAAAAAGTTTGGGGCACTCAAAGTGCATTAAATGCGGATTAAGTAAACATTTTTACTAATTACTTTGCCGCAAGGAAGTTAACGAAAACAACAAATGCAACAAACAATGCCCAAAACATATTTAGCTAATTTGTTTGTTTGTACACATTGCGTATCCCCTCGTCCCTCCTCCAACCACCTTTCCAGAACATCACCTTTCAATTAGCGAGCGTTCTGCCATCGCTGGTCCGCGAGTATCTTTTCGGCCAGGCCAACATTTGCATTTTGTGACAATTTTGCCAAGCGGCTACAGCGCTGCGCATAGCAATAGAAACACACCACAATTAAATACGTTGACAAACTGAACTCCTACATCTGAAAGATATATAGTTATGCACATATATATATAAATATATCTCTATATATATTTAATTCTTAAAGCTCTTATTTAATTCTTTATCTGAATTTATTTGATTGGACTACATTGTGCTTGGACCTAGGTACATACAATACCCCACAGCCACCTCCTCACTCCTTCGAACCATATAAAATTCTCAGTATTTTTGGGATAAATTGTTACCACGTATGTGAGTGTGTGTGCTTTGGGGAAGGGGAAGGAGGACAGCATTGAATTTCCGCTCGAGTTCATAGAGTCATTTTTTTACTTCACCTGGTGAGAGTTCACATAGTATCTCGTTAGTTAATATACCCTGTAATCAAGGCGTTGGGTAGTTCCTTTAGCTAATCAATATGTTAGTTAATCAGTGACATTGACTGAATTTCCGAGAAGAAAGAAAAATATACAAACGCGTTGAAATCTATTTCAGATATCGCTTGACAACTTCAGAAAATAAATAAAAAAAAAATTGCTTTTAAGGAAAGGATTCATTTAAAAATAATATGAAATCAAATTGTTGAAAAATTAATGAAAAATAATTAAAAATCAAAAAACAAAGAAAATATTTGGAATTTTAGGCAGTTTTGTATCAGAAAATATATACAGGATATTTCAGGATATGTCAGGCAGGTTCAACTCTCTGCCGCGCAGTTGGTAACAAAGGACAGCTAAACAGCGGGAGATCTGACACTAAATTACTGACCGGGAATTGTGCCTGGTCCATATTGTAACAATGCACCAGGCACAAAGCAAAAGGCTAAGGGCGCCTACACAAAACACACACACAAAACACACACAAGATGGCTAAACTGAAGCACTAATTGCATCGTTAACTTATTTCGAACTGGCCTCCGAGTCGAGTCCTTATGTATCCTGTTTCTGCTTTCGCTTCCATTCGCCATTTGCCACTTCCCACTTGCCACTTGCCAATTGCCACATGGTACATGCCACTTGCCACGCCTGCATGCACCTTGCTTATTTATTTATTTATGAGCTTTACGCAGTTAGGACCCATTTCCCTATTGATTGCCCATGTGCCACCTTATCTGCTTGACTTTCCTTCCCCCCCCCTCCCCCCCAACACATACACACAGACATTGGTGTCCCCCGAATTGAAGTCGTTTGCAATTATTTGCAGAATTGTTAAGTAAAGTGAATAATATTGGCAGATATTAAAGTTGGAAAACTTGCCAAATCAACACTGAATCGTTTTTAGTAAAAAATTCAGTTTTTATTGCAATTATTTTTAAGATTTTTACGTTAAATGTAATATAAAAAATTAACAGTTGGCGATTGTGCTACGAAAATTAAAAGAATTGGGGTTTTTTTATTGGTAGGTTTGGATCGGTTTGGATCAAGCCTGACTTGGTTAGGATTGAGCTCTCTCGCTCTCTCTCCTTCTCTCTGTAATGATCTATCTCTGTCTCTTTCGTCAAGTTGTTAGTTAAAATCGCCTGAACTTCTTGATTTTGAAAGAAATAGAACAAAAATTAATCTTTTATTTTACATAAACTTTATTTTCATCTGCCTTTCTCTCTCTCTTTCCCTTTTTCCCCTGTCTTCTTCTCTGTCTCTCTCTGTCACTTAATATCTGTCGCCTTTGGCATTTGTTAGCCATGTTTTTGGAGACTTTGCGTCTCTGACAATGGCTACTTTTCTTGTTTGTGCTGCTTCTGGCTCTATTTTTGTGTTGTGTTTCTGTTCTTGCAGCTGTTGTTCTTCCAGCTCGTCTTGTGGCTGTTATTGTTGGTGGTGTTTTTGTTGTTGTTGTTTTTATTGTTGTTGTTGTTGCCGCTACTTGTTACTTGTTACTAGACCCACATTAACCGCATTGCTTTGCGGAGCTGTTCGTGCTGTCGCCTCGACCTGTCGTGCCTGACAGCCTCTAACTTTATTAGCTCATTGCTGTTTGCGTTGGCTGGCTCCTTCTCCCTCCACTACCCCCACACCCCTCTCCATCACTGGGTCTATCTGGGTTTCTACAGGCGACAGGCAACAGGCAACGGGCAACAGGCAACAGGCGGCAAATAC
The DNA here is from genome assembly GCA_035042405.1 of Drosophila demipolita. Classification (NCBI taxonomy): domain Eukaryota; kingdom Metazoa; phylum Arthropoda; class Insecta; order Diptera; family Drosophilidae; genus Drosophila; species Drosophila demipolita. Next base: position 1,951,856 of record JAWNLI010000476.1, on the reverse strand, counting down.
GGCGTTAAATATGCCAAGCCCCATTACGGCAAAATGTTCAATTATCAAGTAGCCTCTAAAATGTTGGACCACAAAAAAAGGAATAAAAAACAAAAAGAGCCTTCCGCAAACTGGGCGTGGCAAGTAGCCAAACAAATTGACAGAAGGAGAGCGAACAGGACACTTTGGCTTCACATATGTTTATAGTTTATGGGGAAGTTTAATGTCCTTGAAAAGTAGCATTAAAGAATCCGCAAAAGTGCTACATAATATTTGAAGGATGTTCAACAAAATAAATAAATCTATAATCAGTGGAAAATTGCAAACATTTTATTGTACATATTTATCTTGAAATGAATAGTTTAGATATATGTGAGGCTGCTTAAAGAAAGATCGCATAAATGAATATTGATGACTTAAGCTGGGCCATTTAATACTTATTCAAAACAATTATAAATTTCCCAAAATTAATCAAAGTACTTTGGGCAAGGCAACAAGTGGTCGAAGTTAATAACCTGAAAATGTGTGGCAATAAAACAAAAATGCAAAAGACCAATATTAATGGCAATGAAACTCAGACTAAGGAAAGTCGTATATAGACGTATCAAAAAAAGGCCAAATTGAAATTAATATTAAAATGGAAATTTCTCAAACAAGACCCAAAATGAAAGCCATGGTTTCACAGCAAGGATAATCAAAAAAATAAAAATTTGCTTAGCCTGGCTAAAAGGCTGCGCTTGAGTTAAAGTTGAGGTTCAACTTGTCCTTTAGAAACTCAAATTAATTTTTCATAGAAAAATGCGCTCATTAAACGAGGATTAATTGAAACAAATTAAGATGCTCAGGCCTTCATTTAAAGCCATCTCCATCCATGCCCCCGTCCATGTTCCACATCCATCCGCTCTTAGCGTTGCCTAGTCCACAATCCCCTGGCCAAATTGGGGGTGTTTTTCATTCCATGCCGTCGAACAAATAACAAAATAACAAATCAAACATTAAAATACAACCAGAAAGGACGTTCATCGTGGGAACACTAAAAATTCATAATACTCTTGCAGAGCGGAGTTTGATTGTCCACAAAATAATTAATAAATTGCAAAACAAAATCAATTTTTAATTATATATAATATAGATACCGACCTAAAGGCGTCTCCCTCAATACGATACGAGTTTCACTACAAAATAAAGATACCCTCTGCAAGGGTATTTCGATAATTAAATGCCAGTAAATTCTTATTCGTCTTTGACTTTTTCATTACGGGACTTTTGATGACCTCATAAATTGGCCAAATTACTCAAATTATCAGCCGGTCATAGGATTTAAAATTACAATTACACTAATTCAAAATTGAAGTGTCTTTTATTGACACAAAATATCGAAATCGGTATTTAAAACATTTGCAATAAAATTCCATTATAAAATTAATAAATTCAATATAAATGCTTAAAGTGTCACGAAAATTTGTATTTATTGATGTAATTAATCAATTTTATTTAAATTTTGTTTAGGAATTAGTTTATTTAAAGCACTAGTCACAGAAGAGCAGAACAGTTTAATTTAAATTGATTAAATTATATTATTAATATATAATCCTTAAATATTGAAGAGAAGTACTTCAAAATAGTATGTAATTATTTTTAAATGTTACAAAGTCAATAAATGATTTAACTTATATTTTTGTAGACATTTATACGTCTCTTAAAGTGAACTTTTAGTTCAATTACATTCCGAAACCCGTTGAATAAAGAGTAATTTTAGTTATTGAGATTCGTCGATTTCTCATTATAATAATAATCAATTTAGAGAAATTGTGTTCTCTGCTCTTGGCATCGAATAAATTACAAAATCTGATTGCTCGTATAATATAAATTCCATAATAGCCCATAATGGAATTTATAATAAATTATTCCTGTGGCTCCACCGCAGCAACAGCAGCAGCAACAGCAACAACAAGTATGTTGCAACATGCTGCAATGTGAACGCAAAGGATTATGCAAATGAAACCTTTCGATTCCGATAAGAGCTTAAACCCATAATGAAGCCAACTGTTGCAAGATGCAGGTTGCAGGCAGCTTCAGGCAATCAGGTTGGGCAAGTCCTTGCAATCCATTTCAATAAATCTCAAGTGGATGGCGGAGCTATTGCAAAAGAAGCCAGTGCGAAACAATAATAAGAATAAAATAAAAAAAAAAATAATAAAATGAATGCTAATGCAATAACAACAGCAAAAACAAAAAAAAAGCAATAATAACAGCAACAAGTAAACAGGAAATGGCGCATGAAGCGAATCAGTCGAAACGGAAGGAAATGCTTAAGCGATATGAATATCATCATCGTCCTTAAATATTTGCACGTTAAGGTATTTACTGTTGTTCTGCTTATATCTCCAATACCCTAATAACTGTATTTGTTCTTAGACTTTTTAATACAAGATTAACTTCGATGTGAGCGTCAATATCGATATCGATAATTATCGATGAATGTCAATGCTTGCACATTCCTGCTATATAAATATTAAATAATATTTTAACCGATAATGGGGAATTTTAAAAATGCAAAAAATAAACATAATTATCGAAGAGTACAAGACGGATAATTTGAAACATTTTGTAGAGTATACAAAATTTGGGATATGCAAATCAGGCTGCCTGCTGATTTCCCAACAAAGAGCTGTGCATTGCAATTTTTTTTTATCTTTTTGTTATTGTTGTTGTTTGGTATTGTTACAGCTGTGCTGAGTAGGAGAAGGAGAAGGAGCAGGAGCAGAAGCAGGAGCTGGGTGCTGTGGCTGGAAGAGAGGAGATGGGGAGATGTACTCCAACGCCAGGTTAATGCGTTTCTGCCAGGCTCAGGCACTGCCTGTTTCACTTTGTTGTTTTTATATCTTGGCAGTTTTTAATAACGGGTCTGACAGGCAACTCCATGTTGTTGTTGCTGCAGCATCAACTTTAATGGCCACACTCAAACACACACACACACACCGTTTAATGTGATCCGACATGGCAGCAATTAATAAGCGAGAGCTACTTGACAGTCCCGGTTATTTTTATGAGCCATATTTCCTCTACAACACTTTACCATCTTTTTTTATAGTTCACACGCATAAAGCAGCTGGATAAGCGGAATTGTGAAAGGACAGCAAGAAATTAAACATAGCGGAAGTGAAAGTGAAAGGGAAAGTGAAAGGCAAAGTTTTTTCTTTCCCAAGATTATCTCGAACATGAACAGCGCAGCAATTTAATTTAGCTAAATAAGAGATAGAGATATATATAGATAGAGAGAGAGAGAGAGAGAGAGAGAGAGAGTGAAAGAGACTGTAAGAAAAAAGAAAATTCTTTTAAGGATTGCTGACGTCTGCAAAGCAGAACACAAACATATTGTGTAAGCTGCTTAACTATTTTAAAGTAGGGAAACTAAACTTGCGCAGATTTTTTAAATTCCGAGAATATTTGTACGGCAGGTAAAAGAACTTTTTCGTAGTATTTTTCAAGACATTCTTGAGCTAAGCCCAGCAAAAATATATAAGTTGAGCTTTCTGGAGTGGCAAATTAACTTAATTTATACAAAATATTGTTTACATCATTTCTAACAGATTTTTTTCTCTGCTCGAAGATAAACTTTTAGTTTTGCTGTAAGCGAAACCCGTTTAAATACAAAGTTGCAATAAATAAAAGGTTTCCGTTTCGAATAATGGAAAAGCAACGTGGCAAAACGGAAAAGTGAGAGGCAGAGAGAGAGAGAGAGAGAGAGAGAGAGAGAGAGAGAGAGAGAGAGAGAGATGGCGAGAGATAGCGACAACTGCTTTAATTGAAATGTTGTTGATGACCACTCAAGTGAACGTCGTCCAGGGACGTGGGGATGATTCGATCTGAAATGGCATTCAAGTGCCCCGTTGGCCCGTTAAGGGAGCTTCAGGTTGAAGCAAACCCCCTACCGTGCCCCTACCCGTGTCTGTGTCCCCATGCCTGTCTGTCTGTCAGTCTGGTCTGTGCCCCTGAAAGCAGATAGCAAACATTTACGGAGACGGGCAGAGGGGGAAGTGACACACTTTAGATAGCAACACGAACACATATGAATGCATTAAGAGGATTGTGTGCGACTACACTAAAAAAAAAATAAAAAAAAAATAAGAAAAAAACAGCAAGCCAAATCATCATCAGTAAATCCGTTTGCAAACCGACTTAAATTCCTACGCCAAATCGAACTCGAATTTTGATGTCAGTACATGTTTAATTCAGGTATTTAAATTTATGCATTTTTTGCATAAGAATTTCATAATATTCTTGAGCATTCTTCGACTTCTTTATTATCGTTTTAGTTAAGCTATACAAATATTTATTTATTTTTTTTTATTCACTCTTAACACAATTTGAACGATTTCAGAACAGCTTTGCTCAAAATCAAGTAGCAAAAAAACTCTTCTTTTTTATAGTTAGTCCATGTAACTTAAGGACTTGCGGGTGGAAAGTGGAGCGTGGAGGGGGATGGGGCGAGTTCACAATTACAGTTCTTGCTTGTATTAAAAAACTGGAGCAACTTTCGCTTATTTGCCAATGCAATTTTCGTAGCAGCTGGCCGTCAAAAGGGAGAATGTGGCCGGCAGCAGTGTGGAAAAGGAATTCGGTGAAACAATGCAAGAAAAGATAAAACGAAGAACGAAGGACGAAGGACCAAACGGCAAAGAGGACACTTAGCACTGTGGGGCAGTAAAAAGCTGTTCTGTTGCTGCTGTTGCTTCTCCATTTTAACTGTTTTATTGTTGCCCATTTTACGAGCGCTTAAATAACACACATTATAAACTGTCGATGTACACACACATACACACAGCTGGTTTGAAAACCGTTATCAGTGAAAGCAAACGCTGTAAAATACTTGAAAAAAGTTATCGTAAAACAGAACTTTGCATGTCGAAGATTAATTGAGACCTTTACGGCAGTTGCACAAAGCATTTCGATGCATGAATATTTCAACTAAAGTTAACCCAATCATCTAATCCGCATAGCCTTGAGTAAGTTGGGTAACTCGCCAAAGCATCTTACCAAAAACCACAAACTTCCAGTTTGATAATTTCTTGAGGATATTTAAGCCAGAGTAAATCAATCGATAGTCTGGTCTAGTTTCGAACTGATACATGTAATCTGCTATGTTTAATTCTCCCATCTTATATCATTGCACTCGAATGAACATTGAAGTGCCTTTCTAGGCTCCTGCACCCAAATCCAAATCGAAATCCAGAAAAAAACAAGACTTCGGCTTATTGCAACATATGAAAATATACATTACTTGAAAGTAATCAGAGATACCCAATATCGGAATTTACCCGAGTTAATTCTCTGATTTTCATTTAAGGCAATGAATAACTACATTTTTGATAACTCTTATGTTATATATGCGAAATTCCCTTAGCAGAGTTGAACTAAATTTACAGAACATCGGAAACTTGATTAGTGAAAGCATTTCCTGCACATTTCTCACTCGTATTTCAATTATTATTTTTGCCGAGGGGCACCATATCAAACACAGGCAAAGCTGGACGGATGACTGACCCACACAAGTTCTTAACTCGGAGAAAAGCAATATTACATTTGCTTTCCCTAACCACTCCATCTGATGAGTTTATTAGCGAATTGTGGCAAAAGGTCCCATTGAATGCGCCTTGTGGCGTTTTTCACAGCTGACTAAACACCAAATTCGTCGAAATTTGCCACGTTCTTCTACTTCTCCAGCCTCCCCCTTCTCCGACCCTAAAAATATATCAAAATACGCCGCAACATTTATGTTAGCCAAGAAGATATCGGATAACCGTGAAGGTTCTATGTCTTTAATATTCAAAACCCACTCGTGTATGCAAATAATGTGCACGTTAACAAACACGCATATTGAACAGAAGTAAAAATTTCAAGTGAGAGCAACAGATAGACAAAGACAAAGACAGAGAGAGAGACAGAGAGAGAGAGGCAGAGGCAGAGGCGGAGAAAGTGAAAGAGAGAGGTTGGTAGTAAGAGAATGAGGGGCTCACACTCGGAAAAAATATTCAATTACTTCTTTTTTTTGCTAACTTATTTTGATTTATTTTGCTCTTTTGTAACTTCTGCTTTACATATATATATATATATATGTATATATAAATAAATATATATGTATATATAACTTTTTCGAAAAATGTTCGAAAGAATAAAATTTGACTTACATATTTAATTTTCTTATTTTTGTTTGCGTTTATTTTATTTTTTCTTTTTACTTTGCCATAAGGGTTTCATTTATAATTAATTTGAGTTCCTTTTTTTATACAAGGCAATTTCAACGATTTTTGTATTGAAGTGAATTCAATTTATTTAAAAATATCAAAAACAGATGCATAAGTCTTCTATTCAATTTCTTTTTTTCTTTATTTTTTTTTGTGTGCAACTGAACTCGAGTGAAACAAATTGTTTGTTGACTGGTTTTTGGGTGTGGGCCAGTAAACGGTTCGTATGCGCAATCTCTGCAAAGTTATTTATGTGTTGACTTGAGTTGATTTGTTTCACCAAATGCATCCACAGTCGATTACCCCTCATTTCATTTACAATTCACATCGCAACACCACAAATTAAACACGTGTTGTAACATGAGAGAAACATTTTTATACATGACTGCTGCCTAAGAGGCGAGTACAATAATTATTATTAGATTTATGCAAAATGGCCTGCTCAGAGTCTCTGAGTTTGGTTTATAATCTAGATAAATAATTACATTATTACATAACGTAATTCAATAGTTTCTCAAGCAATTTTAATAGTTAGGTAAATTATTGGATTGTGAAATTTTGTCAAATTTCTGAATATTCTTTCCGGCACACATTGAAAGTAAGTTTGCTCTTTTTTATATAACAGCGTATTTTGACTAGCCTCGATTTTAGCACTGGAAATTATGGCTTATTTTAAGAATTTTGTGGTGAACAAAATAAGTTCAAATTTCAACAAGATGTGCGTGGCAAATGGGGTAACTGTGCTGGTTACTAAATTAACTTTTCTTGCGGCTTCAGAAAGAGGGTGAGAAGGTTGAGTAGGGAAGTGGGGGACAGGAAGTAGATAAACAGAACTTTAACTAATTCGCGTTGAACCAAAAGACCACAATCAGCAGATTAAGCTTATGAAATTTTTGTTGAGAACAAAATAAATTCTTTTGCCGCTTAAAATGGGGCAAAACGACATATTTCAAGTCGGCCAACTATTTTCTCCTTAAGCGTGTAAAAAAAAATTTGGAATTGTGGTGGTGGTGGTGTGGGGGTTGAAGCTTGGGCTTTGCAAATTGTTGTTTTTTCTTTTAGAGCTTTTGCAGATTTATGCTGATCCCCGCTTTCAGTCTATTAAATTTACATATTTATCAATTAGTTTTGCGTGCTTTATGCTGCCTGCCTCGTCTCGGATTGGTAATGTATTCTGACTACGCCAGCATATTTTCATTATTTGCAGACAGCGTCAATGTTGTAACTTAGTTAAGCATCATTTGCATACACTAACTAAAAGATAAACCGACAAAATGTGAAAATTAACCAGCAATGGGGTATGCCAACCTCAAGATACCCACGCACAGCCACTTCTTATTTATTATTATTAATATTTATCTAAAAATTAGGCAGATTATTGCTAAACATATTTTATGGAACTTCATATAAACTAAACTGAGAACTACACTGATTATTCCCATGAGCAGATTAGGCTATATATGCAAGTCATATTCTGGGTTCCAAAGATATTTGAAAGAAGGATAATTCAGAATATATGTGGATAAATATATGCGTAGACGTAATAGAGTCGTGTTGCAATGCAACATACAGTACACAATAGCGTAATAAATATTAAGAGTAATCTGGAAATCTAGCTACAGCATTGCGTATACTTAATAAGGATTCAATCCAATTAGGCATGAGATATACATCAAAGGCAAATGACAGGACCCGCTACCCTTGTTCAGTCGTAAAGCGATCAAATATTAAATAGACATTGTGCCCCACATTGTGCCACACAAATTAGTTTTCCTTCCCCCCGCCGCCCTCCTTGCTACCCACGAAAAAAGCAAACTAAATCAAATGCTAATCAGCGTAAGAACTTGAGGACTCAAACAGACCCGAGCACTCTGTGCCTAGGCAATTATCATTATGATAATTATAATGAATATGTACATTTTCTCTCACTCTCTCTCCCCCTATCTCTATCTCTCTTTCGTTTATCTCTCTATGGAAAATCTGTTCTCTGTGGTTTTGTTGCGCAACTAACAAATAATTTAGTAAGTGCAATTGAAATAATCCAGATGAAACACGCTTCATTAATGATAGCTGACGTTGTTCATTTTTTGATAAGCCAATTTTGCATTTATCTACTAATTTTCAATTGTTTAATTATTTGTTTAAATATTATAATAGGAATGTGCAAGAGAGCTGTTCAAATGTGGGGTTTATTTCATAATCCAAATCCGGGAAGGCGATAAGATGTATACAAAACTCGGGCTATAAATATTGCGTCAGGCATGCAATGATTTTAGAAAATACACATATTTAATAATAAATACTAATTCTCCATTTCCCAAATAATAAGTTGAAATAAATGTGTTGCACTGCCAAATAAATAAATAAACCTCAATATATTTCACTCATATACCCAAATACCAAATAATATAAATTTATTCAAATTCTGTATTTTTCGCAAATTTTATGAACTTGTTGCATTGGAAAATAAATGAATAAACCTTAATAAATAACATTCACCATTATATTGAGAGCAAACAAAATTGAATTAAAAAGAAATAAAAAAAAAAAAAATAGTTAAACCAAATCAGTTTCAAGCTCAGGATTCAAGTGGATTTAAAAGTCCATTTAACACAAATGTTCGCTTTTGCTTAATCGATTAACTTGATATAAGAGGGGTACTTCTGTAGCCACACACACACACACACACACACACGCCATTTAAATGGCCAATGTGAATACAATAAGTGAAAAAAACATAAATGTTTTTTTTGGGGCCAATTCTCAGTTGGCTTTTGTGTCAGTTTGCATTTGGATAGTCGCTCGTTGGATCAATTACAAAAGTTTTTGCCAAGTTAATAACATTTATTGCTGTTCATAAAACATGCATGTGTGGGTGTGCGTGTGTGTTTGTGTCCGTGTGTGGCTGTGGCTGTGGTTGTGTTTGTCTTGTTCCTTTCAAGCTTATTGCTACAAGTTTAACAACTTCGTTTAATTTTTTCGAGTGTTTCGATTATCCAACATATCCGGTTTCCTTTTGGGATCCCTTGAGCGCTCTCTCCCCCTATTTCACTTCTGCCCCTCCCCTCAACCTCCCATCAACTGCACACTCATACAGTTTCTTAATAGTTGAGCAATTCTTTTTAAATTCCCTTGCGTCTTGTCGTGGATAGTTAAGCTGCCTCCGTTGCAGCAACTTTGCTCAACTTGCTAATTGTTGGTGCAATGTTTCAGATTTTCCCTTAACTTGCTCTCTCTTTCTTTCGCCCCCTCCCCCCCTCTTTCTATCTCTCTCTCTATCTATCTTCATCTGCCTTTTTCTTATCATTGAGTAAACGGGACACCAACAAACTTTCTGCTTTCCAATATATCGCGTTAAGAGAAGCATCTCCGATCACAAAAATAATGGGTATTCTCGATCAGCATCCATAGAAAAAGTCTATCTCAGAGACTATAATTGCAAAAGAATTTAGAATATGATAGCAATAAAATTCACAATTTCACAATAACAAAAGAGAAATCTGTACAGGGTATCTTCTAGTCGAATTCCCTGGAGCATTTTGACTTGTTTGTTGTCCGTTGCAGCGATTAGTTGGGAAGGGCTTTGGTTTTTTTTCCTGACACTTCTTCCCAGTGTTCTCAATTGAATTTCCGGACTGGATTTCCTGTCAGCATCTATTCTCCGAATGCGTCGACCGGCATAAATTAAGCCGGACAGCCATCAAATGGGCGTTGACACACCCCTTCCGAGCTGCTCGTCGTTCTTTTTATCTGCATTAACACACAAACACAGCAGAAGCTGTGCAAAAAGTGGGTTTGACAGGTGAGCAGGAAAATAAACAGAAATCAAGCCATGAGATGAAACATCAAAGTAGAATTGTTGGTAAACCTGTTTGCCTGTATGCTGATAGCATATGGATTTATGACACAAGCTCAGCAAAACCCACAGACTTTAATATTATGATCAACACATATGGTTGGCCTGTAAGTTGGCCTATGAGTTGGCCTATCAGTTGGCCTATGAGTTGGCCAACTTGCACTTCGATTTACTCAAGCTTTAACACCGGATTTATTTATTAATAATTTATTATACATTATGTGAAGTACATTTTCCCATGAAGTTTGGCCAATATCTAAATACAAATTACATTAATTTAATTATTTTATATTTTAATTTATTACTCAAAGTAAATAAAATCATTTGTAAATTTTAAATTTTGTTGCCTACTTTTTGGGTTGATTGGATAAAAATTTTCTACATTGTCCGACATTTGAATTATTTGGTTTATAGATAAAATCAGCAAAAAACAATGAAATTTGTATTCATTGAGTTAACAAGCTAAGGTTGAATGAATGAAATTTTGAATTATAATTGAACCATTTGTAAATACCGAGGAAGAGGTTGAGAATTTAGGCATTTTAAGTAGTGTTTTTCTCTGTGTCTGACTTGGCAGTTAAATATGAGACATGCCACATATAGGAAATGCCATTTCTACCACATAGCTACAACTCGCTAATTTCAATTTTATTTGTTGTTGCTTGGGGCAACCCTTGAACTTGGCCAACAGCAATACAAGAACAACAACAAGTTATGACCCGGAATGCTGAACTAAGAACCGAAGCCGCAAAACTGGCCTAATAAATTTTCAACCTGTACATCTCACTGCATCCTTTGCTCAACGCTTTTTTCTCTTTCTCTCTCCTTCTTTCGCCATCTCCTCTTTACCATGTTTAGCCCTGGAAACAACCCCAGAGCCTTCCCCCCAAGCTACTTAAGCTGAGAACTCTCAGCTCTCAACTCGCGACTCTCGGCTTTCATCATCATCTTTTTTAGGCAATGAAAACATGAAAAGTTCTTTCCCGCAAACTCGCAACCCAATCGAAAAAGAAAACTGAATAGCCGAAGTCTAAATGCCCTTTAAACTGTGCGATATTATAATTTGTACAGCATTTTCTTGTAGATCGGGTAAAATTGTACAAATATGTTTTGGGCCCTTTTGGTTGGGCCTGCCCTTGTTACTACCATCTTGTTATTGTTCCCAGACCAAAAACAAATCTCAGACGAGGGTTCACATTCAACATTCAACCTTCAACATTCGACATTCAACATTCAACATTCAACAAAGGAACAACCCATTCGCTGGGCATAAAAATAACTTAAACATATGCAATCTAATGGCATTTTAAGCAGAGATGAATGATATGCGAACGTAGATCCTCTAGGAAGAGCAGTATGAGGTGGGGAGAAGGACCCAAGCCAATGGCATGAAAGGACGTTGCGTGCCTTTGTGTCGATTTGCCACCTGATTTTATGGTTCATAAAGTTTTGTGCTCAGGCAGCGTGCAAAGACGCCATCTGGCGTCTGGAATCAAAAACTGATTTGTTATTTATTTTGCTTATTTTCAGGTTTATTTTACGTTTCTTGTTTTTTTTTTCTTCTTTATTTTTTTTTTTTGTATTTTTTGTTTCTTTACTTTATTTTATATTTTATTTTTTCTGTATTATTATTATTATCAAGGTTTTTGGGGGCAGACGCGGTTGGTGCGCTCTATTTGTTGTATTTAAGTGTGTGTGCGTGTGTGTGTGTGTGACATATGACACACACTTGAAAGTAATCATCATGAGCATTATCCTTAACATCATAATGATGACGATGCTGCTCCTGACGATTTGTTAATGACCAACCAAATGATGATAAAGTCTCGTATGTGCTTCTTTTGCCTTGATGAAAAACGCTTTGGGCCAAGAAAGTTGTTAACATAAAATGGCTCACTGCACACACAAAACACACAAACACATACAAGCACGGACATGCACACACCCACACACACGTCCACACACAAACTTACGCCTTTGCTGTGATTTTCTTTTTTCTCGTATTATTTTTATTTTGCATTCATTATTGAAATGCTTTGCTTTGCCCACTTTGATTCCTTTTTTGTGTCTGCCTAAAGGGAATTATGGTCTCTACTGGCAACAGTCGGGAATTTATGGTCCTTTCTTCTGTATTATATTCCCCTACCCCTTTTCCCGCATTTTTACTGGTTTTGGCTTTCACCTTTTACAGTTAATAGCTGGGCATCAGTCATTTCAATCGTCTTTTATGAACATCAATTTTAGGCCAAATGCCCGTTTAATGCCCATTTCTTTAGGTATTCAACCATACACAACGCACACAACTCAAAGCTTTATAATTAGATACCGACCAATAAATAGATATAGATTTAGTTACAGATATAGAAATAAATATAGATATAAATATATAATATATAATATATACAAAATATATTGGATATATGGTTTAAAGACACAAAAACAATCATTAGGAATTGAGAAAAACACAGCGTTTGGCAAAGGGAGATATATATAGAGATAGAGAAAGAAATATTTGGTGAAGGTATAGAGATAAAGAAAGAACAGTAAAAAGAGCGATATAAGTCAAAACACTCATACAGATGACAAAAATGGTAGAAAAGCAGTGTTAAAAAAATGTTCGCTGACTTTTTCCCAAAAAGTTCAAATTTAATATTTGTAAATTTTCCTTAAAGTCGATTGGGAATAATTAAATAAAATAAATATTTGCCTCTTTAGTTTACAGGGTATTCACAAAAATATGTAAGCAATCTGAAAATATACAAAGAAATTAAACTTTTGCCTTTGAACACTTTAAATAATGAACTAGTCTTGAAATGCCTTGTAGCCTTGTTGCCTCCGATTTACGGAAAAGGTTTAAAAATCCAATCCACTAGCGGGCGGGACACACACACACACACAACACACACACACACACAAAACACACAGGCAAACACACGCACTTAACGTGCTTTAATTTAGTTAAACGGCGATAATTGCAATCCCGATAATTGTCATTGGAGTCGCCATTTTGAGGTCGCTGATGCTTAGCAACTTGGATGTTGGATCATTCTCTGAGAACGACATCCGCAGTGACATCCCAACCACCCATAATAATCCAACCATCGACACTGGCTGCGGCTGATTCACATAGGAAGACCCCAAAAAGCATGCTATCAATTTTATTATTATTTATTTCTTCTGCTTTCGCCCCGCTGCAAGTGAATGAAAACAAAAAACAACTTTCGGAGCAACATTTGTTTGTTTTTTGGCGCTCAGCAGCAGCGTATTTTGTAGCTCGTAAAAGTTTTTGATATAAAAAGTAAACAAGTAAACGCGCAGAGCAGTGCTTGGGGCAATGAAAATTGTCGGTAGATGGGGGGTGGCGGGGTACTGACAAATATATGGGGAAACTTTGCCGGGGGGCTGCACATAAGGCGCAACACGCAAAACTCAAATTGTATGAGAAGAGCAGCGGCAAAGAGTACAACATGAAAAGCATGCTTTAATATTAAGCGGGAAATAGCTGAAATGTTGGCCAGAATTGTTAGCCTGGCTTATTGACTCTGTGACTGAGGCACTCGCATGCATTAATTAAAAGTTCAGGGCCACAAAGCAGAGACTCCACAGACATCAGATGCAGAGGCGTGGTCACAAATACTTATCAGACTGCCAGGAGCCAGGCTGCCCAATGAGTTGAGGCTGAGTTGAGCTCAGCTATTTGGGAAGGAAAACACTCCGACGATTAAAGACCCTTGCAGAATCAGCTGACATCTGAATTTGAGTTTATAATTTGAAAACTAATATATTTAAGCACTTCCAGTAGTTTCCTTAAAATTCAAATATGGTAAAGCACCTAAAATTTGTTTTTTATTTCTGATTTGAATAATGAAAATTCTCAAATCAATTCTAATATTATTTAATTAAGATCGTAAATTGTTGTTTTTATCTAATTAAATTAAAATTTATTCCATAAACACAACTTTTTTATCAATTAAAAATTATTTGCAAATTAAATGATATAAAATTAAAATTGAATAATCCAATTTAAATATAAGTAAAGATTATTACATTCTTGGTGAAACGCAGAAAATACCCAAAAAGGCCGAAACTTATTTTATAATATTCTCTCTCTCCCTCTTCCTCTCGCTTTCTGTTACTAGAATCTGGTCTAGTGTAGAAACCGCTTTTAAGCAATGCGGACAAATAAAATCAACAACAGAGGAGCTCAACAACCGAAACCGAGATGGGCAAAGATAGAAAAAAAGACAACGCTTCTGCCACAGACTGATGCCCTTAGCCAAGCTCCCCCACTTTGTTTCTCTTACCACACTTATTTCTGTTGCACGCCCCAAGTCATGGCAGCTGTGTGCGTAGCTGTAATTAATTTCATTTTAGACCTGTTGGCAAGAAAGCAAGCAAACGATGTGGTTCATTGTTTGGTTTAAGTGTTGCCATCACTGCAAAACTGAATGCCAATGCCACAAAGTGAGGCAGGCGATTTGGGTGGATTGCTCTAGTTTGGCACCAGTCTCAGCGTGTTGGCGTCTTCTGCAGCTGACAGCGCAGCCGTTTTGCCCTCGTCCCTCCATTTTCTGACCCTGATTCCCCTCATTGAGTTGGTTAAATGATTGCAATTAATTTTTCGGCTACTTAAAAGGTTATGTTCATTTTAGTTGTTTAATCGATTGAGATTGATTTGGCAAAATTGTGCTTATCAAAATTAATTAAATAGCATTACTATTTATTTAAATATAAAAGATGGCCAAACATTAAATATGCTTGAATTAGATATACATTTTTTGTGCCCGACTGCAATATTCGCACTCGATTTCTTGTTCTTTGTTGCTTTTTCACGATGTGTGCGGACAATTTTGTTGCCTTCAAATAATCAGAGCAACAATAATTTCCACCACTTCAGTTTTAGCTCAAGTTGGCAAGCACATAAGTAAATGCACACCCACAATCACACCCACAATCACACACACAAGCACACTCATTATAATTTAAGGCCATTGTTGTTGCTAAGCTAAGCCAAAAGGAAATTAGATCTGATTCCCCTTCCAGCAACAGGAAGATACGAGAGGGGCAAATTGGCTGTTTAGCTATGATTTTGTTGGTTGTTTGATGGGGAGGGAGTGGGGGTGTGTGTGGCTCTAAGCTAAAACGGCTTAAATGTTTTGGCATCGCCTTTTCGCTTGATTTGCATAATCGCTGTCGAGTCTGTGCTTGAAATCAGTTGCGAAGTGTGCCATACACTCAAACCAAAATCTCCCTGAAATCTAGAAAAAAGATCACCCAATTTTAAAGATTTTGTTCTAGTACAAATATTTAATTATTTTAAGATTAAAAAAGGAAACTAATATAAGAAGTCTTCACACACCCTGGTCTGATTATGCCAAAGATTAAAGAAAAATAATCTTAGATGAGGACAGAATTAAATCGCCAATCAAATCTCACATATAAGAAATATGTACAAATTCTACGCATCGATAAATTTCCGATCGCAATAATCTTCTTATTAACACGAAATATGCAAATGCATATATAGGTCAATTGCCCAAATCTCATCAATATCAAATATGAAACACCAAAATTATGGTCAAAAATATATTCTCGTATTGATCTCATTTTTACCAGCAGCCGCCACCATTTTCTGAATACATAAATATGCAAGCGCATGTGTGAGAAAAGGATGGCATGATAATCGTTGCGAGTGTAAATATGTTTTTGTGTGTATTCTTTTGAACCCCGTTACGTACGATTACGTGCACCTATGTATGTATGTATGTATGCATATGCAAGTGTTTCTAGCCAGCCAATTAGAGATCAGTTCGGACGTATGAGTAAAAATATGCGTTGTATTTGTATTATTTTTTCTCTTCAGTGTCTGTGCTTGGCATTACAAAGACTTAGCCTTCTCGTATCTGGGTGCCAAACATTTTCAATTTAGAATATATTTAACAGATGGGTTCAGGGTATATCGTAGTCGAGATAACTCGACTGCAGCGTTCTTGCTTATACTTATTGAGCTGCGTTAGAGAACACAACAGATTCTTTTGCAAACAACATTTTACAAATGTTGTTATATAGAAATCATTCAATAGAACAAAAAAAAAAAATGCAAATATTTATTTATAATTGATTGACATCTTGTTGTGATGGTCCCACAAATTTAAGCCTATTTCTTAAGGCTTAGGTCTTTTAAAAATTCAATGGGCAAAGCTTAAAGCTTTGTTATTAACTGCACTTTCAATGGAGCTGCCAACCCCGTCAATCCCACCCGTAGAGCGCCCATTAGTGACACATTGTGCCGTTGCTGTTCCTGTTCTACTTCCAGTTGCCCGTCACCCCTCACCATTGTAAATACGTTCACTTTCTTTGGGTCTCCCCGTGGTTCTGTGTCGCATTGTCAGCGGAAATTATATTTTGCTGTCAGCTGCTGCCAGCAATGAGATGCACTGAAAAAAAAAATAAACAAATTAAAAAGTTGCGTATTTATAAAACATACTTTTTAGTCTGGGGTTGAAGGGGCATCGCAGTGCAGGTATGCCAATTTAAATAATAATAATAGTCTGCAATCTTGCTGGTTTCCGTTTCATCTATTATTATATATTATTTTTCTGAGTTTATTTGAAAGGAAAAGGAATGCTTCACCTGCACCTGTTTTTTACTATCTGACAGTCTGCCAGTCTGTCTGTCTGTCATATTCAGTCAACAGACAGCAGCCAGAAGCATCATCAGCACAAATTCAAATAGTTTCGGATGCAAGCGTTATAAAACCTTCTCTCCTTTCTCTTTCTCTCTCTCTCTCTCTGTCTCTCTCTATATCACTCTGTTTCTCCATTGTCACTTGTGCCCATTGAAACATTTGCTTCTAAAAACAAAGATGTTCCTACGCAATAATAATTTATTCATTCAAAAACGGGTTGCAGAAAACTGGGTATATCTTAAGGAATTGCATATTAAATCAAGCAGCAAATTAACGACACTTAAGACCAGGCCAATAAAATGATCTTTAAGTGGCAATTAAGCAACAATTTATTAACTCTGATTTTGCTTATATATTCCAAAATTGAATTTCCACAAATATTTGGTTTATCAACAATTTCAACTTTCGCTAAGAAACTTTAATTTCGAGAAATAGTTTCGCTTGGAACAAGTCAATAGCGAGAAAAGGCAATTCACAATGAACTAGGCCAACTTAAAATTGATGTTCTTCTTCGGGCTGTCGCTTGGGTTTGTGGTAAGTGTGGGGAGGGGGGAGGTGTGGCGTGGAGTGGATTCCAACAGCTGTATAGTTAATATTTGAGCGCCCCATTAAAAATGACTCGGCAACAATTTTCTTTTGATGTATTTAGCAGGGGTTGGGGTTGTGGTTGGGGCTGGGGTTGGGGTTGGGGTTGGTGAATGGTGTTTTTGGCGGCTATTCTCGTTGGCCAGTTCATTGATTAACTACTTTGGCTTTCTCCCACTCTCTCTCTTTTTCTCTCTCTTTCTCTGTCTCTTTCTATCTGTTACATTTGACATTTTATTTAAGGCTCATTTCTGTTGCTGCTTATTCATCTTCGTTTCTTTCGTTCTTTTTTTTTTGGAGTGTTTTGTTGCTGGGCTTTCTGGCCAGGCAAATACCTGAGAATGTTTGGTAATTTACATCAAAGGCAGGGCAAGGACTCTCTACGTGCAGGCATTTTATTTTCTACTCTTATTTAAATTTGTTTACTCCCGTTTGAGCAATTTGCTTATATATTTATTTTTTATTTTGTGTTACACAAAATTACTCTTAACGACACGATTAAGTAATTCGCGCGTGCAACTTTTAAATTCAGTTTACTCCAGTTTTTGAAGAGCCAACGAAAACTCGTCTCGTTTTCGCCTTCTGACAGGCAAAGCAAACATTTCTTATGCAGTGAGAAGTAAATGGATTCCTACTTATCGATAATAAACTAGTCTGCTTTTAGTATTGCCATCACAGCATCCATTTTTAAGGTTGCTTAAATTACTTTGTAACAGACAATAGGAAAAAGTACTTTTAATCTGGGAATAGCTAATCACAATTTGTAAAAAAAAAAAATATGCTTATTTATACAAAATTGCCTGCTGATATTATTAAGAGATTCATCTATTTGAAGTGATATTACTTAAGATGCTACTCAGATTTTAAATACACACATTCTTTAATGCACACCTTCGCCATCTTTCTCCGATGACTACTTTCGCTTGTATAACGTTTGCATAGGTTAATCATGGCTCAAGTCATCCAGAACACACAATATACTATATACACGCATTATATATTTTTATATATATATGTAAGGTGGGAAAAATGTCTGAAACACACTTCGACTTCGCCACACGACTTGACTGCTAATGCAAAATGCAAAAGCGGATACAAAGCGGAACCAACTGTTGTCTGTGTGTGTGTGGGTGTGTGTGTGTGGGTTTGTGTGTGGTGGTGGTGTGTGTGTGTGTGTGCGCATGGGGATTTATCATAGCAATTGCAGCTGCAGCCAGCGTTGCACTTCAAATTGATTAAGCGAAACACGTTGCAGGGGCAACCAGGTGGCAATTGGATTGCCTCACTAAAGTTACCAACTTGCGGACCGATTGGGAAAGTTTGGCCAATTCAGCCAGCAGCAGCAGCAGCAGCATCTTGTTGCATACCCTGTACAATTGTGAAGGGGTAACATAAATAAAACAGTAATGAAGACTACATATTAATCAAAGCATGGTTCTTACGAGCTACGAAAAGAAATTTCGGCAAAGCTTTAAAATTATATAAATATGTGACAAAAAAACCAAAAATTTTTTTTAAATAATAATTATTAAATTAAATAATTTATAATTATTCTTTAGTAATCTTTAATCATATGGAACATGTTTATTTGATATAAGCAAAGATGTGCTAAAATACTGATTTTAACAAAACTTTACAGGGTATTTTTAAGCTCGTCAATTGTTGAACGCATGTTTCATTTTCTGTATAAACTATTTTATTGAGTAACCAAAACCCAACGTCCATAAATGTGTAAGCCTATGGGAGAGTGTGTGTGTGTGTGAGTGTGTGTGTGTGTGCGTGTGTGTGTGTGTATGTGTGCTTGACAAACAACTTGAGCACACTTGGCAAGAAATAAAAAGGACTCGAAACAGCTGCCAACTTTTCGTGAAAATCGCACCCAGCAACTCTCGCTCTCTCTGTCTCTCTCGCACTGGCACACAGATACACACCCTATATATGTGTGTGTTAGAGTGTGTGAGTCTGTCTACCAGTTATTAAGTTTGCTGCCACAAACTTGCACATCCCAATAAAGTTTACGGTTCATTTTGATTGGGGCTTGTGCGCTGATCGGCTTCTTCAGTAATTTCAGTCAGATTAAGCAGCTCAACGTAAAAGTCGTTTTTTCATAGTTTAATATCGCAATTAATTCACATATTTTGGGTACTCGTTATTCGCTAAGAAGCTCTTTTTCAGGCGTTTCTAATCCGTAAATAAAAGACAAACTCAAAAACTTCCTCGAAAACTACTGTTTTGTTTTCAATCAAATCTGAAAATTGAAAGCCGTCAAAAGGTAATATACTACAATACTCTCTGCAAACTTAAAAATAAGAACGTTAATATAGATTTTATTATAATAAGCAATAGCATATTTCGCATGCCTAATTTGTAGCATATTAAATCGTTATATTCATTCCTCAAATAAATATACATAGTTATTATCTTTATTTGTTTATAAACTTAGATTTAATTGATTTGTACGTAGTTTTGGCCCCAACCCAAACATTTCATATATAATTCGATATTGAAAAAGAAAAATTAATTTAATTAAATATCCCCCTAATGTGTTTTAAAACCAACAAAATATTCTTTTCTTCAATTTATTTCAGTGTATCTCTGTGTCTCTGTGTGTAGCAAAATTCCCAAATTCCCCAGCCCCAATTAACAAAAAAAAAAAATAAGAAGTTAAACAACAATACAAAAAAACAAACAAAACAGGTTAATTAATTTGCAATGCAATTTGCTTATGCATCATTGAATACTTCGGCTAGCCGAGGTGTAAATACTCTTCCCTTGAACTTGGAGTCAATTTAAATTGTTTCTTATTCTTACTTTAATTACGATGCAAGTTTCTGAATTCAAATAAATTTCATCTAACATTTTGGAATATTTCATGTCTGAATTATAATTCCTTTGAGAATTCGAAATTTGAAATAAATTCAGGGTTTCAAGTCGAAACCATAACCGAAATTTTTAAATATTTTATGATGATATATTTTCGAAAAATTCCATGTTCGAAAATTGAGAAAATGTGCAAAGCCAAACACCAGTCCGTATAGACGAAAAGTATGGGGAAAGAGTATAAAATGTTTAAATTGATATGCAATTTCATACAGAAAAAAAAAACAAAGAAAACTCAACTGGGCTGAACAGCCAATCAAACTAAAAGTGAACACTTTTGAAATGAAAGCAATGCAAAAGCATTTTGAAACGTTGTTAATTCAATTGTGAACAGTTCACATCGTGCACAGACAGGCAAACACCAGCAGAGCGGAAGGGAAACCACAACAACAGCAACAAAGACAACAACAGCAACTGCAACTGCAACAAGACCAACAACAGCGATTGGATATTAAAGGATTTTCTGCTGTGCTGCAGGCACAGAACGCCATGCACCATGTCGAAACTTCGGCATTACAGGTCCATGGATCAGCCCAGCACCAACGTCGTCATACGCAAAAAGTTAGCAAATCAAGTCAAAGTCTTCTAAAAATTACAAATAAATAAAAATACACAATTAACAGCAAAGAGTAAAAAGAACTCTAGGCTTGCATTCAAATCATTTCTCACCTTCACCACACGCACACACACGAATTTGCCACAACCCAACACTTTCTGAAAGCTGCAAGCATGGCATGAAAAACAGCTTTTTTCCAATACACTATGCATGTGCTTTTTATCTAATACTTAAACTTTGCAGCATGCTTTTCTCCAAACGCCTACACAAAGCTCTCTGTAAGCTTTTACAATAACAACAAAAAACAAGCAGAAAAAAAATGAAGTTGCAATATTTTGTAGCCAAACAGCACAGCTACAGAAATGGTAATTGGATACTTGTCAGTGTTAATACACCCCCCTGTTTTAAATCTCTGGCTAATCTAGCAAAAAAATTTATAAACCTTAAATATATCAAATTTATTGCCATATACATAGGCCATAGCCATATGCAAGTGTATCCCAACAATAATATTAAAAGGATTTTTAGCAATTGAAGCGAAAGACCTACAAAACAGTTTTCAAGTTCAATATAGCTCAGCACCCACAGTGAATTTCATGCGAATTGACCTTTGCAAAATCTCAGCCTACCCACCCCCACCCCAATTTACACCCAAGCTTTAAATTCCGAGAATTGGCAATCATCATGTGCAAAAACCAGGCTGATAGCTTTCACCACAGCAAAGCAAGGGTATAAAAAAAACTCTTCCTTTTGTCCTCCTCACAGGCATTTAGTTAAACACTCATCATAATCAAATTTATGCCCTTTCGTAAATGTATATATTCAATGATTATTATATATATATGGTGCCTGAGGCTGCACATCAATATCCCAATGGCAATAAAAATTATTTATTGATTTTAAGCTAATTAATATTATTCAATATTTGAGCAATAAAAGTGTGACAATTATATGATAATTATATATCAATAGATAGCGCTACTCACAGCCCCCACAGCAAAGCTGTCCACTTTTATCGGGATTAATTGAGTTCGGAGTTGCTCATATTGTTTCAAGGTCATGTCAGTGATTTATTGGGCAGTTATCAAGTCGGCGATTACAGTGAGTTGAGGTAAATTAACTGAACTTGAAGACAGCTTCCGCCTGCCAGCGGAAACAGTGGCAGGTGCACATGCAGGGCTTGTTGCTGGGCAACAGGCAAAGCTCCGCCCCCATGCATTATAAGAAGGCGCACAATGCTACAAGCTGTTGCATTCAGCATCCGGACGTCGAACGGATTTGACGCGCGTTGCAGACAAAACAGAAAACAAATATCAAAAACTAAAGCGCAAAAGATTTGCACACTAAAAAACATACAATTTCAAAAAACAAAAAAAATACAAAAAAGAGCATGAGCATAGCTACGGTTTTAAAGATATTACTTAGAGTGATTATGCTGTATTTGGTTGTCGTCTACTTGCAGGACTATGACAGCCCTATGTTTTGTGTGCAACCTGCCGATAATGACCCACCAGGTTGGCCTGGTTTGGCAGGGTGGCAATGGCTGGGACGATTTGGTACGGGAACAGGTAAAGTCAAAACACAATAATTTTAATAACAATGTGGCGAACAAACAAAAGTGACATTCATGAAAATAATGCAATTACTCTGACAAGTTTTTAAGTTTAAGGTAAATTATGAATATGTTTTTTAATGTGAATTAAAAGAAAAAAGTGACAGAAAACTCACAATTTAATTCAACATTTTCAGTTTATTTATGTGTGTAACGTGTGTGTCAGAAAATTAAGAAAATTAACTTAAATATGCAGTTTTGAAAATTAGAAAAAACGATTTCCATAAAGTGCGCATTATAATATTCAATACTGCGTAGCACTTCAAGTGAAATAACATTTTTTAATGAATTAAAGAATTGCAGTTTGGAAAATTAGAAAAAACGATTTCTATAAATTGCGCATTATAATTTCCGGTACTATTTGTCACTTCAAATGAAACAAAATGTTTTTTTGATTGAATTGAAATATGCAGTTTTGAAAATTAGACAAACTGAAACAAAATGTTTATTTATATATTACAAAGAATTCCAGAAGCAGTGTTAACTCTAAAAAATAGACAAAAAAAATGCAAAAGTGGTGCTATTATTTGTGCCATATTTTGCCATATATATATATATATATACATATATATATATATTTATGGTTATTGCAAATTAATTTTGATTTACAGCTAGAAGAATCGACAATTCGCCAACGGTTGGGGGGACGGCGAGACTCGGCAGCGCAGATTACGACTCCGCCAAGCCAATCGCCTCCACCTGGTCTGCAGAGGCGGCGCCGCAGTTCGTTGGCTCAGCTAACCGATATACTGCGGGAGTGGAGCGGGGGGGCGAACCGTCAGCAGCAGCAACAACAGCAGCAGCAGCAACAGCAACAACAACAACAGCAGGCGGCTCGGTCCAGATCACAATTGAATCGCCGGGAGACTCTGGCAGATTTGGCGCGCAGTCTCCCATGGCGCACGTCGATTACAGCGGACGCCAGCTCCGGAGCTGGGGGCAGCGGGGCAGGCACTGGTGCCTACTCTACCGTTACGTATGTGACACCGCGCAAGCGTCGCGAATCGAGCGCGGATTCGGGCGCTCGGTGCCTCCGTTCCCGGCGCGAGTCGCAGACTACGGCGACTGTGAGCAGCAACGTAGGTACCATTACCGCCGGGACAGGCGCCTCCAGCGAATCTGCACGTCACTGGTCCCGGAGGGAGAGCTCAACTGCTGAAGAACCACAGCAGTCGTCCACCGGAGGCGGCAGCAGCACCTCCGTGCCCATCATTGAATGCACGAAGAGCGTAAGTTTCAATGCCAAAATTTTATCCCAACAGTCGATATAAAGATACACACACACACGCACACACACGCACTCACACGCGCTCACACAGCCAGACAGACAGTCAGCCACATACACAGACTCCCATACAGAACTCACCACCCACACATACCGATCTCACCACCCCCCCCCCCCACACACACACACACACAGCTCCAGTTCATCCCTAAAAATTTCCCAGAATTTGTACAAGAGACGCTTCAAAGTAACCTTGATGAATTTCCGAGAAATTATTATTTATTTCACCTGTCGTTTTATCTCTGCAACTTGCTTTTTGACAAAATACTTTTTCACAAAATAAAATGAAAGTTACCTGGCATGAAAACTACAACTATATAAGTGAAGTGACCTCTAAAATCGACAAATATATATCTAAATCAAATATAGATTTAATACAGCAAAGTTAATATAAAATATAAAATTGACTTAATCAGCAGTGAGTGGCAATAACATTTCGTATTTTCTATGATTAATGACACTTCAACAAAGCACCATTCAAGCCAAAACTGATAACTTCGCTTCGGGTTTACAAAATGTGGTGCATGGGTACACAAAAAAAAAAAAAAATAGAGAAAATATTAAAAAAAAAAAATGTTGATGCTGAAAAGGAGTTTTAAATGTGAAAGGTGTTAAAAATATTATTCTAGTTTTATTGCCGATTAAAATGTTGCCACTCAAAACTATTGTGTGCAGATTAAAATAAATCAGTAAAAAGTTATGTTTGCTGCAGGGGTGTACAAAAAAAGAACAAAAATATATAAACTATTTATAAAAAAAAAATTAGAATGCTGAAAAGGAGTTTCGAATGTGAAATGTGTGAAATATATTATTCCAGTTTTTCGCCGAATAAAATGTTGCCTTTCTTTGCCACTTAAAATTATTGTGTGCAGTTTAAAAGAAATCAGTAAAAAGTTACTTGAGGCAAGTTTAATTTAAAAAAAATATTTAAATATCTAGGAAATTAATTACAGATTACGTATAGCAAAGAAAATGCAGCAGTTTAGAAGGCCATATTTGTCAGTAAGTTATTATTGACAACAATTGGTTAACAATCAGTAATCATAAATGATTTTTTAACAAATGATTTTTTAAACAAATATTAAAAACACTTATAATTTCAATGCAAGGGTATAAAAAAAATAAATAAATATATTTGAAAAAAACTTAGAATGCTGAAAAGGAATTTCGGATGTGAAAGGTGTCAAAGTTATTATTTAAAATTATTGTGTGCAGATTAAAATAAATCAGTAAGAACTAAACTCATGCAAGTTTATTCAAAAAATACTTTAATATCTAAAATAATAAGTTAATTAAGATTAATTAAGAAAAAGCATAGTTTGGAAGGCGATATTTGTGAGACTTTGTAGATTTTGAATGCAGCTCAACGTAAACCAAGCAATGCAAGTCCTCTCTTTCTTTCACCATCTCCCAATCTCTCTCTCTCCCTCTGTTTTGTGTGTTATCCTTGAGCAACGCACAGGCTTCGCGACGAGGCTCCGGCGAGAGTTATCCGTCGGGTAGTCGTCGCGATAGTAGTGTTGCTGGGCGTGTAACTACTCCGCCTCCACCAATAAATAAATACCAAATAACCAAGAAACGTGACTCACTGGCCGCACCGGAATTTCCCAATATACGGCAGGAGCAGCGTCCCTCGACCAGCTCCGCCGGATCCAACACTGACTTACCGCAAATCTCAACAAGCAACTTACACTCACATCAGCAGGTGGACACCGCCTGCCAGGCCCTGCCGCCGCCAACAATTATAACCAGCTCCGTAACGCCGCCGGCAACCAGTCCGACAGCTCCGAAGGGTCGCCGGGACTCTACCACGCAATGCAGCCGGGGCCAACGTCGCGACTCCAAGGCAGGTATCAGTCCGGAACGTGTGCCTCGGCTGCAGCGATTGCAGCGTCAGGCGACTGCCTTCGATGAGAGCTGTCTGCCCGGCGGCAGCCGACGCGGCTCCCAGCCAGCGCTCAGCCCTGATCCGCCCGAGGATGGCGAGCGTCGCACCTCGCGACGCGACTCCCTTTCGCCGGACAGCGCTTCGCGCAGCGGGCGACGCGACTCCCGAACACATCTCTCCCCGGATCGATCCCATGAGCGGGATGGCAGTCCAAGGCGTCACACGTTGCGGCGCCAGAGCAGCTCGGCGGCACGTTCAGCACGTTCCCCGGACTCCAACAGCTGCTCCTCGTCGCGGGACCCGAGTCCCTGCTCCCGGCCACAGCCGCCGAATATGGAGCAGAACCAGCGACCAGCCATACGGCGACAGTCAACCACCGAGGAGATTCTCATCGCACGCGGCTTTCGACGACAGTCGACCACAGAGGAGATGATTCGCTGCCGCAACTTTAGGCGCCAGAGCTCCCAGAGCGACGATGTCTGCCGGTAAGTGTATATGTATTCAAAATATACCACTCTTTATACCACCTACACTCAGAAAAATAGCGACAAGTTTAACTCACATTATTATTCAGAAAGTAATTTTACTTTTAAGAAAAATGTTTTCTAGCCTAAAAACAAGGTTTTTTTATTTTAAATTAATTTTCTCTTGAAATGAATTTAAATTTGGCCAAGGTAAAAATTAGCATCGTGCATGGCCAAATACACTGGAAGAAATAACATTGTTGCATAGCTAACATTTAATTGGGAATTTAATGGAAGTGTTTTAAGTGTTAGTTCTTTGTAATTTGAGTTTTTTTTAGTGTACTGATTTGCAATAAGTGGCTGCTAATGAAGATGAAAGTAATGTTTTCTCGTGCGAGCAATGAAGCAAATCCTTCTCAACGATTGCACACATTATTAATTGAATCTAATTTGCCAGAATCAGATTCAAATTTAATTGAAAATTTAAGCATGGTTAGCGTAATGAATACCCACTGTTTCTACGCTTCATTAAGCTTCGTCGAGGCTATTATAAATAATGAAAACATGGACTGCTCCTCATTAGTAATACGTATCAAGTTTAGTTTTTGGAGAAATGCGAAAGATATGCAATTTTCGCGGCCGAATGAAGACATCAGCTCAAAGGCAACTTGCGTGCAACATAGTAATTATTATTAATTATGCACCAGGCAGCCAACCATTTAACATTATTGCTGTAAACTGACCCATTACTCTCCTTGAGAAATTGGTAATTAACCACAATAGACCCACTCCTTCGGAAATCAGCATATCTATTTGTTTTACCCTTGTCAAGTGCAGTTCTCTGAATTTTGGGGTTGAGCGAGTCTCACAGTCCTCTGAACCAAACAATGATTGAGGTTTTAGTCTGTCAATTGTCAAAGGCTGCTTCAACTTAACAATCAATCGATTGGAGTTAACTTAAAGAATATATACATCGAATAAAATGTTTAATAAATTAACACATATTAATACAAATTGTATTCTCTTACACAGGTATCGAGGCCGTCGCGACTCAGCAACCCAGATTAATGATGGAACCGTTGTCAGCATGACCGTGGAAACAACAAGCACATTCTTCGACTCCAGCACGCAGACAGGTGAGTTATATATATATATATATATAATAATAATAATATTTTATATATATATATAATATATATATGGGTAGGCATGTTTCCGCCACTTGGCTTCATCTCTTTTTTGTGAAATCTCATATTTTCGCCAGATTACTTGATTAACATACCAAGTGAAAACAATATTAATTCACAACAGTTGATAAATATTATACAGATGCATATTATGTGTTAACTTAAAGATTCTGCCTTAAACATTGTGAAATTTATTGCTGTCGCAACTCTAAATGTGTTTATACAGACGAATGGCTATATCGACTCGATCTATGCTGATCAAGAACACATATTCTTTACGGGATCGAAGATGCTTACATCTGCCTGTTACATACATTTGCACAATATCTGAAATATTTTCTTTGTACTTAAGTGCAAGTTGGTCCAGCATTTGGTGAAGAAAGATAGAATAGAGCTAATGGATTTTTTCGAGTAATCCTACAAGTCTATTGACAACTTCAGATTTTGTTGTTTGACAAGTTTTTTTTTTTTCTTATACATTGTAAATGGAGTCAAACTTCAAGATATCTTAAGCTTTAATCACTAAGCAGAGAGGTATCATTGTATTGACAGGCGTGAAAAATATCTTCGTTTTAATGCTTTTATGCTTTCACGTCGATAAACAAGTAATTCTGTAGTCGAGACAAAAATACACTGCTTACAATTTGCGGGTAGTGCGTGTACAAAACTGGTCAAGAGTTAAGCGACCCCACGAAATGTTACACATCAGACCCAAATCCAAAGCTTGCGCACAAAAAGACAAAGATTGAGTTTTGCTGCCATCATTGCACACATTAAAAGGTATAAATAAATTTATATATATATAAATATATATATATATATGATCCGGTAGCAATATAGCTGATTTTTCTTACACATTCACACACTCACACTTAACATAATCTATAGGACTTTGCTCCTCTTAATAATATCGATTAAATAACTTTTTAGGAAGAAATTAATAACATGCATATTAAACAATCTAGTGTGAATTGAAAATGTGTATAGATTAGTCTATTATCTTTGTCCGAGTTAGAATTAGTTAGCCTCAAGTATCATTGGAAGCTTATCATTGTAAAATAGAAAACTTCTCACTTCGATTTTCACTGACACTGTTATAATATATCGCAAACACGTTGTATATATTTAGGAAACACATTTCTCATTCATTTAATGAGAATAATTAATGTAAATGTTTTTTTTAAACAATTGTGAGATTTTCATTCCGATAGGTTAGCCGGAAACCTATCGCAATATCCTCCAAAGCTTCAGCTTTGCGCAATACAATTGTTGATATTCGTAAGAAAGCTGAACTAAAGCTCCACGCAGCTGTTTACCCAGCTGTTTTTTTTATCGGCATGTGCCTTGTACTGGCAGAGCGTGCGAACGAAATGGATGCCACCGTTCAGAGAGAGATAAAGTGTAATGGGAAGCAACTGCTAGCCAGTCGACTCAGTTGGTGTTGAATCCTTCGACGTGCCACAACAGCAGCAAGCAGAGTCTTGACGCCGATTCTCATTTCACACATCGCCCCAACAACAATACACACACACATACACACTCGCACACAAGCCACACAACACAACACAACACTCCACACACCAAGCAACACTCCCGCGCATCACAGACAAGAGCGAGAGAGAAGAAGAGAGATAAGGAGAGACAGACTCAAGTTGACCCGTATTCGTGTTGCACTCTGAACCGCATTCGAAATCGGAGTTGAAGTCAGTCGGAGTCGAAGTCAGAATCGAGTGAAAAACGCGGCCTTTATTTCGGTATCGTAAACTGTAAATACAAATGAATATTGCGCCCACCACACCACTGTCACATCGTCGCCATCATCAGGAACAACAACAAACTGTTCATCTGTCGCCTGCTCCCCGCGTGTGAATTCATCGTCTCGTCTATTCTTTTTGTTTCTGTGCAAAGCAAAAAAAGAGCATAGTTACAGTTAGCTCCACATTTTTCTGTTTTTTTTTTGTTGTGTGTGTCTGCAAACGAAAAAGAACGAAAAAGAACCAAAAACTACCGTAAACACCAAACAGGCAGCAGCAGAGCATCAAGCGGCAGCACAGTGGCCGAATCCGTTGATCCTCCACATGCCGACGTCGCGGCATTGCGCGGCGGCGTCGGCGGCATCGGTGTTGGCGGCATCGTTGTTGGCGGCATCGTTGTTGGCGGCATCGGTGGTGGCGGCGTCGGTGGTGGCGGCATCGGTGGTGGCGGCATCGGTGGTGGCGGCATCGGCGGCGGCGGCGGCGCACGTCGACGGCACCGAGCTTTCCAACAGCCATCGAGCAGCAGCAGCGCCAGCAGCAGCAGTTATCGCATTCTGAGTGGTCTGTATAAAAACACACACATACATAACTATGTTATCTTATCCAAATAAAAGAGAATAAGAGAAAATTTGTATAGGACACGATCGAAAGAGCGTACGTGATCCGATCGGCTGCAGCAGCCAACAGATCAGCCAGCGCCCTTTGCAAAAAGTGAGAGAGAGAGAGAGGGCTCTGTTATCGCTAGCGTCTGTTACTTGCATACAGTTAACATAAACTGCAAATTTCGTTACAATTGAGTCTACTAACATTACATTATTTAAACTATGTCAAGCAGTGCGCTAAATTCAAAAATTTAAACAATTTAAACTGAAAGAGCGAACGTGATCCGATCGGCTGCAGCACCCAACGAATCAGCCAGCGCCATTTGCAAAGATTGACAGACAGAGAGATAGGGTGCTAGCGTTTGTAACTTGCATATGCGTATAATGTTTTAATTAGATTCTGCCCTTAAAATTGTGGCTTTTATTACTATCTGAAATCTAAATTTATCGGTAGTCATAAAATGGATGCAGATATCGATACGAAAACATATATTTTAAATTTCAAGTCTCTAGCTCTTATAGTCTCTGAGATCCGCGTGTTCATACAGGGTACAGTCAGACGGACATGTCAAAATCAACTCTACTTTTGATCATGATCAAGAATATATTTACTTTTTGGGGTCTGAGATGCTTCCATTTGCCTTTTACATACATTTGCCAAAACCATTATAACCCTTTTACTCATTTTCAATAGGTTCACGGTATAAATATTGGACGTTTTAGTCCTTCACTTCCAAATTAAGCTGTTATATCATTATCAATACTTAGCTTAGTAAATTTCTTATTTGCATTCCAAAAACCACATTGCAGCAGAACTTTTCGAACATTCCCAAAGACCACTATTTGCAATTATATTTTTTTTAAAACATAGAAATCTAGAAACCCTTTTCATTAAAAGTTTTATCGGCTTATAAATTTATTTTCATATCAATTGCATTGACAAAGTCATATACACAGAAGCGTATAAAGTTTAGAAAGTATGCTTTTAATAGTTACTTTTTTGTAGAAGCAATACATATAAATAATTTGGGGTATCGTATCAATCGTTAAGCACTCATTTGTTTAAAATAAAATCCATTTTGTTATATTTTAATTGGCGAGCAATTTATTTATAAAGACTATAAAACATTTATAAAAAATAAATTAGTAAGTTTGTTGTTGCTTGTCAATAATGCATAGAATATAATACAGAAGTACATAAAGAAATGAGTAAGTGTAGACCAAATGCAAACTTTCAGCTGTTGCTTTTCTGCCCAAAAAAGTAGGCAACATTTCTGACACACATTCGACGCACCCTTTAAGGCTGTTTACATACAACACGTCAATTGTGTGTGTGTGCGTGTGTGAGAGAGTGCTTTTGAAGGTAACACACACAAACACACATACACACACCAATACGAATGGAAAAAGTTCGTCTCAGTTTGTCACAGTGACTTTTAATGAATGAAAGAACCCAGGGTGTGTTTATGTACGCCTGTCTGCGTGTGTGTGTGTGCTGACAGCAAATAAATGAATGAGTGCCAACTCGAATGCCAGCGCCATCTGCATTTGCTTTATGTCGGCACCCTGCACCCTGTGCCATTCCCTCATTTACAATCCTGCTCAGTTTGCTTGTTTGCGAACGAAATGTGAGTCAAGTTTGGCGTGTTGCTTTCCTTACATTGCAACAGCTAGCAGGCAACAGGCAACAGGCAAAAACCAACAGACAACAGGAAACACACCCACACTCGCACTGGCACCACGCGCAACTCAATAGTCAAGAACATTTTAGCGAATAGAATAGTGCAACAAGTTTTCAATGTTGACACACAATCTTCCTGCTGGCAACTGGCAATCGACAAAATTTTCACAAATTCCAATTCAGCTCACCATTTTGCGAGCACCATTTATGTGTCTGCAACTCGCGATGATTATTTTTTTCGCATTACAAAGCCGTACATCTATATAATTGTAAATCATGATTCTGCCACATTGATTCATTATTGTTGCAGCTTTATGTGAATTCCGTTGAAAATTTGTTTTAATTTCTCAACAATTCGTTTGAAAAATCTGAAATGTTTGTGCCAGATTATTTGTCAAACATTCTTTCTACTGCAACACATGCTGTATTTGTAATTAATTGGATGCACTATTTTGTATTGTGGTCTTTATTATTGATAATTTGCACAGAAATAACATTTCTGTTCTTCTGTCACACCAAGTGATGACTTCCAACTGGACTGGTTTTGGGGCCATTCATGTTAACTCTGGTGGAAAATTAATTGGGAATACAATTACTACCAACCACAAATCATAATGGTGCATTAGACTTGCAAAGGGTTGCACACGTTTGTTGCATGAAATCAGTTGCAGTTCCAATTTGAACTACCAATAAGTCATAGTATAGTAGCTCCTCAGCAAATTCAAACTCAATCATGCCACAAATTCGGCGCTTCATGCCTCATTAGTGCATGAAAGTATAGCTCATATGTCAACAGAATCAAACGATAAGTTCTGTGCACTAATGAGGCATGAATCGCCGAATTTGTGGCATGATTGAGTTTGAATTTTGCTGAGGAGCTACTGTACTATGACTATGCATTTCATTCTAATTATGATGCTGCTTTGTGCATCAATGCACAAATGTATATTTCCAAAATGCATTTGTAGATATGAATTCACATTCGCTTGCCTGAATCGGATTCGTGTGTTTTACACAACTTTTCTCGTTACGACGTAGAATTTCAAATGAAGAAATATAGTCTTTTTTGAGCACATTAAAAATGATATAGGGCAATTTTCTATACCAGTTTTCTGTCAATCGCCAAGCCCGTCGCCAGATATAAATGTGTATGGATTCCAACCCAAAGTGCCGAATATATTTTTTGCTAATCTGTGCAACTTGCTCTTGGCTATTTGTGGCACTCACTTATCTTGTATTTTGCTGACGCGCGGCACTCCAAGCCTACCAGCTGATCACGCCCCTTTCCAAAATAAAAAATAAAAAAAAAAACCTTCAAATGAGTTGGGTTTTCCGCTCGCCCAAACTTGCTGGGTAAAAGAAAAGGCCAGCTTTCTTTTTGGGGTCGCAATGTGATGCGATGCGATATTTTTGTGGCAAGTGCGGCACGCGTTTGAGTTAATTTATGAGCGCCCCTGGCGCAGCCACTTTTGGATGGCCCCGAAAGAGTAAGTGGCAACAAATGAGCAACAATATGGTCCACTGGGGTCCCACAGCTAATAAGCAACACGTATGCAAACTACTAGTCTATATATACACTCAGACAAAAAATCGCCCAGCATCTTAAAAATAACAATTGAGGAAAGTGTGGCAAGTTTGTGTTTCAAAATTAAGAAAGAAGATACCATTTGGGATTGTCGCTTTATGTCAAGCCTACCAAATTTGTAGAAAAAAAATGTTTTATGTATATTGGAATTTAGAAATTTATTTAGAGCCATCGGTCGATTTTAATTTTTAATTTTTAGTTTTATTAAAATAATTTGTTTTGATTTCTCTTTAAATTAATTAAGCCACAAGTCGAGCACTTTTTCTCAGTGCAGGTGTTACTAAATAACTTTCGCACTGGCCTATCTCGCAGTCAAGGCCAAGTTGTTGACTTGTCTCGACTCAGCCTAAACCTCAACTCAACTCGAATCGGCTCGGCTAAGCTCGGGGAACAAGTTTCATTAGCCATTTATGGGTTTATGAATGCTATAATAACTTAGCCACTGGCATCCTTCGTCTCGATCTGACTTATTTGATGGATTGTCTGGATTGATTTATATAAGCCGTGCGCTGGCTCCTTGCGAATGTGGGTATTTTTTCATATTCTGTGGAAGCGCTGATAAATTCAATTAAATATGTATGCTGCAGCACTTGATTGATTTGTAAATGAGTTCCGTTGAACTAACTGTTTGGTTGGCGCTGGAATTCGTTAATGATTGGTACTTGTCTTATGCACTAGCTGAATTTCCGTTGAAAGGATAAGCTTCCTGATCTACTCACTGACTTTCAGTGCCAAATTAAATGTCTTTTTTTTCTTTCTGGCACAGTTTACTTTTACTTGTTTGATTTCTTAATGAATGATTGACTCCGTTAAGTTGATTGATGTGTTAACGATTGTCGTTGACGCGAAAATTCAACACTTTATTTAAATAAAATAAGGTTGGTTTTTGAAATAATTATATTAAATGAGGATAGAATCTGGACTATTTAATTAAAGATTTATATTTAAGTGAGTCTCAGCAGTAACCCATTCTGCCAGGTATATTTACATAAACAATGTGAACTTTAAATTTGCCTTCTTAAAATAGTGTTTTTCCAAGTACTCTTTTGAGAGTCACATTTCATTTACTTTTAATGAAATAATTTACAGTCAACAGAACAGAAATTCAATTTAAAACTTTTCGTCGACTAATTGTTAATTAAGGAGTCAATTGACTGAATGTTGGCCAATTGATTGAACTGAACAGGCATTCCGGCTGGAATTCCGGGTGCTCCATTTGAGGGTCGCACTCATAAACACAACTCGTTAAGGGCAACTGACACAACATTAACAGCTGCTGTTGCCGTTGACGATGCTTTTGCTTTTGTTTTTGCTTTTGCTGACACAACGCTCGCAAATCTGCAACAGTTTCTCATGGCCATCATAAAACGCAAATTGTTATGACAGCATACTCAAGGCCGGGGCCATAAACAACAGCGGCGCCACTGCCAAAAAACATAAACAAAAAAAAAATAAAAACTGTTCATCGATGACATAAATCCAAAAAGGTATGAGTGCCACTGCAAGTTAACGAGTAACTGTTGCAAAACTTGCCACTTCATATTTCAGCGTTTTGCACTCAGAAAAAATGTAAAAGCAGAGTTACCGCAAAAAAAAAAAAAAAAAACAATAAAAAAAACACTGAAATCTCTATTCTGCATCGATACATAAATACATACACAAATGTGTATTTGTAGTTATAAATATGCTGCAAAGTAAATTCTTTTTGCTTATCATCATCAGCACTTCGGCTGATAACATTTTGTCTATTTTATTTTTTGATTTTGATGAAATTGTAGTTTATATATATATATATATATATATATATATATATATATATATATATATATATATATATATAATTGAATGTCTGATTACGGTATTTGATTTAAAAAATATAATTCTTTATTCATCAAAACACGTTACTTATGCTACTGGTTTAATTGATAATGAAAGCTCGCATTTGCGTCTTATTTCATTATTGGCTTATGAAAGCATTTTGTTTACAGTACGTTTGTTTATGCTGATGTTGCGTAAGGCGTTGTCGCAGAGAGTGTGGGAATATGCAGCTGGGTTTGATTGTTTATGCTGATGATTGCATAAGGGATCTGCGCGTGGCGCTGGCGTTGTCGCAGTGAGTGTGGACATGAGAGATCTGCATGATCTGGATATGTCACTTCCCCATCCCTTAGAAATTGGGTTGTCCTCAAGCGTTAAGTGTAGGGTACGTCTCTAAGTCGGCGTTTTTCACGGTTGCTTCGTCTTCATTTTCGATGGTTGGTGTCGTTACTGCATCATTCTTATGTTTGATTATTATTCGTTTTGGTAAATTTTTACATTTGAACAAAGAATAGCTTTTAATTACTATTGACAATATTGTCACTAATGTTAAGCTTATGATTAACAGGGTATTATTAGTTCTTGTATGTACTCTTATGAGTTCTTTAGTTTGTATGAATGCTAACGGCTCTGTTTTAGTTATATTATTACTTATATAAATGGTTTGTGTAAAATCGGATATTACATTTGTTATTTGGATATCTTCTAATTTTACGGTGCAGTTGGTTGCTTTGATAACGTTATTTCCTAAAATTTCAATTTTTTGTGGTATACAATTTTGATTAAGTGTGACTTTGGGTAAATTCCAAGTTAATATTACGTTTGGTTCTATGAAGTTTTTTCTGGTTTTTGTGAATTTACATTCAACTTTTGTTTGTTTCAAGATACCAGTTATACATTTGTTTGTTATTTGTTTATTTTCTGTTGTTGAGTAAGTTTTATTCTTGTGTAAATAGTATTTATCTCTGATAGTTTCGGTTAAGATATTATTTTCTTTGTCTGGATATGGTATTATTGAATATAAAGTTTCTAGTGACAAAGTTTTCGGTATATGTGATATTATTAGAATTTCATTTGTCTCGGGTTTTATCCAAGTTGATGTTTTTATATTTAACAATTTTTCTGAATCAACATCTAATAAATGATCGTGTTGTAGTAATTTTGGGTTAAAAATTCCCAATCTGGTCAGTTGCATTCCCATCACAATATCTTCGATGTATTCGGTGAATTGTTCTAAGTTGAATATTAATAAAGTTAATTTTATGTGCTGTTGTGAAATTTCTGTCAAGCCGTCCATTATTTCTATCCCATGGTTGACTGCTTCTATGACTTTGTTTTAATTCTGAATAAGTTTGGATATCTTTTAATTTATTTGTGGTCCTCATAGTTTTTATCGGGCAATCTCTTTGTATTATTTCTAAGTAAGCTTTATGGAATTTTGCATAGTCATCTTCATGTGGGAAGTATATAACGGTGGTTTTTGCACAAAGATATTCTTTTATGATCTCTTTTGCTTTTTCCGTTGTCATTTCTGTGTAATTTATTATAATTTTAGTTTTGTGAAAATAGTTAATTTTCTTCATTTCTTCAGTATTTCCTTTTATAAATTCTATTTGGTGACTTTAATAATTTAATGGTCTTTCTGTGATTTGGATACAATTTTGGTTATCTTCTGTTGCGCTATGTATTGTTCCTGCTATGCTATCTTGAGCATTCACCATGAGATTTTCTTCTTTGGTATTTTCTTCGGTTTTAATTCTTGAAAGGGCATCCGCTACGTAGTTTTCTTTGCCTGGTATGTATTTGATTTCATAGTCGAATTCGGTTAATCTTATCTTCCATCTTTGTAGTTTCATGTTTGGTTCCTTTATGTTATTTAGCCATATAAGCAGCTTGTGGTCGCTAAGTATTTCAAAATTTCTTCCAAATAAGTATGATCTAAAATTTTTTGTTGCCCATATTATTGCCAATAGTTCTTTTTCTATTGCTGAATATTTTATCTCGTGTTCATTTAAAGTTCTACTTGCGTAACATATTGGTTTATGGTCTTGTGATAAAACTGCACCTAACGCATAATTACTAGCGTCTGTGGTGAGTGAGAATTTTTTCTTAAAATCCGGGTATACTAATATTGGGTCTGATGTTATGAGTAGCTTTAATTTATCAAAGGCTTCAATGTATATTTGTTCTTTTTCGTTGATTTTAGCTCCTTTCTTGAGCTTTATAGTCATTGGCTTCACGACTTTTGCGAAGTTTGGTATGAATTTCCTGTAAAATCCACATAGTCCTAGGAATCTTTTTATTTCTTTTGGCGCCTTAGGGATTGGAAATTCTTTAACAGCTTTTATTTTAATTGAATTAGGTTTTATACCTTCCGTTGTTATTATGTGTCCTAGAAATTCGGTTTCTCTTTTCATGAACTCACATTTAACTAATTGTAGTTTTAGATTTGCTTCTCTGAGCTTTCTAAAAACTTTAGTTAATGCTAATATGTGTTCCAATGAAGTGGAATACACTACTATATCATCCATGTATACTAGGATATTTTTGTAAATTAAATCTCCTAAAAGATTGTTCATGCAACGTTGAAAAGTTGCTGGTGCGTTTTTTAATCCAAATGGCATTCGTGTATATTCGAAATGTCCTGCTTTGGTTGAGAATGCTGTCTTTGCTATTGATTTTTCATCCATCTGAATTTGATGAAATCCTTTGGCTAAATCAATTGTTGTGAAATATTGGCATTTTCCTAGCTTGTCTAATATTTCGTCCATTACGGGTATGGGAAAATTATCGCTGATTGTTTTTTCGTTAAGGCTGCGATAGTCCACGACTATTCTGTATTTTTTCTCTCCTGACGCATCTTCTTTCTTGGGTACTACCCAAATTGGAGAACAATATGGTGAATTTGATGGTCGTATAATGCCTTGACGCATCATTTCTTTCATTTGTCTGTTAACTTCCTCATCATAACAATGAGGATATCTATAAGGTTTCCTATAACAAGGATCCTCATTTTTTGTATTAATAGCATGTTTTACAGTATTTGCGAAAGTCAAATTGTCACTCTCTTTATACTGAATGTCGCTAAATTCAAACAAAACTTTTGTTAGATGTTCTAATCTAAACTGATTGCTTTCAATTAATTCATTTTCTAGTGCGTATGCCGTATGTATGTCTCTTGTTAGTGGTGGGACTTTGTATTCTTCTTCCTTGGTTTCGTTATTGTATTTAAATAAAAATTGAAAATCATTAAGTCTCACAAATTCGTCTTAGTTTTACAATCCTTAAGGAACGTTCGGCCTAAGAGGATGTCATAATTTTTGGAAAAATTATGAATGTAAAACTTTTGATCTGTCGGGCAAAGTTTGCTAGGAGCTAATGATATGCTCGTATTTAATTTTATTTCTCCATTTATTGTTGGGCAAGTAGTATTTTCTTTTGAAGTTTTTAAATTAAAGAAATTTGTATTCATTAAATTTACTGATGAACCTGTACCTATTAAGCATCGCAAATTTTGATTATTCATAACTATTCTTATGAATGGGATTCTGTGTTTATTTCCGAGGCTGGTAGATGAAAATTTTCATTCCATTCCATTTTCGATTGTCCACTGTTACTCGGTCTTTGTCTTTTCATTGGTTGGCTAGGTGGTCTATTATTATTATTTGATTGATAATTGATAGGGTTTTGCATCCTGCCTTCATTTAATTTTAATTGATATTCATTGTACAATTGTCTATTAACTGTTGGTTCGTTTTGAATATTTTGCTTTCTGTAATTTGTGTTATAATTTTGTTGGTTCCTATAATTCCAATTATAATTATGGTTGCAATTTTGTTGTGTTTTTGGGTAATATTGATTATTACCTTTATTGTAATATGTATTGTTTGTAGGTTTTGGTTTTTCTGATACTCGGTCTTCATATCGACCTAGTTCTTGAGCTACTGCTTTTAATTTTTCTGTTGTTGATATATCGTATCTCGCTAACTGCATGTATAGTCTGTCTGGTAATTTTTTTATGTATTACGTCTCTTATAGTATTATTTAATGCCTTGGTGTACAGTGTTTTATTTGCGGCATTGTTCTCTATTACTAACTTATTCAATAGTACAAAGGATTTCTGCTCGAGTTCTTCGAGAAACTTACGAATACTTCCTCTGAAATATGTGTTGTAGACTCTCCTTAATAGTTCTTCACATGATGTTTGCGTTTCGTAAGTGGAAATTAATATGCTCCGTAGTGTTGCCCAGTCTCCTGGTAAGTGTCTTAGCAATGTTTTCATTGCGTCGCCATGTAGTTGCATCTGGATTGCGCTGTACAGTATACGTTTTTGGCGTGCATCAGTGGTTGGGTAGAGTTCCATGATGAAATCAATCCGTCCGATGAAGCCTCCCAATTCGTCCGTTTCTCCCCCGAAGGTTGGTACTTGGCGGATTTGCCCGAATGCCTGGTTTAATGATTCCGACATCGATTTGGTTGTTGATTTTTTTTTTGTTTCTTTCGCTTTTGCTTAGTTTCTTTGTAATTTGTTTGAAGATTCTTCTGTACACAAGAAGAAAATTCCTCTTCTGCTTCGCGTATTTATGTTTACTTTTCTTTTTTTTTTAAAAAAAAAGGATTTACAAGGATTACGGGGTCCTTATGCGGATAACAGTTGATTTTCGTGGAACACTAGTACGTTGTCCTGAAAGGTATACGACGTTTCACGATATTTCACTATTATCCTACCGGCTGCGCCAATTGAATGTCTGATTACGGTATTTGATTTAAAAAATATAATTCTTTATTCATCAAAACACGTCTGTTCAGTTTGGTGTACTTATGCTACTGGTTTAATTGATAATGAAAGCTCGCATTTGCGTCTTATTTCATTATTGGTTTATGAAAGCATTTTGTTTACAGTACGTTTGTTTATGCTGATGTTGCATAAGGCGTTGTCGCAGTGAGTGTGGGAATATGCAGCTGGGTTTGATTGTTTATGCTGATGATTGCATAAGGGATCTGCGCGTGGCGCTGGCGTTGTCGCAGTGAGTGTGGACATGAGAGATCTGCATGATCTGGATATGTCACTATATATATATAAATTGTGAGTGTTGCTAATACAACTTTTGGCTTTTAAAAAATACTTTTTTTTTATTTTAGAGTATTCTAAAATTCAAAATAATATGTCTACTATTCCCGGGAACATATTATTCTATGTGTGGTAACGATCGAAAAGTTTTTAAATCATTCTATTTTTTAAAGACCTTAAAAAACATTTATTTTGTTAGATTTTAATTATGAACTAATATGGTAATAGAGAGCAATAATTTCATTGGACTTTTCTGAATTTCACAATATTTTTTAAGAACCAGGTCTTGCTGTTCTTAATAGTAGAAAACATAAAAAAAGAAACACCACATTAGAAAAATGTATTACTATGTGTGAAACACGTATAGGATGTAGTCAACACGATGAGACGACGTTTAGAATCGAACTGATCGCTCTGATGAGCATTGCTTTATTTTATACAAAAATCTTAAACCTAAGTACATATGAAGCCGCTTGTAAGGCGACCTCATATTATGTTTATTTATATTAACGGAGTCGCTTGTAGGGCGACTCCATGTGATGTTTATTCTTAAACTTGCTGAGCTTTGCAGCGTTTGTATGGCGACTCAATGTGCGGTCTTCTCTTCTTAGAATAGCTGAGCTTCACTCTTCGACAAATGTGATGTTTGTTTATCTTATTTTAATGCAGCCACTTGAAAGTGGACTGTATATGATATTTTGCCATTAACAATTAGCTGAGCTTTGCAGCGTCTCATGTTCATTCTTGAACAACTATAATTAGAAAACAGTTCTAATAACAAGAAGAATGTTCAAATTTTGGAGTCGATTTTTACTTATTAGCTATTTAACTCTTTACACAGGGTTCAGGGCTTTTCAATTTTATTTGTGATTTTCTATACATTGAATTTTCTCAAGTGTAGTATTGTTTTTTTTTTTGGCGAATATTATTTGAAGTTGTGTCTGTTTCTTACGAGGGCAAGCAATGGCATTCGCAGCACTTAGCAGCAGCGAGTCAGTCAAGCGGCGCCTCACCTGGATTTGTGGCTGCCCCTGCCCCCTCTCCCCTGTCAGGCGCTCAGAACAGGATGTACATTGCCATTAACAGCTGTCATTTCTCGAAATATTTGGCAGCAGGACAGGCACGCAACGATGGGCAAAGTGTCGCAAAAAAGACATAAGAAAGGCGAAAGTCCAAAAAAAAAAA
Organism: Drosophila demipolita; assembly: GCA_035042405.1. Lineage (NCBI taxonomy): Eukaryota > Metazoa > Arthropoda > Insecta > Diptera > Drosophilidae > Drosophila > Drosophila demipolita. The sequence goes on along the minus strand of JAWNLI010000476.1, from coordinate 1,910,929 downwards.
AACAGGAAAGACAACAGAAACATAAACTGAGCAAGGCAAACATTGTCATAATAATAATAATAATAATAAAAATAATGCCAATAATAACGTTATTATTATATTTTATTGGGTCAGTATTTTAGTTTCGTCGCAATTGGGCTGCGTGTATTTCCCAAGCGTTCTCCACTGTTGATATCTATATCAATGAGTGTGTGTTTGTGTGTGTGTGCGAGAGTGTATGAGGTGCGAGTGTCTGTCCCAACCGCCCATTAACTAACTGTATCCCACATTGGATACCCTCTTTTCAACATAGTTTCAAATCGCCAATCTGAATTTTGATTTACTTTCATAAATAAAATATTGATATCCATTTTGAAAAGAATATTGTATTGATTTTCGATTTATTTATAATAATACTAATTTAATTATGATAAATTCCATAAGTCAAATGTAAGACTACAGTTATAAGTACATTTATCGAGCATAAGACATATCCATTAGGCCAACTGCCATTTACTGATAATCAGACAAAAATGTAAAAAAAAGTGCTGCAAATGCGCTCATTAATTGAAGTCGCCTTTCAGGCGCGTGTCAAGTAAGGGGGTATGCTGACACGGGGAGGCAAAGGGATAAGGGCGGTGAGCGGTAGGGGAATTAAGGCTAAGGCGCTAAGAAATAGCGCTTAGCCTGAGCTCAATTAACAGCATTTACAAATAGAATGGCCGGTCTGCCCGTACAGATTCATTAAAACACGAAAAACGCACACATCAACACATACACACTCACGCAGACACACGACTAGTCACACCCACATACACCCACACACACAGGCACACTCAAAAAAAAAGACAGATATATAACAAAAAGCAGCATTGCATTATTTTCAGTAGATAAACTTAAATTTTAGCTAGACTTAAAAGTTGAATGGGAAATATTCATTTATATATTTACTCAAATAATATAATATTTAGTTAAAAATATTAAAACTTTGAGAGAAAGAAAGTTTGAAGCAACTTTTGGAAATATAAATTAAATTACTTTCACAAGTTTTCTTTCTCTTCTTTAAGAATACTTAGACATTTCTGTGGCTTATTTGTATTTTTTTCTGAGTGTAGCCAAACATTTTTCGTAGGAAAAAAGCAGCTCAAACAGAGCAACGCACTAAATCCTAGATGGAGGGAAGAAAAACGCTGTCATTATGCGTGTGTACGTGTGTGTGTGTGTATAGGTGAATGGGTGTGTGTGTGTGTGAATTTACTTTAGTAATTTGGATTAAACATGCAGAGTCCAGCAGCAAAGACGCAGTTGAGCACAGAGCAGGCGGCGACAATAGAAAATCTCCTGACCCATTAGACAGCAAATGCTTATAAAACTTAAATGACATGTGCGTGTGAGTGTGTGTGTATGTGTGTGTGCTTGTGTGTTAGCCCCGTTGGTGTGAAGTTTGAAGTTATTGCTTTCATTTTGGCCAGCCTGTTGTTAGTCGTTAGCAGCATTTCTTTTGCCTTTTGTTTGCTTGCTTTATTTTCCTTGTTTGCCAAACGTTAAGAATTTAATTAAGTTTCAACCTGTGCGCCATACATTCATATCAGTATTTTTACTACACACACACCACGCACCACGAACACACATCACAAACACACACAGCGAAGCAAATACATTTTCTTTATGGCAAATGAATAAATACAGGTCTCAAACCAGCCACGTTTTTGTCGCTCTCCCGATTTTGTCGAATATTCTTGTGTGCACTTATGCAAAAAAAATTATTTAATTAATTAAGGCAAAAAGGTTTTTTCGGCTGGCATAAATTATGCTGTTGGTATACAAATTTTCTTATGCTTCCACAAGTGAAGTATAATTAAATTGAGCAAAAAATTTGTTACACGCATCTTCGATCTCATACTGCATATTTATTTTTGATCAAGATTTATCTCGGCCGATCTGTATGACCAAATTAATATAATTGACATTAACAGCGGAAGATGTGGAATATAAGTAATCATTCTTTTTTATTAAGAACACGACTATTTTATTTTATTGACTTTATACGTTTCTACTATTTTAATTTGAATCGATTTCCGATAGCAACAGATTCTCATTGCCATAATAATATATATTGTAATATATATATACATATTATGTCTAGATGGTGACATATGTATATGCATATATATTTAAGTAAAGCTCAGTTCCTAATCCAGCTTTGATTCATGAGACGTTACGTGACTTGTCCAACTGTTTTTAGGAATCAATACAATAAGCCCAGAAGGAGTCCGAGAGGTCAGAAGGAGTCCCCCGCCTCCTCTTCACAAAATAAGCATGCGTCCTTTCATACCGCAAACTGAGTGGCAGCAAAATCTCTGCAACAGCAAATTAGTAGAAGAAAGAAAACCAAAGAATACAAAAGCAAAATTAAGCACACAAAAAAAACAGGATAACAAGTGGCAAGTGGCAAGCAAGGACCGCAACATGTTGATGCCTTGTTAATTGCAGCAGCCAAAAGACAGAGGCAGGCGGAGGTGGTGAATGGGTTGAGGAGGAGGGGGTGAGCGGGACAGGTTGATACAAGGTACAATGACGAAGCAGATGAAAATAATTAGAAAACAGTTTACTCAATAAAATTCCGATTGATTTAACTACAACAACAGGAAAAGGAACTACAACGACGACAAAACAAGGACATGTCTGAGGACTGGCAACGAGGTAACTGGGAAGGGAAAGCGGGGGAAATGGTGATGGTGGCAGAAGGGAAGAGAACAGATGCACTCAGAGAAACATCTTCAGCAATTTTTGGAAATTAGCCATATATGTTCTGGAATTGTTGACAAGACTTTAAATTCAAAAAATGTTCTCTTATATTTCGAAATTTTATTTTAAAAACAAGAAACACTTTTAGGTTTTGAAAAATGTTGGACGTATTTTTCTGTGAGTGCAGAAAGAGGGGCAGGAAAACAGCATCAAAAGCTAACTCAATGAGGCAAAATTGACATTGATTGAGCGAGGACGAGAAAACGATTGGAGGAGAGATGTTGGGTAGAAGGATGCGAGTGAATCGGCAAAGACTGCCAGAACACATCTAACACATCTACACTTAAACACCTAAACCACTTTTGCTAGGTTTCCTTCCGGAAATGCAAAACCCCCGCAAAGCACTAAAGCTAAAATTATAAATAGAAAAAATAAAAATAATTTTTTTCTCCCTGGGTCTAATGAAGTTGTGCCTCTGTTTGTGACGGGCAGAAGGAAGCAGCTCCGACCCCCGGAAGTATATATATCCTTGATTAGAATTAACTGCCGTTTTTATGTTCTTGATTAGAATAAATAACCAGTTAGTCAAGTTCATCCTAATATCGAGCTTAATTCTTTTTCGATTATTCGAATGTTTATATGGATATAAATTCATTGCAATATAATGTGTAAAATACAGCTTATTATGTGTTATATCAAGCGAAATGATTGACTTCAATTGGGATAAGCTGGGCAGCTGAAAAGTTGTGTGCTTCTTGTGTAATTAAGTATTTTTCAGATAGCTTATCCAATTTGCCAGCATTTTGAATATTGTTTTTAAAATTGAGTTAATTTCTTAAAATTGAAATTAAAATTAAAATAATGCATGCAGTTTCCACTTCCATAACTTTCGGCACTTTTGCCTCCCCATTTTTTACGCTCAATTAAATGAATGCATCCACATTACCACCCAACTCCCCCCCCCCCCCCCGCACCCTCTCCATCCTCCTGCAACAGCAGTTGTAGCACTCTGTAATAGTTGCACTTGAGAAGAGAAATGTGGTGTAGAAATTATTTCGAAATATGCAAAAATAAAATTAATTTAACCCAAAAAAAATAAACAAAATCTTCTTAAAAGAAGAAAAGTGGAAACTTCAAAGCTCAAATTTCCACTCGATTTTATTCAGAGAGTAAACGCGAAGATACTGCGCTAATCTATCAAAAATTGCAATTCATTGCACTTGTGATTTTATTTCGAAAACCTCACCGCCCCGCCCGCACATCTCCCCCTGTGCACTCACCTATTAAGCTGACTGAAACTGGCGGCCAGTCACGAGCCATTAAGCCGCTTTTGTTTTGGCCAGCGCAAGAAATGCCTGCGAAAATGCTCAACTCTCAACAAAAGGAATTTCACTGAAGGGAAAAAGAGGATTATGGGTTCAAATCCTGCGCTGCGCACTCTTAATTTGAAGCTCAAGAAGCTAGAATTTGCGAATTCACTAAAAACCAGCGAGTTTTCCCCATTCGTCTCGGCCATTATTTGGTAATTTATCAAAGTCCTGAATATATATTCAAATTACTTTCTTACACAAACAACTGCAAATTGCAGCTGCGAAAGTTATCATTTTTTTTACGGTGACTGACACAAGGCCAACTGGCAGTCAAATGGCCCAGTCAAAAGATTGACAACAATTCCACTTTAATTAACTTCGTTGAGTATTCGAACAATCTGCATAATTAAATTTGTGTTATTAATTAGCCCGGAATTCTGTGTCATGAATACAATGAAGACATCGGTTTTGAACACATATTTCGTCAAAATTGGATGATGCCTTTTGTGGCACATGACAGAGCACAGTGGGAGGTATTTACTGTTCTGTTGCATGTTGCAGAGACAATGGATGCAGCAGTCCTTTCAAATTTGAAAACGCATTCATCCTAAATTCAAAGCAAACAATGGCCGGCAAATACCAGCAAGAACAATAGCCTTAACATCCAATTAGAAACGGAAATTCCACTGAAACCCTTTATTCAATTTGGAAAATGAGTTTTTACGGAATGCCGCTTACCAGTAAAAGGTTAACTTTTCTAAACTCATCGCTAATTCGACATCAATATCTTTTTACGCATATGTACAGAAGCACTAAACAATCTCAGACAATTCAGCAAAATTTGAATTGAGAACTGCAACTTGAGACTGAATTCCAATATTTTTCAAGGAAAACTGAACTTAATTTGTTTAAATGTTCGACTTATATTCATAATTGGCTTTCACTTGGCTGATTCATTTAAGTATGATTTCCAAGTATCTCATATACACTCGCATACACTCACACACACTCACACATGCGTGTTGTGACCTTATTATTATTATATTCAATTGATTTGCTGTAGGACTGAAAATCCAACACTCAAAAAAATTAATACAAAACAGTTGCGATTTCTCACTTAGCACTTCTAATTTGCGAATGTTAACTTTTGAAAGTAAAAATTTAAATTTCATACCAATTTTACATTTCTAAACTAGAAAATCTAATGAATATAATATGAATATGAATATAATAATAAGATTATAAAAAAGTATTTTAGCAATTGTACGTTTTAGAAATATATTTCTTGAAAATGAAGAGTTTTTCTGACGATTCCAAATTGTTGGCTATTTTTGTTTTTTTTGCAGTGTATTAACTATCTATTGCTTGTATTAGAAACTCAACAGTTTACAACTGCTGTTATCTCTGGTCAACAGCACCGTCGACTCCGTTACTCCCTTACTTTCCTCCCCCTGTTTTCATTATTTCAATTGGCATAATGCAAATTAATAAGCATGTTGTAGCTGCCACACACCTTGCCTCCCTGTGGCGCCAATAACTTAATAATTGTTTGACAGGCTGCCTGCCACCGTTCGTCGATTACAATGTGCATATTGCTTTCTTATCTGCTTGTGTGTGGGTGTGTGTGTGTGTGTGTGTGAATTGATTTGCATTCTTTGACCCACTAAGTGTAGTTTACAATGAATTATCTACTTTTTTGTCTTAATAAGAAATGCATTTTTAATGAGTAACAGTAAAAGTAAAACCTGAATCTTCAAAAAATATTCTAAGAATATAAAAATCGCAGTTTTTCAAATTTACTTGTTCAAATTAATTAAATGAATCAATTGTTTACCAATATTATGACGAAAACTCTAATTTAATATTCTTCGATCATATTATATATATATATATAGATTGAATATATACTTAACACATAGAAAAAATATGCAGCCTAAAAATTAGACAAATTTTACCAAACTTTATATTTTTCTATATAAATACATATTTTATCCTTGTCTTTGCAGAGCCGTCTCCACTCTACGATAATAACCATTATCACGAGGAATGTCTACGATGCAATTCATGTGGACTTAACTTGACGGGTCCAAATCAAAAGCGTGCTAGACGATTCAAGGTATTTACACACACACCCACACACTCACACTCAAGCTGCACACCCACATCTTTTGCTTGAAGCTCATTTGTAATGCATTTCCTCATTTCGATGAAGTGAACTCATTACACATGATGAGTAAAAGTGTACATGTAATGCAATATTGATAAAGACATTTACGTTGATGGTTGCAGCAACAAGCTGTAGCAAGAGCACCGCCCGGCAGCAAACTGTGGCAAGTAAACACAAAACTGTTGCATACTTTTGAGCGCTGAAAGTTTTTGGCTTGTTGCCAACTGTTGGCAGCAGTTGGCAAGTTGCTTAGCTCGCTTAAATAAATCATTATCACAGCTCTTGCAAAAGCACAGACACACACACACACACATATAACACTCACCCGCTGCCTTCCCCCACCAAATGCCTCATTTCTTTCTCTCACTCTCTTTTTTTTTATTATTCTTGCTCCACACAGAATCAAATACTGTGCGATTTACATTTCGCTGACGTGGCCCTAATGGAGTGCTCCGATTTTATGCAACAGTTGCGCAGCTTCAAGCCGCAATCCTTGGGATGTGCAGTCGCAAGACGCAAGAGCTCAACGACTCTAATATTTCCATTGCCGCCGCAGGCTTGCTCAGGTATGTGTATTCAATTTTATTTTTCTTTCCCTTGGCCCATTTCACCCGGCAGCGAAATTAAAACCACGGCCAAATATGGCCGATGCAGAACAAATTAAATGAAGCAAGACAGCACCGATCCCCTGACAGTCTACCAGCCTACACTTTGAAAAACACAAAAATTAGAAAACATTTTTCTTAAAATTAGAAGGGCTTGTCCTAAATTATAAAGCCCAAAAATACAATAATTAGTTTCTTATTAATTATTCTTATTCTTAAATTTATTTCTGTTAATTCTGTAAAGTTTTAGTTCTCTCGAATGTTATGCTAGAATTTACCTGTCGTTTGTCTGAGAGGCTGAGTCATTGCCAAGGAGTTGGTAATCGAATGCAAAAATATGTATGGAAAATCTAAGTAACAAAATAGATAATGAAAAAATCTAAGTAGCAAAATAGATAATGAAAAAATAAAGCCACTGGTATTTAAAGAAAGGCCCCGCATCCTTAAAGAGGCCAAAAACTATGACAAATATCTCAAATTCTAAGCCGTTATTTTGCCGAGTGTAGCAGCTAAGCTTCTGGGTTACGCGTCGCATATGCCGTATACACACCCCTTTAGCCCTTTACCCTGCACGTACAATCAAGTCTGCCCAAATTATGTGTCTTTTATATTGTAGTTGGCAACAGGCATTTCAAAACATATTCAATTACTGACTTCAAATAGGTTTTCATTTTTAGCTTGAATTTCCAAGGTTTAATGTTGTCAAATTTACACACAACAAAAATTCTAAGCAATTTATCATTTTTATTAAATTCATGCCAAAAACAAAAACATTTTTCAAAAGACAAATTGTAAAAAATAATTAATTTTAATTAATCTTAAATTTGGATTTTTTTATATATTTCAAACGTTAAGTTTCGTTAAAAGGTTATCGATTTGTTTCTGGTGTAACTGCCTGTTCTATGTAGATTATAATACAACTTTTAATTTTTTCCTTTGTTAGTTATCACGCGAAAAGGGTATTTGCAGTTCGTAGTTACCACAATTGTAATCTAATACTCAGGCATATTATGTGTGTGTGTGTGGTGTGGTGTGTGTCTGAATGCGAGTGCGAATGTGAAGCTGCCGGCGCCATCATTATAATTCAAATGAGACACACACACACACACATACACACACACACGAAACGCCTTTGCCAGTTGCACAAGTTGAAGAATTTTTGGCATTTTTCCCAATAAAGTTGTTTAAAAATATTTCGTACACAGGCCAATAGAGACACGCGCATTGAGTCAGAGAGGGAGAGAGACAGAGTGAGGGAATTATACAAATAATCCCTGACATATCTTTACGTCACTCTTATTAAAAAAATATATTTTCAGTTCATTTGGCTCAATATGTAAACATTTGTGCAGAACTTTTAATTAAATGGTAAAATTAATGCAGAAGAAATGTGAGCTGTGTTAAAGGAAAATAGTACGCTGGACGCCCAAATACCCTGCGAGAAATGAAATGATGCAAATATACAGAATATGTTTATAGCATAGCACATGCTACCCATTAAATGTCGCCTTACTTCTTTATTTAATAAACTTTTTGTGTGGTTGTGTGTGTGTGTATGGGTGTGCGTGTGTGCTGAACAACTGTCAACTGGAAGTTTATTAACTGTATTTTTATAACGAAACTATTTGGTATTGCCCACGCTCCAATAAACTCGATTTCAAACGAAATATGTCTTTTCCGAGAAAAGACAGAAACAGAGAGAGTGAGACAGACAGACATAGAGAGAGAAAGAAAGCAACAGTTGCCACAGATTTTAACGTTCAAACAAACAAAAACCAATAAAAATATATTACAATTAAGTGGACTACAACTTTGTAAATTCTACTTTAGACCTTCTACAAACCTCATTCATTTCTCTGTGTGAAATACAGATCTACTATTAAAATAATTGAAATATGCTTGAATTTGGTTTAAAAAATAATTCAATATTTGAATTATTTAATTTTATGGAAGTATTGAACAAATGTGTTTTCACATAAATTAATGGAAAGTATTGAAGAATATTTAAAAAATGCTTTTTATAAAATGCATTTTAATCAAATGTTTGCAATGCTTAACAGTATTGATTTCTCTTCACTCTCAGCTGTGTCTATCTCTTTCTCTCTGTTTCTCTTTCACTCTCTATCTCTCTCTTCATGTGGAGATTGCTTTTTAAATAAGCTCATAAAATTATCTTATCTGCTTGATTGTTCGTCTTCTCGCTTCGCTTGCTTTCGGTTGATTCAAGTGTCCCCTTTCAACTTGTGTCATTGACATGCATCTTCATGCATCTCTCTCATTTCCTATCTCTCTCTCTCTCTCTCTCTCTCTATCTCTCTCTCGCTCTCTGTCATTCACAATTTTATAATTTAATAGTCGGCATTGTGTAAAATTATATTATGCGTTTCCAATTTAATTGGATTTACTGCATAGATTCGAAGAGCCTGACATTTTAGAAGACACGTTTTGTGAGACTGATACACACACACACTCACCCACACACACTCACACACGTAAAATTACATTGGCGACAAAAATGAGAGTGAATCATGCAATTGATTTTGGCACAACTAGCATAATACAAATTCTCAAATATTCTCTCTTCCTCACACGCAAACCAGCTCTGTTTCTCTCTCTCTCTCCCCTTGATGGCACCGGAATTTGTACAATAAATTGTATTTCCACATTTAAATGTATTATTGAACTAGATGAAAAAGTCAGTTGTGGACTGTGAAATATGTTGAGCCATCTCTAAATACGATTTGTACTTTTATTTATTTATTTTTTTTTTTATTTTGGGTACCATTTTTTTACCATATACACAAAGGCTATTTTTATTTTTGTCTGGGGGGAAGAAGAAGACGGCATCGATGACCCCATGCCCAGGTCAAAGATTAGTTGATGTATGAACAACTTTTTGCTTACCAAGATATCCGGACGGAAACCGGGCAATTTGGTTTTGCTGGATGCGAAAAGATGGACTTCGGTTCTTGGTTCTATTTTTGGCATAATTTCAATTTCATTGCTACATTCGTTTCCCAAGCATTGCAGCACTTTTCCATATATGAGGCAAAAAGTGCAAAGACTTTAAAGTGTCCCATAAAGCCCTAAAGGCATTGGCCGAGAGACACACTTTGGGCCAGCAAGCAAGACAAACTGGTTGAGCACATAAAATAGATTAAATTATACAGTAAATAAATCATTTCGCTGATGCTGATCAATATAAACGCACAGCCCGGGGATATAGCCACAGCACATTTACGGCCCAGTTGCGGGCCAACAGTTATAAACATGTATTATAGGTTGCTAGCAAGTATGTTTGTGTGTGTGTGAGTGGGAGTGTGTACGTGACAATTAAATTTATGAAATTCTATACGGGAATCGGACAAAGAAAGAAAAAGAAGCCAAATCGGAAATCGCAAATAGTCCTAGTTCAAAAAAGTTTTCTTCTTTCCAGCTAACACTTACACATGAGATACATATATATATATATATATATATATATATATATATATAAATATATATATATTTACATACATTTGGCAAAATAGGCGCGTGACTTGCCACCATAAAGAGCAGAGAGCAACGAGAAGCAACACATGAGAAATAAGCTGGCAAATGCAGCTCAATCTACACCGAAAGAAAATCATAATAGCAAATAAATAGATGAGGCTATTGTATAAATATAATGCTCGCTCTTAGCAAAATAATAACAAGCTCAAATATCAAATAATATTTTCATATGGATTTCATGTAAGATTTGATGATGACTTTTGTTTTATACATACTACTTACCCATCGCCCTGCACCAACCTCCCTTCTCTCTCTCTGCTCTGCTGATGCGAATCATTTACATTTTAATATGCTTTATAAGCTAAATAATCTCTGGCAAACATTTCAAGTGAACAAACTGGCTTCTGGCGTTGGCTTATCTTCCTACTGCTTCCACTTTCACTTCCACTTTCACATCCATTCTCGAGCCTGTCACTTTGCCATTTGGCAATTGTTTCCCTGCCACGCCTTCTCTCATTTAGCCATAATAAATTTAAAAGCAGACACAGGCATTTCAGCACGCCAAAAGCACAATATTTTCTAACAAAATATGCCCCAAAAAATCAGACACAAATCAACCAAATTTTGGAATGTCGATTTTTCAAATACTCTTGCATAATTTTCCCTCTTACTTGCAACTATCAAAATAATTTAATATTATTAAATTCAGTTATTGCAATGATTGCTATTTGAAAAAGGCATTTTATTTAATTAAAACTTATAATTATATTTTATATAAATATGCAACTAAAATTCGGTTAATTTGGTTAAAAAAAAATTATAATAAAATTAAAATTGAAATGTTTATGAATTGTTATATAAGACAAAAGCTTAAAAATTAACGAAAATTTTTATTTTAAAAAATATGTGACTTGAAATACTTTGGTTAATTGGTTGCGTAATTATTATATCTAAATATACATATATGTAATGCTTATCAAATGCAAGATGCCTGCTTCAAATCTTTAACAGGGTATCTCAAAGGCGCCACAAAGAATTATATATAAATAATTTGACTGTCGCGTCCATCCATTTGTCAGCTGTGAGCTCTATTTGTAAGCGACGATTCTTTTGCTACCTGCCACTGCGCCCCATTGAGCCCCCTCCCCCCCCCCCAATTGTGCTCCTGTTGCCATTACCGCAGCTATTTTAACATTTTAATATATACTGCCACGCATTTTGTCTCATTACTTGCGACACGAAGCGCGTCATTTGTATGAAAAATGATTTTAATATTGCGCCCGGAGCATTTTCGCCCCCAGTTCGGGTTTTCGAGTTTTCATATTTATTTATGGTTTGTGGGTTTTACTGCCAATTAATTAATAGCTCGCCTTTGTCTCCTTGGCTCAGGGCAACATTTTCATTATATTTCATTCCATTTGATTGCGCTTTCTCAGCTTTCACAACATACCTCACATTTTCAATATCAGTACATAATTTTGTATTCATTAAGTTAATTGAAACTGCAAAACAAAGTAAATATCGTAAAGTGATTCTCAGAATTCCTCAATCAATCCAAACGCCAACAACAAATATCCTGAAGATGAGCAAATGAATTATTTCTATATATTTCTATTTATACAAAGTTAACAATGAACAACGATTTTCATATTGTGTCTGTAAACAATAATACTCATTGAGTATTATGCAATTAATTAGCTCTGTTGAATTTATTCAATTTAGAAATTTAGTATTAATAAATATGAATAAATGCAAGGGTTTTACTTGGATGCACTTCGTTTAAATCAAAAAAATCGAGCTGTCGCGACTCGAACATTCTCACCGGCTTGAATAGGCTTTTATTTCGGAATCGGCCGGATTAAAACACTATCTCAACACACACACTTTACGACAAAGCTCCAAATTACTTTTGGCTGGGGCATAAAAAGCAAGAAAGCACAATTTATAACATATAAAATGTTTGTTTTTATGATTCTGCCTCTCTCTCTCTCTCTCTCTCTCTCCATCGCTGCTCCTATTTGAGTTTGCTGTAATTGTTTATCTTAGCATTCTTATCTGAAAATAGGAGTGTTTGCGGCTGTGTGCGTTTTTCCAATTATTAAGCTGCTGACATAGCAGAAACCGTCGTCGCTTTTTCGCCTAAATACATATGTACAAAGGTAACAACTTTGAAATGCGGTGGGGCACGTCGCGTGAGTTGAGTCCGCTAATGCAGCACGTAACACGTACAATGTAGAACAGTGCAGTGGCACACAAACGCTGTTCTCGGCACGATGGAATCAATAAAATTGTGACACATATACGCAAAAACTCGCTTGATTAAATACAGATATCTTTCATACAAAAAATGTTGTACACTGTGAGTAAAATACGTAAACTGACAATTAAAATCCAAATACATTTTTATATTATTTTTTTTTTTTTTTTTACAAATTTTAACTGTTAAAAGAATACAGAAATATTTACCACCCCTCTTTGCATTACTATCAATTTTTAGCCAACAAAATTTAATTAAATTAAAAAAAAATAATTAAATAAATTAATGAATAGGAGTTAAAATAATTATATGGGTCATTTAAATTTTTAATGAATATACAATTTAAGAAAAAAATACTGAAGTTCACATTGTGAAGAGAAATGATAATCTCAATTGTTTTGTCAATTTAAGAAAGGATTTTTTCTAAAAATTAGCATTTTACTTTTTGGAGCGAATCTCTAAAATTCAGTGAGACCTTTATTTTTTGTGTGTTCTTCAGCATTTCAGTTGCCGATGCAGTTGCTCACAAGTCGCTCGACCATCAATAACTGAATATGTTGGCAAAGAGTTGCAAATGAAGAAAATATATGAATTATCTCGTACAAAATACTCGACGAGAGTACGAAAATAGAAACAAATTTACTAATAAACTAACGACTTTAATAAATAAACACTTTACTCTCAGATGGGGCTTGGAAACCTAATCAAAATGGAAGACACATAAAAATGACTGTAAATATCCATTTGTGTGCACTCCTATTTAACAAATTAGCTAAAATTACTCTCACCAGCTGAGTAAATTTAATTCGACATTGTCTTTCCCTCGTCTATGGCTATCCCTTGCCTTCCGATCCCATCCCATTCCATCCCTTCCCGTCCCGTCTAAAGAGCAACGCATTTTCAAGGGTCTTTTCCAACAAGCTGAAAACAAGGATCCAAACACATTATTATTAAGCATGGCGACAAATGACAAAAGAAACAACCAATTCAAGGGGAGGTTGGGGTGACGGGGGTTTACGGACGGAGTAGTGTCTCCAACGGAGAGATGACAGTGAGTGTGATGGTGGGTGCGGGGAGTGGTGTGGTTTGTGACTCGACTCTTGACGCGTCACCTGCATTAAATTATTGATTCGATTTCGCGCGCGTCTCGTCTTCTCTTTTGTGGTAAGCATTTGAGGCCAGAATGAATTGTAACCCTCGGCGGCCATTGTCAGAGATGTTGTCCAAGACCCCACTCACAAGCTCCTGACTACCTACCTTTGCCCATATACCACTCAGCTAGTCCGTTAGTCAATTTTAATATGCATTGATGGGCAACAAGAACAGGGAAAGCAGCAGCGACAACAGCAGAACCAAAAAAATATGTCCCGTGTGCTTCCGTTTGTGTGTGTGTGTGTTAATGTATGTGAGTTTGTGTGTGTGTGTGTGTGTGTGTGTGTGTATGTGTGTGAGTGTGTGTGTGTGTACATGTGTATGTATCGTAGCCACAAACAAGACATAATCAATCACTAAATCAAAGAACAAATAAAAGTAGACAGCAACAAAAATAGAGAAGCGACCGCACCAAATGTTCCTTTCAATTAAAGTTTCTTTTTCAAGCATAAGTGAATATCGTGTTTTGCCGTTGGGCAAGCCTAGGCCCAGCCTACTCATACACTCAGCGAAATAGCCTTTACACTCGGAAGAGTGTTTACAACAAAGTTTTAACATTATAAAAGAATATATTTAAAATTCAGAAAATGTTCATAATAAATAAGTAGTAAAATCTACAAGTTCTGGTAAAACTTATGAATTGGTTTCTACTTTGTTTTTTTTTTCTTTTTTGTGTATTGTTGCCTTTTGCTAAACAACAGTCGAACATGTCTTATTGAATCTAATTTCCGCAAGTAAACACTTTTCTCTCAGTGTGCTCCCACACACACATTAGACTTATTTTTTCCCTGTTGTGTCACACGAAAGGGAGACACATTTTTCCAAAGACGGAAGCAACCAATTTCCGGCTGCAGCCTTCTTTGTAGTTCACTTTGCATACATTTGGGCGGCATTGTGCTGCCACCAAAGGCGGGTTGGCGGCGTTGGAGGGGTGCTGCGGAGAAGCTATTGTTGACCCTGGGCTTTTAGCTGGGCAAAATATTACATTGTTGCTGCTGCTGTCACTGCTATGACGCATGCAAAATATATTTCATAGCACGCTATTAAAAATCACACCTCCGCCTCCACCTCACCCACCACGACCTCCCTTTCCGTCTTTCCACACCCCACATGTAACTAGCGACGCCCATCAAAGGTAATTAAGTTGGAAGTAATTTGCTTTTACTCAACGAACATTTAATGGGCCTATGCATTATTAAGCTGTGCTGGATGCACTGCAGCACTGGATTATTGATTTTCCCTTGACTTCTATATGGTGCCCACTGTAACACACTCCAGCACCCCCTCGCCCTAACACAAAAATATATCGCAACGGATTTTAGAAATTCGCCAAGAGTCACTCACCTTTTTATTCAGAAAGTATATTTCTAAAAGTCATCGATTATCTTAATTCTTATTAATATTCTAAAATGATTAAGAATAAAATTCCCGAGATTTCTGACTTTCTAAATATGATTAATATAAATTTAAAAACTTTATTTTTATTAGTTAGTTTTCACTACTTCTTGGCCCTAAATTTCAGTGTTTTTAAGTGTTCGCTAGTTCGCTCATTTTCGACCCGAAATCACATATTGGTGCACACACTTAGCATAATTTAGCACTCCATTGCGTGAAGCACAAAGCAAAAGCCGCAAGAACAGCTGCCAGCCCCAAAGTTTTCGCGACCCCCTCCAGAAGCGGAGCCCCTTGCCTTTTTTGGGGCTGCGAAAGTTGAGTTTCGAGGCGAGGCTTATGCGATTTGTCGCGCATTGACAAATTGGAAATATCTCAAGTCGTCAGCTAGCAGGTACGGCAGTGGTATTAAATATGTCTTTTGACATAATGTGTCCTTAAAGTAATTATTTCCCATCCCCTTCATAGGACCCGTTCACAAAGTGACAAAAACTTATTGCATTTTCTCAACTTCTTAAATGAACCCAAAAAAAATCTTTTGCACTCCTGACAAGTTTTAAATTACAATGCAGACATATTGACGACTGTTCAGACCAGACGCGTTTAATATATTTTTGTATGTCTAAATACATTTAAATACATTTTATTTCTTAGCTAAGTCCTTCAACTTTTAGCCAAGGTTCTCAGAAACGTTTTCAACGACTTCATACCGCAATGAGTATTTGGAAATTTTGCGATGTTTGAAAGTAAATTAATGGTAACGGCTTGTGATATAAAGTTTCTAAAACCGATCAAGACTGCCATAAAGCGCTTCTGAGACCAGCCATTCGAAATATATGGTTAATTTTGATTAATAGCAAAAGTTTTCACGTATTTAGATCAGTTTACTCCAACTTCAATGTCAGGTCATAATGGTTTATAATCAGATCAAACTAATAATATATATTTTCTTATTATATATTGGGCTAAAGCTATGTTATTAATAATTACCTCATTTTATAATTCTTTTTTCCAAATATTTTGCTGAAGTTTCTGTGATTTATTAATGAATCAGTGGTTATTGAAGACATCATTAACAATCTAGCTAAAACTGATTCAGCTTTGGATCTCAATAACTATTTGTTACTTAATTTTGAAACGGAATCACATCCACTAAATAACCTATATCTAAAATGAACCGGTTTAGCTTTTTTCAGTATCTAGTTTATTCTGAAAGATATATGTTCGTAAATCTATTAATGTCGGTTTTAGCAAACATTGTACTGATTTTTGCTTCTAAATTTTAATCAGCGTTAACTACTCAAAATGTTGTGAAATGTGCGCCACATTTTCACGCAGACCCACCGTATTGTGCTTTCGCTGAGAGATAAACAGAGAAATAGAAAAAGAGAGAGAGAGAGAGAGAGAGAGTGAATACGACGAGGAGATACCCTGTACCGAACTACAACATATTTTTACAGTCGCAGAATATAAATTCCTGATATGTGTTTAGAAAAATAAAACAAACATGTTATAAATATAAGCGATTCCCTTTCCGATTTTTAATGGATCGAGAGAATGATAATTTGGTGCTCTTCTTGTCACACATAGGGTATATAATCTTGTATCCATATGTATTGAAAGTATGGATGCGTTATTTTCCAGCTTTGCAAGTTGAATGTGTCCAATTAATAAACGTGCTGGTTGCACTCGCTGTTCCTATGTATATTTTAATGGGTGCTGGCAACCCTAGTTATTGCGTGACCCAAAAATCGCCAATGACATTCAGCGGCATACATAGTCGCTGGCAGTAATATAGGGAAAAATTGTTGAAATGAAATGCCTGATGAATGTGAATATATCACTCGCAGAAAACCTTAGAAACATCTAGAAATCAGGACCTAAATGCAAAAATAAAGCATAATTATTAATATAGAAGCAAGCATTTATAATTTCAAAGAAAATTCAATTTTGTAATTATTCTAAAAGAATAAGATTTTTTTTTTTCTGAGTGCACAATATTCGACACACTTTAAAGGCAATAAACTTTAATTTCTGATTGCGCATACGACGCGTTGTCCTAGTTGTAGACTTCTTTCGATGTTGCTTTCAATACGTACACAAGAAAAAATAAATTTCAATCACTTTTGTTGTTTTTATTGTATTGCTGTTGTTGTTGTCGTTTTTGCTGGCAAGCAATTTATGAATTGATATTGCCATCACGTACAAAGCGCCGGCAGCAGAGTCGTCATCGTCATCGCCATCGTCATCGTCATCGTCTTGTCAACATAAATTTTGCAATTTACCGTTAGCGTCTTTAAATGTTGTTATATGTCGATGCTATTTTCGGTTAATACTCTAAACACAAATCTCAATAGAGCTGTGCCTATTTATTTTCACATAACACATCATAAATCCACAAAATAGATCAAATGTTACAACTTTAATGAATATTTAAAAGATATATATATATATATACATATATATTTATTTTTTACAACTTGGATAATTAAAATACAGTAAAGCTTAAACTTTACTTAAATCAGATTAATTTAAGAAGTCTTGCTTAACTAAATTACATTTATATTTTGAGAAGTACAATTTATTATTAAAACAATAAAAAAGAAACAGTTAAACTTTAACTGAACTCAATTTAAAATCATTCTAAAACTTCCCATTGAAACACAATAATAATATGGGAAGTAAATGTTGTAAGAATTTATTTTATTATTTAATTATTATTATATTAGAGCATTCAAACGTTGACTTGACTGGCATTGCCATTTTCCAAAGAACTCTTTTAAGTTATTGTTGTTTTTAATAAGTACTTTTGGCAACGTGCAGCCGGTTGTTGCCGATGTCGCTGCTGTTATTGTTATTGTTGTTATTATTGTTATTGTTTGCTTACTTAGACTTTAGACGAGGCGGTTCAGGTTCTTTTTCAGGTGCACGTGCACGTTTCAATTTACTTTTCCCTTTATCCACCTTTCACTTCCTTAAAGCCCAATAGTAATTTTGTATTTCTCGGAAAGTTATGAAAAGGGTTTTAAGTTTATTTGTCTGAAGTGTTTTCGTTCTGAAGTTGTTGACAACTTTGGCTGATTTCACTTGAACAAATTTTATTGCAAATCCCAACATTGAAATCGCTTGTTGCACTTTTCAATAATATGTATTGATCTCCTTAATAAATACCATTGAAAACGATTGCATAAACACATCCTTAGAGGTAATAAGGGTATATTAACATGTACTTGAAGAGCTTTGGGCCAATTTAAAACTTTCCCCATCCCTACTGTAATCTCTGTGTGTGTTGAGCAAGTTTTCAGCATAATCATCATTTTGATTAAACGCAAACAGCGTCACACCAAAAATTAGTTGACATTTATGCAAATGCATGCCGGACCTGGCAGAGTTTCAGAGTCCAGTACAGCCCAACAGAGTCCACCTCCCCCAACAAACCTAATTATACAACCCATTCCACTCGTAATCGTAACTTAGGCCTACCTGTCTTATCGCACTTTCAGAGCGTAGTTCATGTTTTAACCCCTCGTTTCCCTTGTTTAGGTCTCAGCTGAAAATCCATTTCAAACTTTACATTTCTGCTTGTCTTTTTAATTTGTTTTTTTTGCGCTCATTTTATTTGATGTTTTTTTATGACATTTATCTGCTCTAATCTCTTGTCTTCTATACAGGATTTACGCATGAGCCCATTATCTATATAATTAAAAAGTCCACTTGATTTTGCCATATGTTTATCTGGTTGAAGTTCTCCTCTTCCCATATGAAATTATTGAAAACTATCGAGAAAAAAATATTAAATGTCTTTATGAATATTTTTCAACACACAGAAAATAAAAATAATTAATACAGGGTATTCACCAAGTCGGACAAAGGAACTTTCTATTTTCTGTTGTTTTCCTTTTTTAAATAAATAATAAGGAAACTGCGTGCTTATGCTTAGATAAGCAGCACATTTTTACTTGTTTTTCTTCTTTCTGCTTTATTTCTTTTGCGCTGATTTCAAACGTAAATTTCACTTTTAAGTTCCTTTTACTTTATCATCCAGCTTATAATGGAGAGTGGACTACCTTCTGTCAGTTGCATAAGCCAGTAATCGGCCTCCTTAAATGCAACTGACAGAGGGTAAAATACTCTCTCGACACACACACACAACACACAACACACAACACACACACACACACACACACACACACACACACACACACACACAGACAAGCACGCATAACTTTAATGACGTCACGCCCGCTGTAATATGTAATCATCAAAGCGTGTATTTTACTCGCTTGGTGTTACTTCTTACAGTGAGTGCGACGGCAACACGTCCAGCGAAGAAAAGTGAATTTTAGTGTGAATTTGCTGAAGGAGCCTAGAAAATAAATATCAAACAGCGATGGAAAGCGTTTGTAAAGTGGAGAGATTTAAAAGTGAAAAATAAAAAGTGAAAAGTGAAAAAGAAAACGGCTGTGAATTGAATTGAAATGAGCAAGTGGCGTGAATTGAAATGAGATGAAATGCATTGATGGAACTCCTCCTGCTAATGCGATTATCTAAATGTGATGTGTACTGGGTACACACATACACACACACACACACACACACACACGCACACTGGTACAGTCAGTCACGCATTTACACAATCACTCAGCGAAAAAAATAATAAGTTTAACACTTTTGTTCAATTCGTTCATGATTATTTCTTAATAAGTATGAATTATTATTTCAAAAGTTCATTCAAGAAGTTCAGAAATATCAAAGTACTTTAAATGGAAAATTTTATGTATCAGTTAAAGAATTCCAATTCTCGATTCTAACTGATTTAGTGTTATTGGAAGAAATATTAAACTTAGTAATGAGCTATGAAAAACTTGAGGAAACGATTTTTGTCGAATTAATCGAAAAATTATTTTCCCAGTGTAGTGATGCAATGCCTCGGGGAACTGCACATGAAAAACTCGGTCACGTGGCTGCTGGAGTATTGAAAAACGTTTTTAGTCCCATTTTTATTTATTTTTTTTTTTTGTGTTATCCCTTTTGTAATTCAACCCTTACCTGTGGTCTACAATTTGCTCCATTTTTTATTGTGCAACATTGTCATCGAGGTCCTTTTCATATGAAAAAGCACAACTTTTATGCTGGGCATAATATGTATTATACAATTTGTTATACAACAAAAAGTTTACGTTTTATAAAGTGAACTTTTCACTCACTAACTGCTTCATTAATATCAATATATTTATAGATGTTTCTTGGAAATTTTTAATTTATTTGTTTTGCTTTCCTGCAAACTCGCATCTTAATTTTCCCGTTGTCAAGGAACACATAATTGCAATTTGCAATAAGAGCTGCCAATTGAACGTATTATTTTTAGAAACGTACTTGAAGTTCGACTAACTGCAAGGGAAATTTCTAGTTTTGTTGTCGATTTTTCTAGATGTTGTATGATGTTGCCAGCGATTGCTGTTTCACTTGACTTCTGCTTTTTTATTGAATGAACACCATATTAACGTGGTCAACCATTCGCGAGAACGGAAGGAAAAAGGGTGTGGATTTTGAAAAACCAGGATTTTAATTTCTGGTTGTAATTTTCCAAAAATGAGATCTAATTTCCATTGATTTTGTTCTCTATGCAAAAGAAAAAAATTTTTATACTAAATTTTTGTTAATTAAATTATTAATTGAATTTTATGATTTTTTTAAATACAAACAATTTACATAGCTCATAAATAGATTAATTTGTAAAATGTAAATTTATTTAAATAGAAAGCAAAAAACAATACTTTTGAGATTGTGGACTCGCTAATTTTTAGAGGAAGGTTATTTTATATTTAGAAATTATTTCTAAAAACCAGAAAAGCTGTATAATTTTTAGGGTGATTTTTTCACAATTCAGGTAGATTTTTCTTAAAGTGTAAGAAAACCAAGCACTTGTTATTTTAAGCCATTTGTCCATTAAACCTGAAGTCTGCCAGGCAATTAGCAATCAACCATCATCAAATGCAACAAAGCCAAGAAATAGAAAAGTTAATTTTTTGTTTTTTATTTTTTTTGGCTTGAACGAAGGACAATGTTGACCGCTCTGTCAGCACTTTCTATCCAAAATGTTTATAATGTTTATTTGCTGGCCTTATTGTCGGCATTGACATCATTAATGATGCCTCAAGTGTTCCCCATTTAGGCTCAACGAGCATCAAGCAAACAAATAAACCAAATGGCAGATGTATGCATGAAAGAAGGGGTGGGGGGGGCTTGTGGGGAGTGGCACGGCTGGTTTGACTGAAGTGGCAACAACAACAACAAACGTGTTAAAAATCACGCCCCCATCCCCACAACAACAACAGCAACATAAAAAGAAAACAAGAGCGAAAAAATAGGGGAAATTCGAAATGATGAGCAACAAATTCAAATAGAAAGAAAAGATAACAAAAATCAAATGCGTTCCTTGACTTGTCACAGGCCGTTAGTCCTCCCCCCTGCTCTTCCTCTTCCTCATCCTCCTTCCCCCCTCTCCACTAACTGACAATGACAATGACAAGGATTGTGGCACTTAAATTTCGAGCATTGAGCAAATTTGATGGCCTCGTTGAGATACAAAATACCCAACCAAAAAAATATCAAAGCAAATTAAAGCAAATACAAAATCGAAAAACTGAAATCAGGAAAACAATTTATTTTTACTATTGTTTTTTGTTTAAGAATGTTAAGAATATAACTTTTCATGTTGGCCTAATCCAAATAAAAAAAAAAAAGAGTTAAGAGAAAATATATCGATAAAAATCGAACAGCGATTAAAATAAAAGTCACATGTTCAAAGGAATTTCTTTCTTGAGTTATTAAGGACATTCAGTGTACCTTCAAGTCGAGTAATTCTCGACCAAAGCATTCAAGCTGGCCAATTAAATTGGTAGATTTTCTTTGTGTTGCACCTGCAATAAGGCTTTGCCGCAGGCACTCAGATGATCAAACAAAACTGATGAATTATTCCTGTTGATGTTGTTGTATTACACTCATTGTGGATGTGTGTTGGTGTAATTTGCTTTGTTCTGAGTGCCGGACAATCAAACCGACAACAGAAACATTGCTGGCACAGCAGGACAGTTGATGCCACACAACTGCTCAAAAGGACATACTCACTTTCACATGCCAATCCAATGACCACATGCCACATGCCTCATGCAAGAGACTTACTGATACGTGCTTACCTCCTGTTGGGCAAGTGCAAATCCCTTTTCAACAGGAATTGAATGAAATTTATGAAATATGCTAAAATCAATAAAAAAAAAAATTCATTTTTCAAATAGCAAATGCAAGTCCCTGCAGAAAGACTCAATTCAATCAATCCAATTTGATAAAGTAATCAAGTTTTCAATCCAAATCTGCAAAACCCAACAAGTGCCAATTAAAAGTGGGCATTTTTTTATTTCACTTGGCCAATTGCTTACCAAAAACAAAAATAGATGGAATTCGGTGAAGCTGCAACAGGATTATGCCAATGCCTAAAAAGTCAGTTACAGAACATAAACAGACGCAGATACTCCATCAATTTTAGGTGTGCTATTGAGAGATGGAATGGACAGATGGGTTTTCTATTTGAATAGGAATATGAAAAGAAGCCCAATTACATAACCTGGGCATGTAACATGTGTTGCATAAGTGCGGCCTGGGGTTATGACGAATGTCGAAATACTTTCAAACATTCGGATAAAAGTCACTTTGAATTATTTAAAAATAAATTTTTGTTAGAAATAATTCGTATTGATGAAAAAAAAATCAAAAACATAAAATCTTGACAACTATAAAAAATGAGGAGATTGATTGTATTTAACATAGCTTCAATTATTAAAAATATGCATTTCTATAAATGAATAAAAGGAGAATTAAAAATAATAATTCAGCAAAAAAGTTAACATTAGATGTGTTGCTGGTTTTTGTGTTATACCCTGAAAATTATGCTATTTTTAACTACATTTTAGAAAATGTTCTCTGAAACTATGAGAAGAAAATGTCAATTTTAAAAATATACTTTCGATATAGATTTTTCCGGCTGAATGTAAAAGCGCTGCGGGGATTCGCCTGTTAGCTGCGGCATGACACACATAACTTGCCACAACTGCATATCATGTGAGTGTGGCACGTGGTGAATGAGTGTGGCATGCGGCATGCGGTTTGCCAGCTAATTCGCTTGCTCACTTACCACGCACAATTCCAATCGATTGCCACCAACTTCGCCCATTGTCAACTTTCGACTTCGGTAATTCGGTACGAATTATTGTGCACATCAGTTGGTGGAAATAAAATAAACTGTTTATTGAACAATTTGTTGAGCTTTAAATATGAAGACTCAAAAGTATATTTGCAAAAATGCACACAAATCGAGCTGAAAATATTGGTTTTAATATTGTAAAATCTAACAAAGCAAAAATTTCTAACAATTTGCGATTAGGGAGAAGCCAAGCAAAAACTTGAGCAACTGCAACAAGCCAATTTATTAATTAACTCTCACAAAGAACTACACTCAAAAAAAAACAAACAGCTCTAAAATGTAGAAAATCTTACAAATTAAAAAGTTTTTTTGTTTTTAAAAAAAAGTTTCTGAATATATAAAAACATATTTTTATTCTTTTATTGATTTGACAAGCCAAAAAATATGCAAACATTGAGCGCGAGTTTTTTCTGTGTACGCTTGTGGCAAATTGTTCTCAGCTTTGCTCCTTTGAAGTTATTCATACCTGATTTGAGGCACACTGTTACAACCAAAAGTTTGCTGCCTTTGTTTGTGGCATGTAAGGTAAGCCAGAAATGAAAAGTGCATCTGATTGGTGCACTGCGTTTGTCAGCAATCGGATTGCAGCTCGCATCTGTGTCCAACATATTCCCCAAAGTGTGCATTTGACTTTTTAGTGCATTGAATGCATACACACACACACACACACACACACTCACACAAGCCTTCTAGTACACACACACATACATAAATGGGTGGCTTGCACTTTTAAGATTCGCTTTGAGTTTTAATTAGAATTTGGAAGCCAAAATCATTCATTTCGAATTGATTTAACAAAATAATAAAAATATTGAATTCTTTGATGAAAAAGGTTGTACACAAATCTTAGCCAAACAGTTGATAGCAAAACCAAAAAAAAAATATTCAAAATGAATATTATGGAAAAATATTTATCAGCCTTAAATGCCAAATTGGTAATTCGAATTTGAATTTTCCAGCACTTTTGTGTCTCTTGTTTTGTGTGGAATGACATTTGATTGACATTATATTTAATGTGTATAATGGGCAGGCATTGGAACTGGAACAAGTGGACATATTTTTAATGGCCAAATGCCTAATTGATTGTGAGGAGCACCAAAAGAACAGCTCAAAGAGTGTCAAAACTATTGGGCAACCAGGCAAATGCTAAATGCTAAATGGTTAATGGAATATCAATGTCCGTGTTTGTAAATAGCAAATGCCCAATATCGATCGACCTTAATCCATAAATACTCCTACTGCCAACCGATAATCCCTCGAGCAACTTAAAAAAGTGATTAGCTCAATGAGGGAAAGCCGATTCTGTTGATGCTGATAAAGAATAACTATAATTTATGATACATTTTCGTTCATTATCTGATTTGCCTAAAATGTCAGTGATGCCAACTACAAAATCGAATGTGGGTTTAGTGCCTGCTTTATAATTGCGATAAGTCTGAGCAAATAGTACGTGGCAATAATGCGCCTTTATTTACTTAATTCTAAACAGCTTTCGGCATGCTTAAAACTTTCTTGTTGCCACATGGAGCAGGGAACACAAGCAAGAATGAAAAACCGCAGAATAGGCAACAGCAGCCGCAACAACAACAACAATAACAACAACGGCCTTCATATCCTACTTAGTGGCGCACATTGCAAGTTATTTAAATTTGAATCAGGTCATGTTCCGTAGTTCTCATCCGGGTCCGGATTCGCGTCTGTAGCACTTCTCGCCCCCTCAGTGAGCGTGTGTGCGTGTATGTATATGTGTGTGTGGGGGATTAGAGATGCGCCCGTGTCGGATTTTAACGTGTCTCAAAGTGGAAACACATTTCACAATCCCAGCTAAAATAGCACTGTTCATATATATATATATATATATATATTTATATATATATATATATCATATATATATATATAAATATATATATGACTTATATGTTTGTCTTTTTGATCAAGGTCAGATCAAAAAATATGACCAACAAAATCGTGTACATCGGCTACACTAAATGCTACATGCTACATGCTGCACATGCCACGACAATGTGTATGTGCCACATGGTTGCGGCAAACACGAGCTATAATTATATCACAGTTGGCAGCCGCAGAGGATTTTAATGGCAACTTTTCTGCCTCGCACACACACACACACACATTATGTGCAGCCTGGCACACAGAGACACGAGAGACGTGGCACGGGGCAGGGGTCAGGGGTCAAGGTTGACTTGTCTATCAACGTCTTTCAGACATCATCACGCACGCCAATTGGGACGAAGCCATTATTGAGCAACTCGCGGTTCGCATGCCACATCAAATTTGCACGCTCCTCCAATCTGTGTTTGAAACATGCCGCTATTTATGGCCTATGTGGCACAGATGCCGCTGTGTGTTGCCCCAGTGTGGCGTCATTTTTACATTTTTACATTGTGGTATTTGCATTTTAATTAAATTACGCTATTAGTTTACTTATTTATTTTATTAACAAGACAAGAAAGTTGGACAAGAAAATTTATCATGCAACGTGCCACAAAACCCAACCAATTTTTACTCTTGTTGCTGTTGCTGTTGTTGGTTTCTATTATTGCATATTAAAAACAACTCTATCAGCCCAATATCAGCCCAAGGCAAATGTGGCAGACAGCAATTAGAAAACAATGCAATTTTAGCTAAAGTATACTATAACCCATCTTTTAGCCAGATTGTTCAGTTTATAACTATTATTTTGCTATATTTCAATTCAATTAAAATAATAATATCAATTATATCACTGCAACTCAACAATAAAATGAGTTATGGTGATTTTCTAGTTTAATATTTGCCTAGATTTATATATTGCATTATAAAGACTATTTGATAATGCTGCCATTGAGATGTGAAACCAACTGGCGCAAAATGGTTCGCATGCTGAATGGAATTCCTGAATTCCTGGCTTAAATATTTCTATAACACGTTCCACCCAAAGTCCTGACGAGATAATTAATGCAAAGGAATTTCCTTGCTGAACAAAAATAAAGTTGCATTTCCACATATTGAAAAATAAATTGCCATTTTTTAAAGTTGCCTTATTATTTAGAAACTAAATTAATATTTAAATAATAAAATTATAATAACGAGATGAATAATTCATAGATACTTTTAATGTTACTAATATTATTTACAATTTATATTTTAAGATTTCACATGTACAAAAATTCTTACACAACTTATCAAATTATATAATTAATTCATAAAATTTTTTTAACAGAAGCGAGTTTTTTTTTGGAAATGCATTGCCTAATAATAGAAAATAATTAATATAAAAGTCATAATAAAATATTGTGCTTCGATTAACAAATGTTTGGCAAGCAATAAATTTTGTATATTATAATTTGAACTGGTTAAATGCTCAATTTGTGACTATAAACAAAGAGCTGCTCTCCACAAAGGTCAATCAAAGTGATGAAGTGTTCTTAATTGAATCTTGAAACTTGAAGTGGTATATTAATATAAATTGGGAGTTCTGTTGGGCCCCTTTCTGAGCTTATAGCTCCTCCATCAACCCCATTGCCTGCACGAATGACAGAATCTATGTTGGGTTGAGGGTTTCTATGCCATTGACACTCATAGCATGCATCCCTAGGATGATGCATCTCTTCCACATTCTGTTAGGATGTGAGTTGAGGACTGCTCCTCACCTTCGCAAAATCTACACTGATTGCTACTATAAATGCCCAGTTTGGATAGGTGGCTTTTTGGTCTACAGTGTCCTGTCAGTAGACCGACAAGTATCCCAAGCCTATTCATGGATATTACTTGATTAAATACATTCAGCAGGCACAAAGAAACGTTGAACACTAGCATATCAAATGGAAATTTGAATAATTTGTAAACATTTTTGTTTGTGGAATTGCAGATGAGTTCTGTGAGGAGTATCCTCACAATTTGATGCCCACACCCGGATATTGGATTGAGTGTTCGCGTCAAAAGATATCGCTTCAGACACCGCGCACCATTTGGGATGAGAGCGATTCAGATCATGAGGATGTTCGGGCTGCCAGCGCAAGCGATGCCTATTTGGAGCGCGAATGCAGTGATCTCTATGAGGACGACGAGGATTCGGAGGCGACTCCGAGTCCCAGGAAGAAGACGATTATCGAGGAGCAATGGGATCAGCATGGCGCTTTCGATCTAATCTCAGTAGAGCAGGAGACCTATGAGAAGTACTTCTATGGTACAGAACACTGGAATTACTTTACCAGTGATGACGATCTGGGTCCCGTCATCCTATCGATCAAGCAGGAGACCCTCAATGGACGGGATCAATTCAGAATTCTGGTTCGCGCTGGATCCTACACGGTACATGGACTAATACCGGCCTCTTGCGTATTTGCCGATAGGTACAAGTCTCTATTATTCCTGTCTAATATATATATATATATATATATATATATATAATTCTATAATCCAAATTCAATCTGCAGATATAATCGCGAGGAGGTAGTCAGATCCTTGGGCAAAGAAGTTAATTTGAATCCACCATTGACTTTGGGACAACTACCCGACACGCCAGAGGAATTATTGAAATTAGATCAGGTATATAGTCTATATTCATCTGTTTCTAGATATTGATTAATATCTTAAATACTTACTTTTTAGGTTTTCATAAAATCCGAACTTAAAGTTGGCGTCATATTTGTCAAAGAGGATCAATTCTCAGAAGAGCAAATCTTGGACAACAATGAAAATTCGCTGCTCTTCGATGAGTTCTTAACGGTGCTCGGAGATCGGGTGCGTCTACGCGGATTCGATAAATACAAGGGGGGCCTAGACACGGTGCACGATCTAACCGGTACGTGAATCTATAT
This sequence comes from Drosophila demipolita, assembly GCA_035042405.1. Taxonomy (NCBI): domain Eukaryota; kingdom Metazoa; phylum Arthropoda; class Insecta; order Diptera; family Drosophilidae; genus Drosophila; species Drosophila demipolita. The sequence continues at coordinate 1,882,744 of JAWNLI010000476.1, read as the reverse complement.
ACTATATAAGACCACCTCGATATATTTCCGACACTCGGCACTATTCTCTATTAGGTCTGTTCTCCGTTTATACTCACTGGCGGAACATTGAGGTCATGTTCCATGTGTCCACTCTTCTCCCCCATGAAAAGCACGATCCACAGAAGCTGCAACGCAAGCGTCACATTGGCAACGATATCGTCTGTGTGGTATTCCTTGAAGCCGACAACACTCGCTTCAGTCCAGCATGCATCAAAAGCCACTTCTTGCACACCTTCATCCTGGTAAGCCATCATTAAACATAAGCCTACCTCACAATCTGAATATCTGAATGTAATTGTACATAAATATATATATATATATATGTCGAATTGATCAAACTTTTTGAATTCGTCATACTTTTCGAAGAGTCAGCTTACCATTAAGCAAGTAAATTTTAAAACTTGAAGAATTCCCTTTAAAGTTCAGCATGGATTTGTACTTAAAATATACACAAATTATGTATAATATATATTATATGTACATATTAAATTCGAAGGGAATTCTTCAAGTTTAGAATATATATACATATAAATACAACAATTTTAGATAGTTTATAAATTCAATTTGAAAATTCTTAACTTTCAATTGGAAGAGAATTGTAGAAATTTATGGTTTCCATTTCATTGATTGACATTGATGTTTGTATACACATTCATAATGTATACCGTTATGTTTGTAGGTGCGCGTATCGGCTCGCATTAAACATAAGCCGACTCGCTATGAGGTGTCTGTGGTGACACGCGACGAGGTCGGCGCCTATAAGCCCTATCTGTGGGAGCAGTCCGTGTTCGAGAAGGGTCCCATGTTCCGGTAAGTTGCAATTGAGATCCATTGTGTAAACAGCATATGCATATGAATGCATGCCCCCTTTCTCGTGCTCCACATTATTAACATTATTTAGCGAGTGGCTGTTGACGAAGATTGTGAATGGGGAGCGTGCCTCGTATTCGGCACCAAAGTTCGCCCGGATGCAGGAGAGAACTCGCTCGCAGATGCTCGAGGATTTGGTGATGAATCTATCGAATCATGCGGAAACTGGTCAAATACCGAAGCCGTACAGACGGGGCTCCTGGCGACCCATTGGTGAGGATGAATATTTCAAAATGTTGCATGCCAGAGTTTTAGACAACAACCAACAACAACAGCATCACAACAACCAACAACAACAACAACATGAACATTACAACAACTGCTGCTATTGCAAACAGCAGCAGCAACCACAGCTGACTTGGGGCAACGACAGCACACACACACACACTACACACAGCAACAACATGGCTGAGCAACTACAACTGCAACAAGCCCAGCAGCAACAGCAACAGCAGCAGCAACAGCAACAGCAGCAAAAATCGGCAGCAACAAGCAGAATCCTTCGCTGTGCCTTATGCTGTGGCTCTGTGATGCACCTCTGTATGCGACATAGTATGTGTAGTATACCCGCACACACACACACACACACACACACATACACATATCCTTCGAAAAGCGCTTCGCAGTTTTTGCTAGACTGCATTTCATTTTGGTTGAGTCTTATCTCGATTTGTGGAACTCTGCAATCGAGTTCAATTGAATAAGTCGCGTTGCACACGTTCACAGGCTGTGTTGCCTGCAGCACTTGATTAAGCTGTGTATATGTACATATGAATAGATGAATGTGTCCCTATATTTCTCTCTCTCTCTCTCACTCTCTCTATCTCTGTCTTTTCGATGATGCTCTGCTCGCGGCATGAATGATTGTTTTTGCCTGTATCAACTGCCGTTGCTGCTATCGTTGCTATTGTTGTTGCAACACTTCCGCACGCTATGCCACACACGCACACACACACACACACACACACACACACACGCGAAAACAGATAGACAAGTTTACACACGCTGAGGCACACATTTGCTAACACATCCGTTTCCGACATAAACACACCCGCCTCTGTTTGCACACAAAGATGTCACAGAAAGCTGCGCTTCAAACCCTCCCCCCCTCTTTACACCCTTGTGCCATCTGCCCCTCACCCAGCTTCAGAGAACACTCGAAAAAAAATAGAATATGATAAATGCATATCTTAAAAGCAAACTTTTCTCTAAATTTATTTCAGAGTTATTTGAATGAATGCATAAATATTAATTTTTGATTGTCTCAAAAAAAAAAGGAAAATAAACTTTTCTCTCTCTTTTTCAAAAAATTTATTTCATTATTTGTTTTACTTCGAGAAAATCAAACACACGTTTCTTTTTTGAATCCCAGGCAAACAGAAATGTTTCAAACTTGTTGGCTGCAAATGTCATGTATATAATTTATGTACGGTTTTGCTTTCCTTTTTTTTCGAGTGTAGACCTCTGTGACAAATCCAGCAGCTGACAATCTGTTTGGCTGCCAATATCTCGCCCAGCCCCGCTCCGCCCCGCCCCGCCCCACCCCGCCAACCGGCCGGCATGAAAAACAAATTTGTACATTTTATCGGCAGTGGTCAATCTTCTTCGTTGTCTTCTATTTATTTATCTTTTTTTTGTATTGGTTTGTTGCGACTTAACCACATATTTGACACGCTGTTGTTGTTGTAGTTGTTGTTATCATTGTTGTTGTGATTAATTTGTAGATTTGTAGTTATTTTGTTGCTTTCTTTAAGCAAGAGAAATCTTATTTGAATTATGCATGCACATAATACCACAGTCCTCACAACATCACACAACAACCTACTCTTCACTCCCCATACTACTCCCCTTCCCCCTTCCACCACACTTTGCAAATGGTAGCCAACATTGGCATATTCAGTCCCTTTGCCACAATAGTTATGCATATTAAAAACATGCAAATTATTGATTGATGACTTTCTGGAGCTTTTCTTCACACACACAACCACACACACACACACCACTAGGGAGCCCCAACATTCACCCGAACCTAAACATCAACCCCCTCTCCCTGGAGACTTCCCACACAAAGCCAAAGCAGTTTGCATAGTAACTCAATTAGATTGGTCTACAGGCAAATGGAGCCGCTGAGCATTCCTTGGAGACATGTGTCCAACTCAGGAAATGTATATTTTATTCTATTGATTACATCATCATTTGGCTTTAAATATTTTGGTTTCAAATAGTGTAGGTCAGTTTGTTGATTTGGAAAGTCGTCATTTCAATTAGATTTCGAGTATTTTTTTTTTTTTGGAATCTTTGGTTGCAGTTATCTTGAAAACACCTTATGCACATTTTTACTTTTCGTACCATATTTTTCTCATTATTTGTTGTCTTTAATACACACATATACATTTGCAGGTCCTTTTTAATTTTATGAATTTAAGAAATGAAAAAAGGTAGCTTCCAATTGTTATTCACCATTTTCCCCCAATGAATTTGTTATTTTCCCAACACTTACCGTTTAAGGCTGTGCTTTGGCCACAACTCAAGCAAAAAAATAAAAATAAATAAAACACCAATCAATCATTCAAAAGACACACCACTAAATCAATTAGTAACCAATGAATGCGTGTGTAGACAATAAATGATTGAAACAATTAGTCAGTCATGGACCTTCTTTTTAGTGCAAACAGACACATTATTGAAATTCTGGCGAAAAATCCCTGCCTTCTTCCGCCTGTTCAGGAAGAAACCAAAAAAGAATTAGAAGACTGTATGTAAGTATTACAATTAAATATTGATTTGGGACCGTCTGATTAACAGACTTCCCTCTGTCTTTCGAATGGATTACGAAAAGCACAAAAAAATTAAAATGTTTAGGAAAACGATGAGAACAGTTCAAAATTAATGCAAAATTTCAAACACATGTTTTCAATTCGACCCTCAATTGGCACAACAACAATCTGGCTATTTTATATGGTGTATTGGATATATATTTCAAAACTACAACGGTGACCAACGAAATAAATACAAGAATAAACAGCAACTTCAACATGGATTCGAATAGTACTTTTGTTGGAAACGTTTCTCATAATAAAATTAAAATTTATGAAGAATCATAAAGAAAAAAACTTGTAAACTTTCAAGCCGAATTGTATTTCGGACAAAACATGCCATAATAAATAAATTTTCCAAGTTCGTTTCCGTTTCTGAGTTTGCATAGTTAACGGATTACTATTTAATGTTTAATAAAAATAGTTTCTTTACAAAAAATTACAATAATAAATGATCCGATTATATAACCATCGAACGCACTTAACAAGCCCCCATTTACATATTTGCATAACATAACATGACCATTAAAACGAAACAAATATTAAAGATAAATATCTAAATTTCAAATCACAGCTGCGTTCGAATTGGCCCGACATTTTGCAGTGCTGCAAATTTCATGTTCACCGTTTCTATTATTCTATTTTATTGGCATTTGTATTTTTTGGCCAAAACTTGAACTCACCTGGCGCAAAAACCGCAGGTCAGCTCGATGGGTTTTTCTCTCTCTCTCTCTCTCTCTCTCTCTCACTCTATATCTATCTATCTCTCCAAAAACCAACAAAAAGGAAATCATTAGAATCAAAATAAAAAATATGAAATGTAGTCGGTCGAAGATAAGTTTGCTGTCAAAAGCATAATTTGACTTTCAGATGGCAGCTGCTATACAGAGTATTTAAATATATATGTATAAAAAGCCTGTGTTTTCACTTTTTGCATAGCACGAAATCTTTGTTCAATTGATTGTTTTCAATCTGAAATTCTTTAATTCAGCCAAAAAGGAAATAAACTTAAGATGAGTTCTCTTAAAATTATAACAATCTCTTTAACAGTATAAATTACTGAAAACTTATAATTAATTTGGGAAGGTCCTTGTTTATTGTTTTCAGTGTACATTTGTAGATATATATAAATGTATTCTAGCATTGAAAACAGTCAGACAAACGCAACATTTTGCGGCAAGCCTATATGATTGATGGCATGCGGACACTTCAGCTGTGCCCCAAGTATTTTATTGCTTATGCATACAAATATAACCAAAAATGAGTATTATACTTTTGGGCAGCAGGTGATGGGGACTGCGATTCAATGTCCAAAAGGTGTTTTCTACCCTCTCAATATATCCCTAGGGGTAACAGCAAAAATTGCGAACTATTTGCAAATTCATTTGAAATTTAGACTGTTTTAAGCCTTTGGAGAATCATTTAGGTGTATTTGTAGTAGTCGTATAGTTATTTATTTATAGCATAGTAGGTTACTTAAATATCAAATATCAATTAAATTTCCTTATTTCCACAGAAATCACTTCATTCTCAGAGTTAATCCCGATTGATCTGCACGCTTTCCTTGTACACTTTTGCTATAATGTCACTGCTAAAAATGCAAAACAGTATTTATTAATTTTAATCGATTCCAATAATTAAATAGATATTGAGATTATATTTAAAAACCATAGATATTTTTATATCGTTCATCTGTTTATCAAAAAGTTTAGTTTGGGTATCCAACATCTAAATTATTTAAGGCAAAAGTCAAGGATTATGCTAAAGAATTTCACACAGAAAATCTCAATGTCCAGCACACCCCACTTTCTAGCCCCATCTGCATTCACCTTCACTTAAACTTAACTCAAGCGTTCCCCAAACTCATCATAAATGTAGGCTAGAAAACTGAATTAAATATTTGTTATAAATATGTGGCAACTGTTACGCTATTCATAGTTGAATAAAATTCGCTGACGTTGGATAAACCCATAATTGATTTACCTGGGATGTAATTTAAGAACTCTTCTGTCTTTATACTCTGCTCTCAATTATTTAACTATTCTTTATATATTATATTAAGTTGAAATTGGCAACATTTATCATTTCAAAATTATGATTACACATTTTCAATTCCTTCTTTATTCCATAAATTTAAAATACATTAATTTTTAATATAAAATTGGATTTTAAGAAATATGTTATGCCTCGAAAATTATTTCAACATTTTGTTGTTTTTTTTTTGTAATTGGATAGCTTTGTTTTGTAACTCGATCAAGAATTAAATATTCGCTAATATCATATGGTAAATCGATACCAATGATTTGCTTATATTCGTTTTTACGTCGACTTATATAAACTGTAAATTAAATCTATATATGTACATATAAACATATTAATTTATATATGTACTTATACATATTATCCAATACGCTATATATAACTAAATTAAGATATACATTTATCAAGTTATGCTATCAAAATATAATCAAATCCTCATGTATATATCAATATCAAATCCAAAATTATAATCCCTTTGAGCTATTATTACTTATCTATATATATTTAAAACAGGCCATATGAGACCATCGTCCCCGCTGCTGGATTCAGTTAGGGATCAGTTCGAGGACTATGATCAATTGGCAAAAGACTTTACGCGTGTATTCCTTAATGAAGAACCTTCCTGCTTAACTAATGCCCATCTCTTCGATGTCGTTTTCCTGGTGGGCCAATCAAAACAAAAGGCCCGCTTAATTGGCGTACGGGCCATTTTGGGTGTACGAAGTCGCGTCTTTCAGGTGGAGCTGACTATATAAACCCCCATTAACCAACTCTCACTTAAAGTGCTCTGATATTAATATAAATTTTTGTATTGAAATTGCATTTTACAGGAAATGTTATATGGCATTCAGACCGGCTTTGGATCCCCACAAATACCCGTCGCTGAAATATTCGCACGTCCAGCACCTTCGCTTGTTTCCCCACAGAATCAGAAACCCAAATCCAATAACTATTTAACCGTACCCGATTCCGACTCCATACGCCCAAAGAGTGTGCCCTCATCGCCAATGGTGAAGCGGGCCTTCTCACGACTGGGCACAATTACGGCCGGCTGGGGCCGATCCATACGCAACAAGAACTCAAATCAATTAAACCCGGATGACAAAAAGAAATGGATATCTTCAACAGATTGTTCGAGTAAGGATTATTATACAATGCAATGCAACAATATCGATGCGTTTCCTTGTTCTTCTCTCCTTCTCTCTCTACTTCTCTGTATGTCTCTCAATCACTATGTATATTTCGCTCGCGCTCTCTTCTTAAACTTACTTGATTTATGTCACACACACACACACACACACACACATACACACACACCTACAAAATAATTAACATATTGTATCGTTCGTTCTACGTAACACAATCGCAACTCCGCTCCTACTACGTACTACGTAATCGTTACCGTAATCGTAATCGCTATCGTAATCGTAATTGTAATCGTTATCGTAACTGCCTGTTTTTATCCCTAATACATAAAACTAAACAAAACCAAAAACCCAACGCAAAAAATGCACGTCAACTTTAACTTTGACTTTAATTTTAACTCGCATATTTTTTTCAATCTGATAAATGTCTTGATAATATTATCATGCTCCCACCTTAATTGGGGTTACTCTGGTCTCGTGCATCGTTCATTACCTCGACCGTGTTCTCTTGTGCCTCCAACAAACAATAATTATTACTATTGCTATTTGCCATTTGATTTCTTTTATTGATCCTCTTAATTTCGTTTACATTTGCATTTGCATTTGCATTCCGCTTGTTAATTGGCATTCTTTGCCTTCAATATCATGGACGTCTGTCTTATGCATACTCACCACTCTGAACTCACCACTATTAAATCAAACTACTGTTTAATATTCATATTTGAATTGTGAACCTCGTTTAATGTGATCTCCTTAAATGTCTCTCATCTGAAATTGAAACACTGTTTCTCTGGTGCTCACCAAATCTTCAACGAAATTTAATAATTTTCTAATCATTCTGCACAACTGCTACTTATTGTAATCACCATCACTAAATATTTCGCTCGTACAAAACTTACCATATTTAAATCAAAAATTGATTGCTATCACATTTGCATAACTCGCCACGCTGCTACTTTTATCATCTCTCTCTCTCTCTCTCTCTCTCTCTCTCTCTCTCGTCCTTTCTTTCTGTATGCCCATTGCATTTTATTTATTAACTTAATCAAACAACAACAAAAATGTTCATCATATTGGTAAAAAATAATAAAAAATTCAAAATTTTCTCATCTCACGCCTAACCGTCTCTTTGCCCATCACCAACCACATCCCCACCACCATACGTTGACTCTCGAAAAAAAAATTATTTTCCTTTTGTTCTTATTTATCATGCGAATAATACAAAAAAAAAAAAATTTTCATTATTTTGATTATTTTTTTTTGCAATTTAATTTGTACTTTTGATTTGCATTTAATTTATGAATATCGCGAATCCAATTTTGCCCAACGAAACACCACCAAAAACCGGTTACCAACACAAACACAAATAAAAACCAAAACCAAAACCGAACTCGAAAAAAAAACAATTTCCAAACCTAACAGACAGAGACAGCAAAGAAAAGGATAAAGATAAGCCGGGCAGCAACCAACTGTCCGTGCCACGTCTCTCCGTCTGCGCCGATGCCCAAAAGGTGGACCGTGCCAAACTGGCCCAAACTGAATTCAACATCATCGAATTTGATGCGGATACGTTTAGGGTGCTCCTCGACTATCTGCATACGGGCACCTGTCCACTAACCTGTGTCTCAATACCTGGTAAGAAATGTAAAAAAAAAAACTGAATAATAAAATTTGGCCTGTTACTTTATGTTTTCACAACAAATATATTTAATTTGGTTTCTGCAACTACCATTAAAAAAAACCGTATCCAACAAAGAAATTTGATCACTTTTTTTAAGAAAAATTCACAAGAAGTGATTTCTGAGTCTTGCAGTAAGTTAAATAAAAATATTTTAAAAATAGATTTAATGGGCATCGAAATGAAAACAAAGATTACAAATCTCAAAAAAAAAAAAGTGTGTATTTCAAATAGTTGCAATACAAGCAGAGAAGCAGTTTCAATCCAAACATTATCCATATTCAAATAGATAAGATCTACAAAATGAAACCAGAAAACTAACTCGTCTAATTTTTATCTAGGACTACTCTGCGCCGCAGAACACTATGATTTGCCGGAATTGCTACAGGCATGTTTCCATCATTGCAAGCAGTTTTTGCGCATTGAGGTTGTCTGCCCAATGCTGATTTCGCTGGAGAACTACTACTGGCGCTACACATCCGCCTCCGAGCTGGTCAACATGATACTGTCCTTCGTGGAGAGCAAGGCGCATGCCCTGTTCAAATGCCCCGAATTCCTGTATCTGTCCGAGTCGATGGTGCAGATGATCATGTGCCGTGAGCTGCAAACGCCCGAGATTCGTAAATTTGAGGCGATGCTCGCGTGGGCGCGTCACAAGGTTTCCAAGATCAAGAATCATCCCAACAAGGATACCCAATTCGAGTTCGAGTGCATCATGGAGCGTTTGACCCGTGATCTAAACCTGTGCCGTATCTCGCCCAGTGAACTGCTGACCGTCGTCCTGCCCTCTAAGTCGATGAAAAACGAACGAATCATGGAGACGCTGATGGTGCAGGTCAACCTGGGCACATATCGCATGCCCGAACTGGATGTGTACCGCCAGCAGTTGCGGCAGCAGGAGTCCGCCGAGGCCACCGTGCAAGTCCATCGGGGTGGATGAGACAGTAAGAATGTGAGCTTCGATTTGGAGCAGCAAGAGCAGCAGCAGCAGCAGCAGCAGCAGTCGCTCTCGCTAGCCCAAACCAGTGTCGCCACCACCGCGGATAATACAACAAACATAACCAGATCGGACTTTGAAACACGAATCACAAGCACAACAACAAAAATATCAATAATAACATCACCAACCAACGAACAGACCACATATTGTGTCGCTGGCGCCATGGGCAAAATTAGCCTTGAGCTGGATGGACGCACCCACTCCGTTGCCACTGCCTTCGAGCAGCAGCAACAGCAGCAGCTGCTGCAGTTGCAACACTTGCAGCAACTCCATTTGCAGCAACTCCAACGCGACGCCGCCGATGAGGAAGTGGAGATGTATGCCAGCTTTGAAACGGGGCCCAGCACCAGTCGCGTCGCCGCCCAAATGCAGGCGGCCAAGGAGGCCAGACGTAAGCGTTGGCAGGCCGACGGCGCCAGCGGCAGCAGCGACGGCGGCTACTCCAGGGGCAGCAGCGTCAGCGGTCGGCGTCACTAAACAGAAAATAAAAAAAAAAAACACGAATACCAAAAAATATATATTTCACCGGACCTGAAACTAAAACCCAGACAAGACCACAAAAAAACCAGAGAAAAAAGAGAAAAAAAAGCGCGCTAATTAAAAAAAAAAACAAAAATTGAAATAATCCAAATCGACGCTTACATTTTTAGCTCTTACATTCACCCTGCAATGACAAAAAGCAAACCAACAATTTGGGAAAAACCAAATCACAAGTATAAAATTTGATTAATCATATTATATACATACACATATATATAAATATATCGACATATGAATAACCTATTGCATCTAAGCTAAGCACCACAAGCGAATGACGAAGACGAAGCGTAGAAAGAGCCAGCTAGCAGAGTAGTGAGAAAAAGAGTTGGAGGAGATGATTTTTGACATTTGCATAATATTGAATAAAGTTTGCTGCTTTACATTTTTGGAAACCCCAATTCAATCCAATACAAAAAAAAAAAAAACAAAAACTACGCTTTCTTATGTAAAACAAAGACTTTAGAAAAAACGTTAAGAAATTTTTTTAATAAATGTTTTAAGCATATACACAAATCATTAACACAAACCTACCCTAAACCTATACCAAACCAAAAAAAAAAAAAATGTAAATAGACTACACTTAAATGTACATAAATTACAAAGCTGATTGTGGTGCTGGCTATTTTTTTTATAATATATTAAAAACAAAACAAAAATCAAAGCTAAAAGTTTAATATATGTGTATGTATATAAATATGCTTACCTATAAGCAAGTCAACCAGTTATATAAGTATACAAAAAAGATTGCAAAATGAAACAGTTTAAGAAACATTATTTTACCAAGCGATTGCAACAGTTGAAAATGTACTAATATTCATTAGGTTTTAAATTCGATCAGGCTGCATGACAAATGCAACATTGGTCTCTTTGTGGCAACATTTGGAAAATGAACGATTGAAAATAGGACATGGTGGTAAAGAACTTGGGATATGGAACTGTTGCACTAGCTGTAAGGTAATTTGTATAATATAATATGATATAGTAAATTTATGTGAAATAGCACATAAGATTAAACTGCTAACTTTGACGTTACAGATAACCTGTTCAACACTTTCTATACATATACATTTATCTGTATCTATACAGCCTACAACCAATTTGACAAGATGCAATGATAACTTGGGTTAGGTTAGGTTTGACGGATGCCGACCAAGGTCGACTCACTTGGACTATTTTTTTGTTCGTTGTGATTCCGTGTGGATCTAACTAACTTACTTGCATCATAATGTCGATGTACACATATAACCACAATATAGCCAACAAATATACACACAAAAAAACAACAACACTGAACACACAAGTGAAGTACTTTATAATAACAATATTTCAATTGCTTAAAACTTAGACATGATAGAATAGTCCATTCGCTTACAGTCAGTTAAAATAAATTCAAAATAATCCAACCCAATTTAAACCAAATCCAATTGTCAGCTCACAAACCAAAACTACTAAATTACAAAAAAAAAAATAATTAAATCGACATAAGAAAATACAAATTGTGTTAAATCAGTTAAATTCACATATTGGTGTTAGATTTCATGTTAGTTGACTAGTTGTTAATTCAGCGACTTAATGAGCAAAAAACTGGAAAACTGCTAGTTGCAGATGAAAAACTGAATGCCTTGGCTCGACATCAAAATGCAGGGTCAATTATGGTAAACGGTTTAAGATTTTGTCTTACATTATAGAGATGTATCGATAGACGATAGCACATGACCCCCACAGAATGTTCAAAGAAAGTAGGCGAAATCTACCACTTGGTAGCAAACTCACATGCGGTGAGTTCAGAGTCTGGTGACTTGAAATTCAACACAACTTGTGTGTTGAATTAACAATTAACAATAGAAATAGATGTAGCGGTAAATTAAAACTACAGTACATTATAAATATATGTATGTATGCATGTATGTTTATGTATATGTATATGTGTACGATCTACAAAAGTAAATTCTGAAAACAAATTTCAAACAGTAAAACGTAACGCGAACAGCAGCATTTTCAAAAGGGTTTCAAAAAATAAGGATCAAAATTTCTAACAAAAATAAATAAATAAATAAACGAATATAAAAATAAACAATAAACAATAACTGGCAAAATTGCATAACATATACAGATATACACATATACATATATATACATATGTGCTTCTACTTTCCATACATATAACCAGTGCAGCGCTGAACATATGCTGATAAACACTTATCCATAAGCCAATACACAATAAAATATGCAGCATTAAAAAAATACAAATAATTCTGCTTTAAGTGTGCAAAATGATAATGGAATTTCAAATAGTCAATATAATAAGTGAATGTAATAATTAATCAACTAATTGAAATCGTAAATAAAAACAGGTGAATAAGTCAAAAGTGGGAAATTAAACTCACGAAATAGATTATCCACAATATGACAGTTATTGAAAAGTTAAACCAAACCATGAGAACTGGAGAAGGAAAGGGAGCAGTTGAATGATCATGGATTTACAGTAGATGAACAGTAGTCAACACTTCGAAAATCACTTAAATTTAAATAAAACAGAAAATATGTTAAGAAATACTTTAACTAACTAAAAAAAAAACGAAATCAAACTACGCAAAAATACAGTGTGAGACTTTTGAGAATTTTTCCATTCATCATGGCATAGTTGAATCAATACAATTTTGAGAATACTGAAACGAAATCACAGAGAAACAGGAATAACAACAGGTGAATTAGTCAACACTGGAAATTACAGTTTAATTAAAAAATAAAATATACTAAATTTTTTGCTAGTTAATAAAACAGCGATTCATATACAAGTAATCAAAATATAAACAAAAATAGACAAATTAAGCTGAGAAGCATAGCAAATGAAACAGTCAAAAATGTCTTGAAATAAAAACATTGCAAAATGAAACAGATGAAGAAACATTTAGATCGATTTACAACAGGTGACCAACAGACCGCACTTCCAAATATACTTAAATTTAAATAAATCAGAAAATATGTTAAGAAATAGTTTAAAAACCGCTAACTAAAAAAAGTAAATCGTACTCCTCAAAAATACAGTGAGAGACTTTTGAGAACATCATAAATGGCATAGTTGAATCAATACAATTTTGAGAATACTGAAACGAAATCACAGAGAAACAGGAATAACAACAGGTGAATTAGTCAACACTGGAAATTACAGTTTAATTAAAAAATAAAATATACAAAATTTTTTGCTAGTTAATAAAACAGCGATTCATATACAAGTAATCAAAATATAAACAAAAATAGACAAATTAAGCTGAGAAGCATAGCAAATGAAACAGTCAAAAATGTCTTGAAATAAAAACATTGCAAAATGAAACAGATGAAGAAACATTTAGATCGATTTACAACAGGTGACCAACAGACCGCACTTCCAAATATACTTAAATTTAAATAAATCAGAAAATATGTTAAGAAATACTTTAAAAACCGCTAACTAAAAAAAGTAAATCGTACTCCTCAAAAATACAGTGAGAGACTTTTGAGAACACCATAAATGGCATAGTTGAATCAATACAATTTTGAGAATACTGAAACGAAATCATAGAGAAACAGGAATAACAACAGAGGAATTGGTCAACACTGGAAATTACAGTTTAACTAAAAAGATAAACACAATTTTTTGCTAGTTAATAGAACAGCTATTCAAATACAAGTAGTCAAAATAAAAACAAAAACAGAAAACTTAAAGCAGTTAAAACTATCTTCAAATAAAAACATTGCAAAATGAAACAGAAAAAGAAACATTTTTTCAAGTTATTGTAACAGTTGAAAATGTACTAATTTCCATTAGATTTTAACATCGATTAAGCTGCATCACAAATGCAGTTCTGTTTGCGGCAGCTTTTGGAAACACATAAAAAATTAAAGAAACCTATGAAACCAGCGGTTTAAAAGGGGAAAATAAAACCCTTCGAAAATATACTTAAATTTAAATAAATCAGAAAATATGTTAAAAATATTTAAAAACCAGTAAGTAAGAAATCAAATTCAAACAACACAAAAATACAGTGTGAGACTTTTGAGAACATTATAAATTAATCAATACAATTTTGAGAATACTGAAACGAAATAACAGAGAAACAGGAATAACAACAGGTGAATTAGTCAACACTGGAAATTACAATTTAATTTAAAAAAAAACTAAATTTTTTGCTAGTTAACAGAACAGCGATTAAAATACAAGTAGTCAAACTAAAAAAACAAAATCAGAAAACTTAAATCAGTTAAAACTATCTTCAAATAAAAACATTGCAAAATGAAACAGAAAAAACAAATTTTTTTCCAAAGCTATTGTAACAGTTGAAAATGTACTAATTTCCATTAGATCTTAACATCGATTAGGCTGCATCAGAAATGGAAAATATTTCTGTTTGTGGCAGCTTTTGGGAACACATAATTAATGAAGGACTGAAAATAGTACATGGTGGTAAAGAACTTGGGATATGGAACTGTTGCACTAGCAGTGAGGTAATTTGTAGAATCAAATAAGATATAGTTAATTCATATGAAATAGAACATAAGATTAAACAGCTAATTTTGGCGCTATAGAAAACCTGTTCTACATTATTAATCCAAATACTATGAGAAACCATATTTCAAATCCAGCTATTTGAAAACCTACAATAAAAAATAAAAGATATTTACATAATACATATGAAACCAGCTACTTAAAAAGGGGAAAGTAAAACTCTTAGATGTTAGAAAACCGTAAACAGTTACTGAAAGAATCCTCAAGTACGCTGAGTACATTAGTTATTGATGGAAATATTTACACACACAACATACTAAACACAACAATATACCATATTTTGCATAATTGCAACAAGTGTTTCTAAGTGTTTGTACCTTGCTGTATCAAAACAACTAAAAACTTAAAGATTTAATATCACACTAAATTCACTCTAGATGTCAAACAACAATTACTTCGGAATTGACGAAAATCAGCATTCCCTTTCTATCAAAAGCTTAATTTCGAAGTTATTAATATATTCATAAACAATGCTAATCAAAATTCCAAGATTTTATTTTATTATCCATTCACTATGGGGTTTATTCCTGCGGTTTGCTAGTCAACCTTTTACAAAATGTAAGAAAAATAAAATAGCTATGCTCAATTGACTAATCCAAGATATTCCTATGTGTTTCAAATATCGTGATATTTATATATTTATAATAGCCTCTACAATGATATAATGACAATTTGAAAATCTTGATACTATATTTTTGAAGAGGGTATTCGAATATATTAAGATATATAAAATGCATTTCGGGAGATATTATCGACACCACCAATTATAGAAAAATTTAAGTCAACAATAATCACTCGCTTTTCATAAACTCAACAGTAAGCAAAATTTTCAGTTTGGGAATGTTTGACGTCGATTTCAACATAAATTAAACATAAATAAAACATAAATTAGCAACAAAAACAGACAGTAGTCGAATTTTTGATGGAAAAATAGTATTAAACAAAATCTCTGTGTTTTACTAAATGCCAACCAGCAGTAGTCGAATTTTTGATGGAAAAAAAGTATTTAAAAAAAAGCAAAAAAAAATTTCTGTGTTTTACTAACAACCGCGTGACTCCTTTTGAGATCATCTACTCGTATTACTTACAATACAATAACCACAAAATATTGCAAAATCGAAAATCGATATTAAAACATACAGAAATGAAATTACTTAAACTAACTAAATTGAATGTTGTAATTTGCCGAAACGGAACACACAAAAAAAATACAAAAAAATCGAAAAAAAAAGATAAAAAAAAAAACCTCAAGACGATTTTACATAACTTATACAACAACAATATACTATGCGATGCATAAAAAAACAATACGCCGATTGTGAGTAGTTCGGGATCGTGGTCGGTTTGCGACCAACCGTATATGAAAATATATGTGTTATCCTTGGACTACTAAGTTTGAAACTAAATATACACACATACATATATACTCTATACACGATAAGACAGCATCTAAGCTGATCAAATTATATATCAATGTATTACTTTTTGATGTAAATGTTATACTATATACAATATACTTATATACTTATATACATATTTATTCGCGATCATTCCAAGTTGATCTCAGCTCATATAGCCCAATAATTGGATCATTACGACTTAAATTTATATATGTCTTTATATAGTTATTATTTGAAATGATTATAAATGTTGGTTCTTAATGCAATTTTTGACAAATATCTTTTGCGTGTACAAAATTCGAATTTTTTACATTTGATTTAAGGCTATATGATATGATGGATATAAACAATTGTAAACGACTTGTGAAAGGCGAAATATTTAAAATAAAACGTTTGAAGCAAAAATCAAATTTAGTTTTCAATTCGTGGGATTTTCAGAAACTATCGAAATTAAAAGTTGCGTAAGTAAAAATAAAGTAATTATAAATGCTGTAGGCAAGAAATCTCGACTATGATATACCACTAAAAAAAAAAAAAATTTCTAATTTTGGCATATTGGCAAATTTACCTTTAAAAGTGTTTTGAGCAGGCTGTCATTTCTTATAGCAAGAACATGCACTGACGAGTAAAAATTACGAATTCAGTGCATATTTTTATTCACAAGCCCGAACTGATCCCTACATACATACATACACACATACATAGATACATACTTGAGAATATATTTTTGACCATAACTTGGGTGTTTCATATTTAATAATGATGAAATTTGGGCAGTTGACCAATATTAAACATATGAATATTATTTGTTAGTAAGAAACTGTGGCTTTTGTTGCTATCGAAATTGATCGATAATCAAAAAACGGAAGCAGTTATCGATACAAATACAGCAAACTTGTTCTCCGGATATACAAAAGCCTATATTTCAAATTTTACAGTGTCTGAGACAGACAACCGGTAATGGCTGTTGATCATGATCATGATCAAGAATATATTTACTTTATGGGGTTGGAGATGCTTCCATCTGCCTGTTACATACACAAAACCATTAGTTTCAATTGGTTCAGGGTATAACAATAAAATGGAAATCTAATCTAATGGATCAATCGTTGATTATTCGTCAATCGGTCGTCACAAAATTTTGTTTAACTTAATTTCCAAACACAAAATAAATCAAACGCAATTTATATTTTTGTATTGAGAGTTTTTAGATCAATTTCTATATTTTATTGAATTGTGTATTATAATTATTATATTTATTATAATTATTATTGGTATTCATAAGAGTTTACATTTGTTTTGTTGATTTTATTTTATTTTATTTAATGCTCGCAACGCTCATTTATATAATTTTTACAATATTAATACACATACACACGTGTATATGTGGTATATGTAGTATATATATACATATGTATATGGTAGAACTAAAAGTGGAAGTACAGACTGATGCATATTTATACCATATACATATATATACACGTAAGTATATAGTCCAAAGCTTAAACTTTAACACATAAATCAGTCGAAATGGATCAATTAATTATTATTTTTTATACTTGTTTCTTTTCTGTTTTCAATAAATTAACATACAAATAAATGTTTCTGTTTCTTCAATTTTCCTTTTAGAGTTTTAATTTCTACATTAACAACAAAGAGCAAACAGAAAAAATTACAAATTAAAGTGGTACTTTTTTGTCTTAACTTACAAACAGCAAATGCAACATACTCTTTTTTGCACGCTATACATACATATAAATATAGCATGTATATAATTACATAGACATGGTTTTTTTTATATACAGTTTTATATATTTGTAGTGCAAGTTTTGCTTCATTTCGTGTTGTTTTCTTTTTGGGTATACATAATTAAATAATTTACTCGTGAAATTTGTTATGCACGCACAGGAACAAAACATTGAGGTCGCTAAGCTGCACACAGACACAGTCGCATGCACACATACATACACACATACATACACACATACAGACACACACACATACAGACGCATACACATACAAGTTCATTTAGTTTTTACTGTTGTACGGGTATTTGTATTTGTTGTAAGGAACTTGTTTCTATTTATAACAAAACAAATAATTATACATTACAATAGTATAAAAAATGTAACATATATATCTATATATATGTGAGTGTATATATTATTTTTTATATATATGTTAGGGATATGAAGAAAAGGCGTTCAGCTTACATTTGGCAGACTGATTCAAATTGCTTTTACGTTTCATCTGATTAAATCGTTAATATATTTTTAAGCTAATGTTTTATGTTTTTTCCATCATATATTTATAGTTGTTAGCCAGAAGATAAAATGAATAAAAAAAAAAAAAAAAAGTCAACTATTGCAAGATTATCGAATACATGCGATGTCTGGTAAAAAAAAATAAAATTGTGAGTTATCTATCAAATAACATATATGTATGTATATATAGCAAATGTATATATACACACAAATATATATATATATATATATATATATATAGGGCACTGTGTTTGATAATTGTTATGAATTAGGCTATATAGACCGCTTCCTTGATGGTATATATAATCTAAACTGGTTATGGCTTTAATTCAGATACAATTTTCAACTTGATTGTTGTCCTAGTTATGTTTATCTCTTTTTTATTGAATAACAATTCTATATACAGACAAACACGCTCACAGACGCGCAGCCACAAATACACACACACACACACACACATGAACTAATAAAGACAATTAACAAAAACCGGGGCACATTTTGTGATCTGTTTCAATTATGTTTAGAAGACGCAAGACCTAACTACGACTCTAACTTATAAGTTATAAGACTTTTGAACACTTTCGTTTAATGTTGTTTTTGTTGTTGTTGCTGCTTCTATTGTTGTTGTTGTTGTTGCTGTTTCTATTGTTGTTGCATGTTGGTTATCTGCGACATCACAAGTCGAGTGCTGCCTCATCAGGAGCAACATCATCGAAGCCATACCAACATCACATGACCATAATTTGCAGCGCTACTCATTGATCTATTGTCCGATAGATGCGTCTCTGCGGCTCGGGTGTGTAATGGATGCGGGTGCGAAAGTGCTGCGGGGAACCGGGCACGCTCTCCGATCCACGACGTGGCGGCGGCAACGGCGGCGATGCTGACACATAACTGTAAATGCAAAACGAATTAATAACAATTACAATGAAGTTGTGGAAGTTCTGGAAATAGTGGATGTCGTGGAAGAAAGCAAGTCAACTATTGACTTAAGCCCAACGGATTTTATAAAATGCTGCACCAAGTATCAGATAGATGAAGCATCATATCCAGACATTCAACAGCTAGTTGCCCTAGCTGCATATCGATGAGAAATGAACCGGGGAGAGGGAATTTTAGTTCCCTCCTGAAAATTACTCAGACGTTGTCAGAGCTAAGGACCTCAAATTTGGTATATAGGTTTTCGAATAGATAACTACTTCTAACGTTTCTCCAAGTCGAGCTTTCGCGACTTGAATATTCTTAATCGTTTCACAGTGGAGCTCAGAATTGAACATAAATTAAGAGTAAGTTTTCTGTGTCGCTTTGCAATTTGCTATGGATACATGATATGAATAGGTGCAATCATCTGGTAGCTGTCCACAGTCCACAGTCCATAAACAATATCAAACTCACCGTCGCTGGAGCATGGGTGAGCCCGTCCCTTGTCCACTTAGCTCGAGTAGATTTTTGCGCAACAGCAGCGGCGACTGTCCGCGATTGTACCGTGGCGGCGGATCCGGACTCCTATGTCGACGATCCAAACCTGCAAGCAGATGCGGACTAGGTGGTGTGCTATTGCTGCCCCCGCTACCGACTATTCCGCCTCCGCCTACTCCTCCTCCTCCACCTCCACCACCAACGCCACCGCTGCTTGCATAGCGGCGCAAAAATCCGCTGGTGACAGCAACGTGACCAGCTGCACTGCCTACACCACCACTGCCCGCTAGTGGCTCTGTGGTGGGTGAGGTGCTCTGGCTGGTATTGTGACTATGACTGCTGCTGCTGCTGGCGGCGGAGAGCGTCCGATAATAATATGATTTCCCTGTGCTGCTTCCATTGTTTAGACTAATGCTGCGATAGGCCGGCGGTGCTGGTGGTTGCTGTTGTTGCTGCTCTTCTGGTTGCGTTGGTGGTTGTGGTTGTGACTGTGGTTGAGGCTGTGCTTGAGGCTGTGCTTGAGGCTGTGGTTGAGGCGCCAGCGCCGTCTCCAGATTTAGATTGAGATTGAGGTTAAGATTTAGCTGCTCATTAATGCCGTTTGAGACTGGTGACGTCATCGTCGCTGTGGAATTCAATTGGGTTTTAACATAGGTCGCAAATTGTCGCTTCATCGCGCCAGCGAGTGTATGAAACCAGCCTGATTGATTGATTGATGATGATTGAGTGATTGATGCAGTGCAATACAATATGGTGCGAGCGAACGAACGTGCGTTTTGCGTGTGTGAATTTGTGTGTGTGCAGTGTGTGGTGTGTGTGCGGTATGCGGTATGCGGTGTGTGTGTGCATAATGAAACAAAAATAGCACACGAAACGGAAAATAAAAAAGAAGAGAGCACAAGCACAATGCAAAGAATTAGTCAAGAGCCACAAAAAGCGTACGCAAATGCAAAAAAAATGCAATAGCAAAAATCAAATATTTAGAAAGAAAAACTATCTGCGGCACGCCGAAGTTTGAATACCCTACAAGAATACCTTGCAATATAAACAAATGTTATTCTCTTCCACTGTAAACCATATTCTGATCAAAGTTATATTGTGATTTTTATTCACTTTTTTCTAATGTTTTTTTACTATGATTTCTTCTTAATTAATTTAACAAATTTTTGTAAATTTATTGTTCCTAGAAACTGGCTAATATTGACTATCGGCAATTGACCTTAATTAAGAATATCATTTACTATGTAAATGGGGTATCACAGTAAAATTGTATTAAAAAAAAAACACAAAATAATCCTACTTTAACTGAAGCAACGACCGACAATTGCTACGGAAGATATGATGCCCCGATCTATTCAAAGCTATATAAATATTGAGATTAGATTTGCATAGACAGACGGACTATTTGCTGATCGAAAGGAAAAACTTATTGTTATTCAACGTTGTATTTAAAGATGCTGATTTCTCTGCAAGGGTATCACAAACAGAACAGAACAGACAAGAACAGAACATAATTTAATACAATATATATATACATATATTAAAATATATATATATATACATTTATAAAAAAAAGGAATATTTACCCGATTCGGCATTGCTGGAATAGATCAGCTCCTCCCTGGTATCCGGATTGGAGCTGCTGCTGCTGCTGCCTCCGCTGTTTGTTGTTTTCTGGCCGACCAGCTGACGCCGTGCGTACAACTTGCTCAGCTTGCTGCCTGTCAGCACGGATGCAGTTGCAGCACCAGAAGCCCCAGGTGCACTAACACCAATAGTTGCTGGGGCATAATCGGATTGCATTTGGGCTGCGGCTGATATGACAGGATGGCTGCCAAATGGAGTATTCTGAAATGTTGCTGCTGCTGGAGATGTTGTTGCTGTTGTTGTTGGTGTTAGCGGCAACGGTTGATACTGCAATTGTGTTGCATTACCCACACCAAAGTGTCCAGCGGCTGGCGGTAGGAATACTGCAGCTGTTGTTGTTGTTGCTGCTGCTGTTGCTGCTGTTGATGGTGCTCCAATTGCAATTGCAATTTGAGAACACGTCGATTGCGTAGACGATTGACTAGAAGTGGAGTGCGAGTGCGACGACGACGAAGCAGCGGAGCACATGTTGGAGTGTGAGGGGGAGGGGGCGCATGTGGGAGGCGCCACATAATTGCTGTGAAACGGATTCGTACTCGTGCCGGGCGCTGGACGTGACACGGGCGACTGATGATAATGATAATGATGTTGCTGTTGCTGCTGTTGATGATATTGTTGATGCTGTTGGTGATGTTGCTGATATTGTTGCTGATGATGTTGCTGATGTTGACGCTCGGCAGCCTCTTTTTCGCGCAACTGGTTCTGTTGATGATAAAAACGCTGCAGCACTGCAAAAAGCGTGAAAGAGAAAATTTAAATAATTTAGTTGATAATTGATTGAATTATTAGTATTATTGAGTACAGAAAAATTGCAGTTATAAACTGAACAATACATATATATAATATTTTAAGATTTGCTATTTTAACATATTGTAGCCATTGTGAAAAGTTTAGAAATCTTTTTAGTATACATTCATGCGTTCAAAATTCAAATACAAATTTGTATTGAAAAATCTGTGATTCTTGTCCAAACTTATTGAAATGTGTACAGTGGATTATAATATTAATCCAGTTGGGTTATAAATAAGATATATCAATTGACAAAGTAAAATCAACTTGATCTGTGTTCGTTTGATGATAAATTATCATAATCCAATTTAAAAAATTCAAATTAAAAATTCAGTAAGTAACAAAATAAAGTTAACTAAATAACAAAGCTGATTGCTGAGATAGGCATGATTTTTTAAATGTTGAATGATTTTTAAAAAACTTGGATAGGTTTGCAATATGCCTCTTCCTTTTTCCTCACCTATAGGACTCTGATTGCCTGGTTGCAGTCGTTGCTGTTGCTGCTGTTGGTGTTGCAGCTGCTGATGATTGTTCAGCTGCAATGTGGTTGCCGTTACTATCGTTGGCTCTGTTATTAGCGGCAAGCTCAATTCAGTGGCGTCATTTACAATTTTACTACTATCACAGGTGTCGTAAAACGTTTGCAACATTGAATCTGGTGTTCTTGCTGCTGCTGTTGTTTTTGTTGTTTCTCCTGCTGCTGCTGCTGTTGCTGCTGGCAAACGCCACTTCTCAGTCGGAGCTTGTTGCTTACTATGCGGCAGTGATGTTGTTGTCGTTTGTTGTGTTGGTGTCATTGCATTAATTGGTGTTGTGGCCTTTGTTTGTATTGGTGTTGTGGCGGTTGTTACAATTGACTGGTGTTTCTTTTGGCTAAAAGGCGATGTGGTCAAATTGCGTAAAATCGATTGACCTAGTAAAGAGATATCAGAAAGTTAGTAGAAGTTCTAGAAAGGCGTGGCAAAGGGATAAAGGGCACAAACCAATGCTGCTGAAAACAGATTCCTTTTTGGGGCTTTCATCGCAGTATTTGTAGTGCGAACCGTTGCTCAATTTGCGTTGCATAAATGGCGATTTGCGATAGAGCTTATTGATGTTGTTGTCGTTGTTAATGTTGTTATTGCTGCCACCTGGTGGCGAAATGGGACTGGCACTGGCGCTGCTGCTGCTGTTGCTGCCACCGCTGCTCAAATAGTTGAATGTTGTTGTTGCCGTTGTTGATATTGCTGTTGGTTGATGTTGCTGCTGCTGCTGTTGTTGCTGCTGTTGCTGATGCTGTTGCTGATGCTGTTGTTTTTGAGGTAGTTGTGTGGCTGAGTGCATGAAATACTGCGGTCCGCGCAGAAACTGTTGTTGTTGTTGCTGTTGTTGTTGTTGTTGTTGTTGCTGTTGTTGTTGTTTTTGTTGTTGTTGTTGTTGCTGTTGTTGTTGTTGCTGTTGTTGTTGTTGTTGTTGTGGTTGCTGCTGTTGTTGTTGTTGCTGCTGCTGGTAGCTTGGAATCAGTGTCGGTTTTATTATCTTTGTTGTCAGCTGTTGACTTGTTGTTGTTTTGCCATAAAAAGGCGATGTTGTTGCTGCTGCTGTTGTTGTTGTTGTTGGTCTGCAATTAACGCATAATTGTTATTAGTAGTTGCCACTTAAATAAAAAGCCCGTTATGTGCCAACAAAAAAACACACACACAAAATATACGGCAGCTAAAGAGAAAGAGACACACAGAGCAAGAGAAAAATATAGAGTTAGAGAGAGAGAGAGAGCGAGAGAGATATAGGTAGTTTTTGCGTGATATGGCGCGAGTAACGTTGCGGGTGTGTAATGTGGGTATGTGTGTGTGTATGGTGTGTGGTGTGTGTGTGTGTAGGAGTAAATATGTCTGAATTTAGATATTTACATTGCTGCAAAAATATATCGATGAATATGAGAGCAATACCAATGCGTGGAAGAACAAGCCAACAAGAAACTAAAGAGAGTGAGCGGGAAAGAGAGGTAAGCTCATAAATATATATATATATATTTCATATATCAAATTTTACTAGCGATTTAACAGAAATAAAGATAGTAAAATTTTTAAAATTTTCAATATAAAAATAATTTTTATCGATAATTTATCATCAACGGTCGTTTCCGTAAACGATAATTTTCGCTCAAGACTTTTGGTAATATATATAATATGTTTACGTAAAGTTATCTCTCTTTTTCTTCTCTTCTTCTCTCTCTCTCTCTCTCTCTCACTCTTAAGATTCCACTTATCAGCATGTTCCTAAAGGCAGCAAATTCAATGAGTTTACTTTTATGGCGGCAGATGGCGCTGCACAAGCCGAAAGAAAACATTTGTATTGCAATTTTTTGTATGTGGAATTAAACCTGGCGAAAAGCGAAACTCAACACACCAACAAAACAAAAATGTGATGAAAACAAGATGGAAAATGGAACACAAGCGAAAGACAAGAATAAAAAATATAAAATACACTTTAAAAACAATAATGAATATTTAGACATAAAGTTATAGTTTATACATACATATACACAAAAGCGATGTGAATGTGGTTGTATTTGCGTGTGTGTGTGTGTATCTTTGTGTGTCTGTGTGTATTTGTGTGTATTTGTGTGTCTTTGTGTGTCTTTGTGTGTCTTTGTGTGTCTTTGTGTGTCTTTGTGTGTCTTTGTTTGTCTTTGTTTGTCTTTGTTTGTCTTTGTTTGTCTTTGTTTGTCTTTGTTTGTCTTTGTTTGTCTTTGTTTGTCTTTGTTTGTCTTTGTTTGTCTTTGTTTGTCTTTGTTTGTATTTGTTTGTCTTTGTTTGTCTTTGTTTGTCTTTGTTTGTGTTTGTTTGTCTTTGTTTGTCTTTGTTTGTCTTTGTGGAATGTGGTGACATTGAAACGAAACGAATTGGCACAGAACAACAGCAAAACAATTGCAGTTTGTAAGCACACACAACAAGAACTAAACAAAGCGCAAAAATTCAAAATAAATTTCATAAAAAATATATTCATACCAAATGTATTGAAATTTTTGAGCATAATGAAATTACCTCGCTTATGTGTGAACTGTATTTTCGGAAATTAAAATGAACAACTTAACAACAAAGTGCAATAATGTTAAATATTGAGCCAATGAGCAACATGCAACGTGTAGCACGAATCCAACTAACATCAACAATAAACCATATAAAAGAAAGTAAGAAAGCTTCAGTCGACAGGGCTCGACTGGGAAATACTCTGAACCAAAATATTAACTTATCACAGCAAAAATGTAATCGGTAATCGATATTTATTGCTTTTAGGAAGAGAAATACAATTTATATTACAAATTTGAAGACTCAATCTTTTAAAATCACACAAAAAAAGATAGATGGAAATTGCAAAATCGATCAAATCACAGATCAAGAATATATATACTATATGGAGGCGTAGATATGTTCTGCCTTTTACATACTTATGCATAACTTTACAGGTAATTATTAATGGGATCAGTGTATAATGCTCCCTACCAGAACAGAAAAATGGTTAATATTAATAGAATATAAAATGAATGTGTTAATTAATGCGCATAAACATAACGGTAATAATAATAATAACAATAATAATAATAACAAGAAACTTGGTCGTACTTACTGCATTTTACTTTTGATTGTGGGAGGAGTTTTTATAGTCTTGACTTTTTTGTATTTGTTTCATTTATCATATCATGGTAAGGGTATATAAATTATTACTATATATTTAAATATATATATGTATATGTGTATGTATATATATATATATATATATATATATGTTTATATAGTTATATATAGTTGATTGCTTGCAATATCGATATTATAATTAATGTTTTGATTTTATATGTTTTTATGTTTTGGTTTTAATCGGTTTTACAGTTTGTCTGGTTTTGTTTTTCATTTTATTATAACAACATTATGTATTAGGAATTAAGTAACCTACAAAAAATGGTAATAAAAAAGGATGAAAATAGAAAATCAAAAAAACACACAAATTAAATAGTCAATATAAAACGCAACATATTTCAGAAACTATTGTTTATTTACGTTTATTTTTTATTTATTTTTTAGATGTATTTAATTGTTATGTGGGGATTGGGAACAATGGAGGGGGGATTACGACTTACTTATAAGACTTGATGTATTCTAGTTTGGGAGTGGTACCGGGTCAAAAAAGTGGACTGCTAAATATTGTATGTATTTATATATGGCGAATACAATCCTTCAATAAGTACTGACAATATCAATATATATAAATATATATATCGGAAGGCATTGTCTTTGTCATTCCCAAGGAGGTTGCATTCGAAGTGCTTTTAGCAGTGTGTCAAAATGTGGTAGTAGAAAAAATAGGTAATAGAATTGTGCTCATAATGTGTAAACCAAAATTAATAAAAGATATTATTAAAAAAAAAACACACACACACACACAAAAACAAACCAAGGTAAAGGAATTGTGTGAGCGTGGAAAAGAAAATAGAAACAAAGAAAGAAATGCATGCCAACTCGTTGTTTAGGAATATGTTAAGGAAAAAGCATTTAATTTAAGATGTTTTCTGCATTACACAACATATAATTACCGACTTAAGCAATCACCCTACGATTAGGTACAGTTTTAGTTGAAGTTGTTTTTGTTTTTTGCTTTATTATTATTTTTTTTTTATACTGTTTTGGTATTATTTTTGCCTACCTGTTAGGAAGTATTGTTTGGCTGTCAGAGTTAGCTAAAGAAATCAAAACGCAACGTAACGGAATGAAACAAAAGCGGAAACGGAAACAAAAAACATGTATTTATAGCAACGAAGCGTTTGTTGTGTTCTTTGACGCACGCTCACACACACACACACACACACACACACACACACACACACACACACACACACACACACACGCACACACAAACACTCGCATATAGCAGACATCAAGCCATAAAAAAGGATTTCGCATGTGGTTTGGCCTTTGTTTTGGGTGTTTCGCCAGCTGGTTATTGGCAATGGGACAAGGGCCAGAGGAGGGATGGACTTGTGAGGCGGGGTGGGGTGTGGAGGCAAGTCTTAAAAAACAGAAAAATAAAATGAAGTAATATAATCACCTCGTCAATGTGGAGTCACCATTGGCGCGCAACCGCCTGCCAGCAGCCAAGTCGACCAAATTCTGAAACCAGCTGGGCACATCGACTTCGGCATGTTCGTAGATCCTGATGAAGGGCTGGGCCAGCAGCTCCGGGTATTTGGGGCGATCCTGATGGTTCTTGGTTAGGCTATATATGTGCAAAAGGAAACTGATTAGTACAACACAACACATTCCACTCAAGCAAAATGCAAAATACAAATATTGACAGATTGTTTTACCACTTGATGACAAAATCACGAAACTGCTGACTAAAATTGTATCCCTCGCCAATGGGCAGGCATGGCGGCTCCGAGTCCAGCACCTTGGTGAGCACCTCAAAGTCCGTATTGCAGCCCTCGTACGGGGAGCGTGCAGTGGCCAATTCCACAAGCGTAATGCCCAGCGACCAAACATCGGCGCGTATGTCATACTTTGGTTTCTTCGGATCAATGCGTTCCGGCTAAAAAACAAAAATATATAAATATATTTATAAAAATGTATATGATTATATGTTGTGGAACTGTGCTTTTTAATTTTTTAATTAATGACCTTTCTTCTGCTGATGAGTTCAAGTTGTGCCTGACATATGAGAAATATTGTAAAAAGAATTTGCTCTAATTGAACTGATCCGCGATTAGGTCAGTCATGCCACGTCTTCGAATTCCCTATTTAAAAAACCTTTGAAGTTCTTGGTCAATAGCATTCGATGACTCTTATATGACCAAGATGCTCTTCACTGCATTAAGAATCTGTATTTAATTCACCAAATCAGATGTGAATTTGTGCAATAGAAATTCGAACTTTTTGCTCCACTAATTTTTTTGTTTCCCATTTCTTTCAAGCATACCATTTGATCATGCAATTAATCCAGAGTCCTTTCTATCATTAGGACCTCAATTTGAAACGCCTTGTTTTGTGAATAAGATTTTCTCATCTTCAATAATTAACACTTCCTATTTTATTTATTTATTTTGTTTTTTTTTTTTGTTTTATTTTAAACAAACTCACCGCCATGTAGGCCGCACAGCCAGCGGAACGTGTGTTCGCCTTGGAGTCGACCAGGCGACCGCTAATGCCAAAATCGCAAAGTTTTATATTTCCGCGCTCATCGATCAAAATGTTTGATGGTTTCACATCACGATGGATGACTCCGTGCTTGTCCTTCAGATAGGACAATGCGTTGACCGTCTGTCAATAGAAAAAATACATCAATTATTACTATTTGATTTCAATTCGAATACAATTGACGCAAAAATAAAATAAAATACATTACCATATAGCTGACATACAAGCAAAGTTATGTTTTAAGTTGTGGAAACGGGATACGCGTAGATAAAATATACAACTACACAAATGTGGAATGTTCAGTAAAAGTATAGGAAAATATCTCAAATTTCGCAGTTTAATGGTATTTTTAATCTTTGGCATGCCTTAGCCAATAATTGCTTTTTATTTTATTCGATAAGCAGATCAATTCAAATTGTTGGACAAGAAATTTTGTAAATCTGTGAAACTATCAACTATTAGGAGAAAATATTGGAAGAACTCATAATGCAAATGTGAAACCAGACGTCAGGAAGACAATTAACAGGGCCATCTACAAGGTTGTCTCGAGAATGGTTCAGCAATGTGTTCGAGAGTCTAGTAAAGATAAATAGGGAAACTATCTCTCCAGTAAGGCCGGTGAGGTAAGCGTGAGGTCATCTAAGACTGGCCCAGTTAGTGGTTGCCACGCTTAAGAACTAGTTGATCATAGCAATCAATCAGAGCGAGGGGCATAATGGATCCAAAGGGTCTAGGATCTATCAGTTGACTTACCGCCACAGTGACTTTGCCGAGGATGGGCTCTGGCACCGGCTTCTTGGACTGTTTGAGCAGCTTATCGAAGCACATGGACATCAGCTCCATGCATATCCAGACATCTGGGTCGCGGACAAAGCAGCCCAGGCATTTGACAATGTATTTGCAATCGTGCGACTTCAGAACCACATCTAGATCCATTAAAATGCGTTTGTTCTCCTCCGCATTGCCAGTGCGTCGCATCTGTTTCACGGCGATTATTGTTTTGCTGGACGAGTGCAGCATTTTGACGACATTGCCACTCGTGCCATTGCCCAGATCGCCCAGATGCTGCAGATCATGAATGTCTGTCGGATATTGCCGGCCATTTATATTCAGTTTGCCCGTTTGGCCCATGATCATCTTCAATTTCTTGTCCGTTTCCGTTTCCGAGGGATGCGCCTGGGCCGGCAGTGTCAAAATCATTCGCTTTCGGACTGTCCCCGATATACCGGATTCATCTATACGGAGGGAGAGAGATACAGAGAGAAAGAGAGATTAATAATACATTAATACAGTAATAATTTTACATGTTTGTGGTTTGATAAGGCTCAATGTGCAGATAAACAATAAAATATTGCCACTGAACAATTTGTTATTGCTCTTCTCCAATGACCGTTAAGTAAACAGAGTGCGCGTGTGTGTGTATGTCTGTATGTCTGTATGTCTGTATGTGTGTGTGTGTATGCTATGTATGTGCACACTGGCACAAAATTTATTTACATTGCAATGGATATCGACGACAACGTCAAAGCTATTTCTTTTTATTGTATTTGTTTATTACACAGTAAGAAAAGTTATCAGTTAAAATTATATTTAAAAAAAAATGATTCTATATCCTGTTATAAATTTTTATTGTTTATATATTCTTTAATTAGCATTAGTAGCCGATTTAATTTACACAAGCCCGTCTGTCTGGGTGTGTAAGCAATCCGATCTCAGAGAGTCTTTCTAGCTTATTTTATGAAATAAATAACTGTCTTTATCGATACAAATCAATTTCTAATAGCAATTCTACTTGCACAATTGTTAACATGATCTTCCAATTGATATATAACATACAACGACGTATTACGGAACCACAAAACACATGTCAATAATTTCAGATAAGAACCCCTATTTAACTGCTGGTTTCGTATCGACCAGGAAGATCTATCTCAGGTAGAGTATTTTAGCTAGTTTTGAGAGCCAAAGCCGAATTAAATCAACAATGGTTACACTTAAATCAGTTGCCAAAAATTAAGTAATGTGATATAGATAATAATTATCAGAGATTGAGAGGTGTTGTTAAAATTATACAATTAAGTTGTTAGTTAAGCTGATATTGATTGAAATTAATAACCATACAATTCATTTTATTTCAAAGGCAGAGTCAACAATTTTCCAATTTAGGTAACTGATACCTCAGCTTGAGGTAGATAAAATATTAAATAGTTGCTGACATATCTTAGCTGACATTACACTTGCATCATATTATATGAGCAGCTGGAAACGTTCTTTGTTATTGTTGATCTTATGGCTGATATATAGTTATTGCCTTACAGTAATACTATTACAATCATACAAAAACAAAAAAAAAAATCAAACAACAATAACACCAGCCGATAATAAAAATAATAAAATGTGTATTTGTAAACAATGCGGAAATTGTGTGGGAGTGAGTTTGACTGTGTGTGTGCCTGTTAAAGAAGAACGTATCGAAATGTTACTCCGACAATGCCAAAAAAAAAACAAAATAATACAAACAGAGAAAATGCCAGACAGACACACACACACACATGTGTTACATATGTGTTTTATTTTTGTTAGTCCTGTTGCAAAAATTTCTAATTTTATTTATTTGATAATCATTTCAAGAGAGTTGAACAGTTATTTTAGTAAATGCTTTTAAGCCTTTCAAAAGCCACAACGAAAAGCGGTTCATATTTTGTATATAGTTTTGTCGAATATAGGCAATTTTTTAAAATATATATTCCTACTTAATATATAAATCGATTTGCGAAAAATCCAATTAGACTAGCTAAAAAACAATTAATTTTAATTACATTGAAAGTTTTGCAATCTTGCACACCATTTTTGCCCTTGTGTTTTTATTTGCGATGTTTTTCTTCATTATTTTCCTCTTTTGTGGAACGTTCAAAATGGCAACTGTAAATGTATATGACTAAATACGCAATGCAAGAAAAGATCGGTTGTTATTTTTTTAATGCATTCGCCAATTATTGGGATTGTCGGAACGAATCACAATTATGCAATTAGAATTACTTGAAAACTTTAAGTATTGAAAACCATAAGCAAAGTAAAATGTTTTTAGGCCAGCTTAAGATCTGGAATATTATATATTTGTTATCTACAAACAAATCATTAATCAATCAATATATTGCATATACAATTTCCTGAAATTTAAATTACATATCTTAACGTGTTTGATTCAACAAAAATACCCAATATATGAACAAAAATCTGTGTGGTAAAAATACTAATTCATTAAATTTTAGCCTATCAGCAGAATCAGCAGAATTAAAATCTACACTGTTAAATCAATGTTAACCGGATGGTATTTTGTGTTTGACGGTGTCAAAAGAAAAATTATATATATCATTTATCAGCCTCTTCTCTTCCTCTTCCAAATTTAAATGCACAAAGTTGTGAAAAATATGATAAAATTATTTTAATCGTTAAGAAAAAATTATTTCATGTTTTGTCTCTCAGAAGACCTTGTGTTTTTGGTTTCGCATTTTCATGAGAGAAATTGTTTCTTTCAAATGATAAAGAGGACTAAAAAATAAACTAAAACTGCGCTCATGCTAAATCCAATACGAATCAATGCAAATAAGACATAAGCACAAGCAAACACACGCACACATGTACACACGCGCACAAATCATATGCAAGAGAAGACAAGTGTATGTTTTGATGCTGCTCTCTCTCGCTCTGTTTGCTGTTGTTGTTTTGTTTTGTTTTTTTCTCGTTGTTCGATTTGTTTTGTTCGCAGCGTGCGCTTATCTATGCAATCATCGAAAACTGCAGAGATCGATAACAGTCATATGTTTGTAAGTATGTATGTATGTATGTGAGCATTTATCGAACTGCGTCAATTTCTTATCGGTCTATTACTTACTTATGGGCAGAGTTGGTGTTGGGCGCATATTTCTGGTGGGCGGGCCAAATCCGCCGAAACCTGACGCTGGCGCCGGCAATACTGTCGGTCTTGTGGGTGAGACGTTGACGTTGGCGGAGACAGAGACGTTGGCGGCGACAGAGGCGGCATTTGAGGCTGCTGTAACTGTCGCTGCTGCCGCCGCTGCTGCTGTCGCAGCTGCAGCGCTAACAGCGACTGCATCATTTGGTTGCTGTTCTTGTTGATGTTGATGCTGATGTAGATGTTGAAGCTGATGATTTTGATGTGGTGTTGTCGTTATTGTTGTAGGTCGGACGCGGACGACGGCGCCGCGCGCATTCGATAAGACGATTTGTTCATGCGACTCGTTTTGTGCCTGCAGCGCAACCTCCAGCGATTGCAGACGACTTCCAATTGTCTCAAATTCAATTGTGCTGGACATACTGCTTCTGCTTCCTATTCTTTTTTTTCTGCTTCCTATTCTTCTTCGTTTATTCGCATCAGTTTTTGTTGCAAATTCGATTTTTTTTCTGCTTCTGTTATGTATTTATACACACACACATTCACGCGCGCGCACACACACACACACTTCGGCGCGTGTGTGTGTGTCTGTGTTTCTCACTCAAGCACTCTTTACGCTTGAACTTTCCACTTGCACATACGCACCACAAAAAAATTTAATTTAACAAAAAAAAGAAAAACAGCAATCAAGTGCGACAAAAACGAACGAACAAACTCACGCACGCACGAACGCACCCAGCACACACACACGCATATACACGCAGAAGAATAGAACAGAAACAGCAACAACAACAAGAATAAGAATAAGAATGAGAGAACAACAACAACAGCAGCGCAGCTCGCAATTCTTTTCTTTTCACTCAGCACTCGGGGCTTTGTTTTTGTTTTCGATTTAAGGCGAGTGCTATTTGGTGCGTATGGTTGTGTTTGTTTGTTGACTGGCACGAACACTTGCACTTTTGCATTACACGACAATTTGCTTTTATTGCTGCATAATTCGCATTTACAGCTATAAAACAATGTGAAACACTTCACCACCAACAAGAAGATAGTGTGTACGACAATGTGACCATACACCATTAGTGCTCAAATGACCGCAATCTACCAGCACAGCTCTATCGATGTATCGATATTGGAACATTTGCCGCAAATAATTATATTTTGTGTGTTTCTTTGGTTTGTAAATCTCAATTTAATCAGTTTTAATAGTAATAAGCTTTTATCAATTAATTGATATAATAGTCAGTTCGAATATTTTGAAGGCTATTGTGCTCATTATTATTAGCAAATATATGACAATAGAAAATACCAGAAGCTCAGATGTGACTAAAAACGTAAATCAAACTGGAGAAAATAGACTGAGTTGGCAACACTGTATTTTACCCACTGTAGATTGTTTTCAACGAGGACGAGTCGTGTGCGCGAGTGTTGAGTGCAGCAAAAAAAAGCGAGAACAGTAAATCAAAGCAAATATCATTGTCACTGATTTAAAAAAAAAAAACAAACCACAACACAAATACTAGATCGCGGCTCATTTTTTTCAGTGCTATTGTCTTTGTTCCTCTGCGCCAACAGAGGGCGATTAACCACAGCACGCTTTGACCAAATGTGGTAAAAATAGCAGAGAAAAAGCAGCAGCCGTCGTCGTCGACGTCGCCGTTGTTGTTGTTGATCGACGCCGACTCAATAAAACAAAAAGGAGAAATAATAAAAACGAAACCCACACAGAAGCAGTAAAATTTGCCAAAATTGGAGCAAATCATTTTACGAGCGAAAAGAAGGCAAAAGCTAAAATTGGACAATAAGAAGAAGACAAGTGCAAGTGCATTCCGCAAACCCCCACACACACACGCACACCCATATACACACACACACACAGAGCCACATACAGACAGATTTTGAACGACGGCAATGTCACGACCACGTCCGCGCCTCCCACCCATTGGAATTCCGCGTGAACCGGAACCGGCATTGTAAGTTAAGCGAGCTGAAAATGGGTTATGATAATATTGTGATTATGACACTTGTTCGTTGCACGCACACACACACACGCATACATACCTAAGACACCAATTGCATTTTATAAAATTTGTGCAAAAGAGCTTCTCTTTTTATATGAATGTTTTTCAATCTGTATCTGTGTGTGTTTTTGAACTGGTTCGATGAATTGAGCTAAGAACACGGCACATTCTTTTTCCAGCCGCATTATGTATGCCCTTTCCTTAATAGAGTGTAAATAATCAAGCAGTAATGAAGCATTTAATTAGTCTAGTTTTGAAACGCTTATTTTTGTTCATTTGTGGAACCTATTCATTCACAGCTTACCTTATGCGTTTTAATTAGGAAGAAGAATCGGAAATTACCGATAAGCACTATCAAAAAGGTATTATTTTGACACCGTCAAACAGCTGTTTACAAGATCCACACAGATTAACAGCGAGTTAACAGTGTTAATTTCACTTCTCACATTTTCAGACCAAAAAAAAAATAATAATTTCGTGAGGTGTTGTACACCTATTTTTAAGTATGAAATTTCTCATCATAGATCACTTTTTTCCGCTCTATAAACAGGGCTCAAGCTGATTAACTAGATCTCATATATATTTCAATTGACCTCTTCGTACCTAAGTTGAGTTAAACCATATAGCATTTGGTTAATGTTGCTGTCTTACTGTAAATCAGTAAATAAATGAAATTATTACATATACTATTGATTTGTTTTTATTTTCTTTGCAGTGTACCGCCGCGTAATCTGGACTCGCGGGCCACCATTCAAATCGGCGATCAAACGTTTGACATCGATGCCGATAGTCTGGAGAAGATTTGCGATTTGGGTCGCGGCGCGTATGGCATCGTGGAGAAGATGCGGCATCGCCAGACAGGCACAGTGCTGGCTGTGAAACGGATACCGATGACCGTCAATTTTCGGGAACAGCAACGCCTAATCATGGACCTGGACATATCGATGCGGTCCAGTGACTGCCCCTACACGGTTCACTTCTATGGGGCGATGTATCGGGAGGGCGATGTCTGGATATGCATGGAGGTGATGAACACCAGCCTGGACAAATTCTATCCAAAAGTCTTCAAGAATCAACTAACTATGGAGGAGACGGTGCTTGGCAAGGTGAAGCCTCCTGCAAATCTAAAACATTATATCATAATATAATCTGTAATCCCCATTGTTGCAGATTGCGATGAGTGTGGTCAGCGCCCTGCACTATCTGCATGCCCAGCTGAAGGTGATCCATCGGGATGTGAAGCCATCAAACATATTAATCAATCGCAGCGGCCAGGTCAAGATATGCGATTTTGGCATTTCAGGTGAGAAGAGAAGCCACCCAAAAAATGCATGTTATACTTAATTTTAGATTTAGAATTCATACGCTTAATAATTGTAGGAAGTTTGAGTATATCACAAAAGGCAGAAGCATACATTTTATATATATATATATATATATATATATATATATTTATATAAACATGTATTGATCAGCATCAAGACTGTAAAACTATTAAAAACTATATACCTAAAATTTTGAATATATTTGCAATCTGAAAAAGAGCGAGCGAACTTGTGTGAGGGACAGAGAGAGAGAGATAGTAGTCAAAGTAATTCTGTAAAATTCTGCATTTATTTATTTATTTATATAAATTAATATTTGAACAACTGCTATATGTTATGTTGAGCTGATTGTTAAATCTGGCTTTGTTCAGGCTATCTGGTTGACTCGGTGGCAAAGACTATAGATGCCGGCTGCAAGCCGTATATGGCACCGGAACGGATCGATCCCCAAGGTAATCCAGCCCAGTACGATATACGTTCCGATGTGTGGTCGCTGGGCATAAGCATGATTGAGATGGCGACCGGACAATATCCCTACAACAATTGGCGAACGCCCTTCGAGCAGTTGCGTCAGGTGAGCTATTGCATAACCACTTGCGATATATGTTTGCAATATATATATATATACATATATTGTGTATAGGTTGTCGAGGATGAACCGCCTCGATTGGCACCTGGTTTGTTCTCTTCAGAGTTCGAGGACTTCATTGCGACATGCCTGAACAAGGAGTATACGGCGCGACCTAACTACGAGCAGCTGTTGCGGCACAGCTTCATTGTCGAGCATTTACAGCGCAACACGGACATATCCGAGTTCGTTGCCCGGATACTGGATCTGCCGGAGGGAGAGCAGGCGCAGGCGCAGCCGCCGCAATAGGATCGATTGGATATTTTGTATGATCCAAATATAAATTTGCCGCCGTCTTCTACATGCATTTGCTATGTGTGTCTGTCTGTCTGTCTGTCTCTGTCTGTTTGTTTGTTCACCTGTTTATCTCTCGGTGTATTGTAAGAAAAACAACAAACCAAACAAAATCAACAAAACAAAAAAGCAGCGACAAAGATTACAAATTGTTAGCTTAAGTATATATGAAATGAATTGAAATCAAATCAAATCAACAACATAACATTTATATATATGTATATATATATATATATATATATATATCGCTTAATCACTTCTTATATATATACATATTTATATATATATATATATATATATATATATATAATGCTTAATCAGTTAATTAGTAATGAGAATTCTTTACTTCTTATTTGCCTTTAAATTTAGATTTTATTCGTCCGAAAAAGAAAAGCAATCATTTCAATTTGTCAATTGGTTGTATAGTAAATGTAGGCATTAGAAATGGATATCACCGCTGGAAATGCACTTTGCGAGTGACCACTGTATATATACACCTATATACATGCATATATATTTATATACATACATATATATATATATATATATATATATATATATATATATATATATATATGTATATTTTAACACACACATCTATTCTTCCTGCATCCGAGTTTTTGACAATTGCAGCGCTCAACAAAATATCGAAACTAAAATGAAACCAAACTGTGCCTCTTTGAGAGCCCTTTATCTAGTGGCTGTCAAACTGTGTGCTGCAATATGTAAAACTGTAAGTGATACACACACCACACCACATACAAGCGCACACATGTTATTTACTTAAACAATACCGTTAGTCACCAAAATATATAGCGCATTACAAACAAAATAAAATAATAATAATTATTATAAACGCCAAGCAAAATGAAATCGTGTAAATTGTTTAACAAACAAAGAATAAAACCTTAAATAGCTAATTAATGTTGAATGCATGCAAATATTTTTGTGTAATTGTTGATTTACATATATATATATTTTATTATTAACTTATATACGCAAATACCTTAATATAAACTCACTGTAAAATGAAGCAACAAAACTAAAAAGGATTTTAATGTTAGCTATTAATGAAAATGATGAGCAATTTGAGAACTTTGCTTTATTAATAATATGCACATACGGATTGCATGAGATACACACATACAAATGCATTACTAAGCAACGCATGAAACTACAAAATCTGTGTGTGTGTAAATTTTTAGTTGAAATGCGTGGAATTAAGACACGGCAGTCAATTACATATACAAATACACACATATATATATATATATATTACATACGAGAACAACAATCATTTATTACTTATGTTTAAGCAACGTTAAGTAATGCATCAACAAACATAATCTTAAAAGTTTCCATTGTGCTTCTAAAGTTCTGCAAACAAAAAAATTTAAGAAACGTATTGAATAAAATGATTATATTTAATAGCAGCTAAGTTGCCAAATTTCTAATGGATATTTTATATAGCTGATGAACTACAATTTCCGACAGATTGTTGTTTCTTTGATTACACTGCTACACATTTACATTGGTACACCTGTACACTAATTGCCTTCGTCACAGCCGTAACATTTTGAAACTAACAAAATTTAAACTATTATCGGCCATCATTGAAAACAATTTGAAACAAATATAACAGTTGAGTATTAAGAATATTTCAGCGAACATTTTCAAGCTAAACTTTAAATTTTGCGCCATTCTATATTGTTAATTGACAACCACCCCTATTAAATATCGTTACAAAATATCGATATTTTGCATTGTTGCGATTGTTCAATTGGTGGTGTTTATTTATTGCTGCTTAATTGCCACTATAAAACACAGTTGTTTATCAACGCACAATTGGCTTGAGCGATAAACTATAATCTGCCAGTTGTCAATTCGCATTAAGTGCTTAAAGAACAACCTAAGAAATATAAATATGAGTGCCGTTCGCAATTTGTTGTTGCTCTCCTCGTCTCGGCTATATGATCATGGATATTTGGAGCATGCTCGCTTCCAACTGGATGAACTGTTTCAGGAGTAATTTCACTTTACAAAAACCATATTATAAAATTAAAATTATATGCAACTAATTTTTCGCACGCCCCAGGAAAAATGTGAAAACGGTGCTCTTTGTGCCGTATGCGCTGCGCGACCACGAGAAATACACAGCAACTGTACGCGCTGCACTACAGCCCTGGGGCTATGCCGTCGAAGGCTTGCACACTCAATCCGATCCGGCAGAGGCACTTCGCAAGGCGCAAGCTATTTTCGTTGGTGGCGGAAATACGTTTGTATTGTTAAAGCAACTGTACGAATTGAAGCTGGTGGAGTTGATACGTGAGCTGGTGTTGGATCATGGTCTCACCTATGTGGGCAGCAGTGCCGGCACCAATGTGGCGACTCGCTCCATTCACACAACCAACGATATGCCCGTGCAGCAGCCGCCCAGCTTTGAGGCCCTTGCACTTGTCCCCTTCAACATCAATCCGCATTATCTCGAACCGGATGTGGAAACCCAGCACAGGGGTGAGACGCGCGACGAGCGCATCCACGAATTTATCGCCTATCATTCGCGTCCAGTGCTCGGATTGCGCGAGGGCACCAGCCTCCGAGTGCAAGGCAATCTGGCCACACTGCTCGGCGATCGCAGTGCCAAACTCTTTAAGGTGTAAGTGTGCTGCGATCGTTATCGATATCGATGAGTTATCAGCTGTTACATCTGTTATCTACAATTAGTTGCATCCTTTTACACCTTGTATAAACCAATCTTCCTTTTTGATTTCAGTGATGGCTCAGCTGTGGAATATGCACCGGAGGCGGATCTTAGTTTCCTGCTGGAGTAATAAGACTTGCTGGCGTAGAAAACATTAACACACATTTATTTAAAAACATATATATGTATATATCGTACATGTTCGTGATAGACCTTATACGTAAATCATATATATACTTATATATATTATGCACTTTTAAATCTATGACTACACAATTATAATTATACGAAACAAATTTAATTGAATGGGATTATTAATTATGTACATTCAATAAATTTCTATTGCTAATAATAAACTAAGGCAATGATTATTTTGTTTCTTATGGAAAAAGTACTTTAAATAAGCTGCTCACATTTTAGACTTTTTTTTGTCGTTTTTAATTGTTAATATTCCTTTTCTTATTTAAATGCGTCTTCAAGAGAACCATCTCAGATATATGCAAGATTCTCGCGATTTAAATACCTAATTGAAATAAAGAACAGATTTCCATATTCAACCTGAACATACATTCCTTATGTATAACAGTTAGCAGCAGTTTCAGTTTAATATCATCAGATAACACAGCTGATCAAAAATAACATTTTGTCAGCAAGGAATGAATCTTATCTATTCATTTTAATTATTATTTGTTTCTTTTCTTTTTCATAACATATGAATTAAACTTGCAGAGAGTCGTTCTAATATTAATGGTGTGTAGCAAACTTTAAACTACCGCAGATTATTAGAAGGAGCGCGTATAACAGTTGCAAGGTTTTCGACGATGCAAGATATGGGCCAAATTGCCTAAGGCGGCAGCCACATCTTCAATTTAAGCGTTTCTATGTCTATATATATGTATATATATATATATATATATATATATATGTATGTATATGGTTATACTTAATGGTTTTAATACCCATGCTGACATATGGAGTGATAGCATGGGGCGATAGAGTACGGTTAGCCACCGTAAAGAAACAATTGCAAAAATTTCAGAGAATGGCCTGCGTATGTATGACAGGGGCAATGCGAACTGCCCTACAATGGCCCTTGAAGCCCTAATGGTGCTCACGCCACTCCACCACACCATAAGGCTCTAACAGAAAGCTACAATCTTAAGGATGTCAGCAGAAGGAGTTGGGGGCAGATACATACTGAGTCATAAAGATGCCGAACTTCTTTCAGATGAACTTCCACTCCTGTTACAACCTAGGGATGAAATGAAGCCAGAATATATATTCGAGCGGAATTTCAAAGTTCAAACGAGT
Organism: Drosophila demipolita; assembly: GCA_035042405.1. Lineage (NCBI taxonomy): Eukaryota > Metazoa > Arthropoda > Insecta > Diptera > Drosophilidae > Drosophila > Drosophila demipolita. Next base: position 1,842,206 of record JAWNLI010000476.1, on the reverse strand, counting down.
TGCAAAACGGAATGGACATCATTAGATGAAATCCATCCTATGAAACCGCACACCATAAAATGGTATACCGATGGATCACTCACCAATCAGCGAACAGGTCTGGGAGTGGTGGGTCCTCGGGTATTATACCATGAATCTCTGGGGATGTTCATCAGCATATTCAAAGCTGAGGTGTGTGCCATTGGGAGGTGTGCGGAATTTAATTTAAAGCGCAACTATCGGAATGCGGATATATCTATCCTATCCGATAGTATAGCAGCAATAAATGCTATAAATGGGACGAAGGTAACTTCAAAATTAGTCCAAGAGCTTGACCAACTCGGGGCTCATAACATACTCACCCTGAGGTGGGTCCCCGGGCACAGGGAAATTGCAGGGAACGAAGCAGCGGATGAGCAGGCGAGAATGGGTGCAGAGAGGCCCCTTATAGGGCCTGACCCGTTTTGTGGCATAGGTAAACACACAATACGGCTACAACTCAGGAATGAAGTAAGACAAAGGAGACTGCGGAGCTGGGAGGAAGCACCGGGACTCCGACAGGCCAAATGTCTTTTAAGCGGCTATAATCATAAACGATTGAAGCAAATATTATCCATGGGCAGGAATAGGCTAAGGATATTTGTCGGTCTACTGACAGGACATTGTAGACTAAAAAGCCACCTGTCCAAAATGGGTATCTGTAGCAGCATTCAATGCAGGTTTTGTGAGATCGAGGAGTCTTCAACTCACATCCTAACAAAATGCATCTCCCTTGCCAGGAGAAGATGCAGCTTCCTAGGGATGCATGTTATGAATGTCAAAGACATAGCAGCCCTCGATCCATCAAAGATCCTGACATTCGTTCAGGAACTGGGGTTGATGGAGGACCTATAAACTCGGAAGGGGGCACAATAGATCAATTAGGTCGCAGTGCACAAAACCCCAAATAAATAATAATGTATATGTATGTATGTATATATATATATATATATATATATATATATCTATAACACTTAGCTATATATATATGATAATTGTATATAGGAATTCTGGTAATTGTAAAAAAAATTATAAGTAATACAGTTATAAGTGAATAAATAATTTATATACGTATATTGGCTAATTGAGAGCGGCTAATGACAAGCTTGGATTGGCCCTGAATATTGGCTAATGGCTGTTGTATGCACTGATATACAACTGTTATACACACGCGCACACACACTCTCTACGAACTTACACAACTATCTCCCATTGATGTATATATATAAAAATTTAATATGCTTACAAATTTAAGCAAGCATTTTGGCAGCTACACGTTGCAGTCAACACCCTCTTCACCTCTTCCACACCTCCCCCACAAAAACATTCCCATAGTCCTTGCCCTCCCTTTTTCCACAGCTTCACAGCTTTCCAGCACTTAATTATATAACAATTCTTGTCTACCATTTTGAGCATTAAAAGTTTCACTTTAAAGCAAGGCATTTTCAAAGAAAAAAAAAAAAACAAAAATTGTTTAAAATTAGGCAAGCACACAACACACACACACAGACACACAGAAAGGAACTGACGTAATTAAATATATATATATAAAAATATATATATACATATATATTATCCTGCATTGTGGTTTTACTTTTGCACAATGCTTTTGTCCTCATAGCGAATGATGGCATCGCCGATTTGTTTGCGCGACGCCAAATGGATGCACTGCACCCGTCCACATTTCGATGGCAAAGTGCTGGGCATGGCTCCACCCCTCGCCAAATGCTGGCGCACAGCCAAGCCCAAACGCAAATGCGGCTCCACAGCGCGCAAAATGTGCACACTGTGCTGGGCGGCTACAAACATGTCCAGGATGCTTTCGACGCCGCCAGCTGTCAAACTGTGCTGCAGCAGCTGCTCAATGTCCAGATCGCTGCGCAGGATGGGCAAACCCCGTGTATCCATCAATTTCCGAGCTGCATCAAAAACAAAGGAAGACCATTAGGAATGCCATCATCAAGTGAGATCGACTACAGTTACGGCCACAATCCCGCTGGGTTTCATAATCAGATTATTATATATATATATATATATATATGAGATCAACATGAGAATATATAATTTTAACTATAGTTTGGATGTTTCGTCTACTCAAATCCTGTTGAAATTGGGAGCAGTTGATAAAAAAATATCTGAATATATATTCTATATGAACTAAAGAAGTGTGCCGTAAAAATTGTGGCTT